>CM027087.1:14462631-15010131 GCA_015343265.1 Pao palembangensis | reverse complement strand
TGTGTGTGTGTGTGTGTGCCTCCTGCAGCAGTTGGCAGAGCAGCTAGTGGCCAAATGTTCGATCCTATTAAAGTTACTGTTCTCAAACTAACGCCGTAATCCGCATGGGTAGCGCCCCGCTGAGCCCATCAGTCATTCCGAGAGCTTATGGACGCCGTTGGTGACTCAGCATCACAGACACACAGAAATGAGTTTGTTTTGTATTTATTTATAACTCCATGGGAGAACGCCACAAAACTGGGAACACTGTCAACTTAGGTTGAACTTCACACAACACTGGAAAAACTTGGCAACCAGCCGCTGGCGCAGCTGTGGTGCAACATTCACGCAGGAACTTGGCGAAACGCCGTCATAGCTTCAGAAGACAGCAGTGGAGCCATCCTCCAGCAGCAAAAGCATTTTTGGTGTCAGTCATCAGCCGCTAAGCAGACACGGAGCAGCCACTGGAGAATGCTGGTCCTACCGTGCCAGGAGCGGCTCAGAGGGAAGTGCTCACCTGCTCCAGTGTTTCCATGGGCGCTTCATCAATACGAATGCTTACGCTTCCAGAAACAGGCCCAGCAACGGCGGAGGAGCTTGACCACGGACTTCAGAGTAGCTAACATCAACAAAGTCAAACGCAACCAGTCCTGACCAGGATCAAGGCTGGTCAAACGTGAATCAGTCCTGACCAGATCAAAGGTTGATCAACGTAACCAGTCCTGGACCGGATCAGCGGCTGGCCAAACGAACCAGTCCTGACCAGGATCAAAGGCTGGTCAAACGTAACCAGTCCTCCTGGACCGGGATCAAAGGCTGGTCAAACGTAACCAGTCCTCCTGGACCGGGATCAAAGCTCCTTTGATGCAAACAGCATCTCATTCGTCAGAATTCACACGTGACCTGTTTTCGAACTGTTTAACGGAAAAGTAAGCAGCAACGTGGATTTAGTGTCATGCTCATGTCAAGGATGGCCATAGCGCCATGGCAACCAAAGAGCTATGAGCCAAAGCTTATTTCAGCACCATTGTTTTCTTTTGAAGTACTTTTAACACTTGAAAACTGTGCGAGCTCTTGATGCTCCATATGGATCCATCCATAGGGCTGGTCAACCCACACCAGCCAACATCCCATCAGCTCTGCAAGCTGCTGTCGAAGGGATAAATAAAAGCAAACGACATCAAAGCAAACAGGATGGTACCAGTCGGACTGTTGGTGCTGCACTTAAGACAAGAGTGAATGAGGTCACCTCAAAGAGCCAAGACTCGTCCGTGGTGGTGGAAAGTGGCTCCTGCAACCATGTCATTAGGAGTGAATTCTTCAGCCAGCCAAGCGTTAGAAGGATCTTCTAAGGAACACCACCTCAACCTCCTCCATCTTCACTGCTCAGCACCGAGCACGCCCTGAGGACCCTTCCCTTCCCGCCCTACCAGACTCAAGTGTTTCGGACTGTGGAGAACTTGCAGCAGGTGACAGCAGTGGTGGTGAGCTGCTGGTGAGCTGCTGGTGAGCTGCTGGTGGCGCCCAACCATCTCCAGACAGATGATGTGAGGTAGAGGATCAGACAGTGATGAAGGGAGCAGCGTTAGCCAGATGGGAGCCACAGTGGTTGGCGCTGACGCAGCAGAGACGCTCACACCTCGCCAAAGTTGGTGTGGCCCGTCACCTTGGCGTGCTCGCGCGCTTCCTTCTGTCCCACCAGGCCCGTCTGGCACACCATGCAGCGCAAGGCAAAGCGGTTAACGTCTGTGAACTGCCGCTTGCGCCGGGCGTCGTCGGCCAGCTCCAGGGCCTGGGCGAGGATGACGTCGTCGCTAGTGGAGAAGATGGTGTGGGGCGGGGCGTCGGAGCCACGCACTTCCTTCTGCAGCGGGTCGTAGTGGATGCCGTCGTAGATGAGCAGCACGCGCTTTTGGTAGCCCGCATCCTCCCCAAAACGGTCCACTCGGACCGTCTGCGTGTCCACCACGCAGATCTCGCACTGGTAGAACTTGGACAGGATGGACAGCTCGATGGCGCCCCCCCAGGTGTCGTCCCGCCTTATCCAGTGGCAGTACTCCTCGTTGGTTTTTCCAAGCACCGCCTCCGAGTACGCGGCGGGGTCGCTCGACACAATCTGGGCGATGAGGCCTCGCATCTCTGGGGCACAAGCGGGGTCGTAAACGCCTCCCTCCACCACGTAGAAGACGCTGGTGAAGAGACAGGAGTTGTCAGCGGGGACCACTCGACGAGCCAGCGTGGGCGAGACGTCCAGCTGGGGGACTTTTGTGATGGCTGCCTGGGCCTGAGGCTTGGGCTTGTTCTTGTCTTCCTCCACAATCAGGGTGTCTCCTGCAGAAGACGACACACCACAGACCTGCTCGCTTAGACCACTGTTCTCCACCGAGGACCACTGAACCCTTAAACACACACGCACCACCTGACTCTAAACAGCCCCCAAACCAACACGCTAAGTAACCATCAGGTGCTGGTTTGACAGATGCATCAGGAAATGTACAATAAAGAGAATTCTTTACATCTTCGGCGTTCAAGAAACACTGATTTTACACGGAATTTTGAAGTATTGAAATTTAAAATGTCCTCACGGACCACTAGGGGTCGCCCACCGACCACTCAGAAACACTGGGTTAGAGCAATAAACATATTCCTTTTTTTGTTTGTTTAGTTTTAGAAGGTATTCACACAATAAGCTGTATTAACTCTATTTTATCTGCATCTTGTAGACCAGAGGGGGGCAAACTGAGGCCCGGGGGCCACATGTGGCCCCATGAACTCTTTAATCTGGCCCGCAGAGCCTTCACAATCGTTTCTCCAAAAGCCAAATGAAGAAGGTTGTCAGCTTGATTGGTTAGAAAAAGGTTCAGACCCCCCTTCAGCTAGCATGCTAACATGTCCTCTCAAGAAGGTGGGGCCAAACATCATCTGGAGCTTCATCATCCATCTCTAGCTGGACCAATTTACAGACTCTTCTATTTTCTCAGTCAATAGTCCATCAAGCAGGATTCTTAGCTAGCCTCTGATCCTCATGTGGGGGGTTAGCTTCCTGCACCACCTGGCCGGCCCCTTCACCAAGATCTACAACCCAACGTGGCCCTTCAGGCTAAAGAATCCCCCCCCCCCCCGGTTGCAGATGTTCTACCTGATTTGATGGGGTAGTCTTTGAGGTGAGCGTCTCCGTCCCGCAGGTCCAGGCTGGAGGGGGGATAGCCAACCATTATTTTCTGCACATCACAGGGAATTCCCGTCAGCTCCTCAACTTTGTTCTTCAGCTCTTGCACACAGGACTGGTGAGTCAGTCCCTGCATGATGTGGCTCCCATTTTTGGTCTTACAGCGAAGCCGCAACATCCTGCCATCCACAACATGCAAACAATGTCAGCAGAGCAGTGAAGGGACCTTTGTGAGAGGAAACACCTGATGGTTGAGGAAACAAGATGATTAGGTCTAAAGGTTAGAGATGCCGCCGCCGTGCACGGTTTCTCCAGTCACTCGGAATACCTTCAGCGAGCTTGTCTGCAGCGTGTACGCCTGGTCCTGGATTCGAGGCTAGCCTCGGTGGAAGGACTGCTGCGTTTGTGATCAGAGAATCAGGACTTGGACAGATCTGAGTTGTCTTCCCTGGACAGAGGTCGTTGAACTAAAGGTAACTGCAGGTTAACCGGTAGTAGATGGGCAGTGGTGAGACAAGGTTGCGTGACATAGGAGGGCAGGCTGCTTTACAATCAAAGCCCCTGGCCTGGGCCTTTGATCGTATGCAGCTGCTGAAAATGGCCCCAACTCACAATGATGAAGAATCCCCCAAATCAGTCTTTTAGTCAAACGTCACCGCCGGCTCCTTGTCCCGTTTTCAAATGTCACTGAAATCCCTTTACAAGCGAGTTCTTCTGCTGACTAACACGCTGCCGACCAGACATCACATCACCTCCCTGCGGAGGTGTTGATTCCTTCCCTTCTGGAGGAGGAATGAAAGGAACACGGCCATGAACATCATCTGATGTATATTTCAAAGGACATGTGAAAGGGTGCTGCGATTATAACATTCTGTAAACATTATAGAAACGGTTGAAAGGAAAGAAAAGCTAGATTCAGCAGGGCAAATTTGATGGGTCCAGAAGAATTTGGCCCGAGCTCTAATTCACTTTCCACCACGAAGAAATGTGATCAGCTGATTTTTTACACTGGCCACTGAGGAATTAGTGCCATTTAATTCTGGTAGCTCCAACTACAGAGGCTCCAAGAGGTTTGGACATGAGGGAGAAGCAGTCTGATGTGGAAAACAATGAAAGTGCTGATGGAGAGAGAGCACCAGCAGAGTGACAACCTCACTGCTTTGTTTTCTTTCTTTGTTCTCTCTGGCGGCTACTCAGCAAACATTAGCTTCCAGCAACGAGCAACAATTAAAACCCCATTCAGTGTGCTCTGCAATTGCATATCAAACCAAAACAAACAACACTTATCCGGCCCAGAAGAAACGTTACTGAGATACTATTTCCAGAACACAGCCTATTTGTGTGCTAACTTTAGCACAATGACCCATCCGCTGAGTTCGTGTTAGCGCCACAGTTTCTTTACGCGTTTCTCATCCTGCTACATCTATGCAAACCCAATTATCTGTTAGTTGTATGGTGCATAAACAGATTCACAAGTATTTTTACCTGTTGTTTATTGCAGCCGCGCTTCGAACAATGACCGTCCAGAAAAACCGGAAATTGCGTCTGACCGACGTAAGACGTCAGTATGACGTGATGACGTCAGCTGCGCTGTCCCCACGGCACGAGAAAGAGAGGAAACGTGTCTTCTGGAAAGAACCAGAAACTGTGCTTCATTTATTTTATAACTCTCATTATGTCAATTTGTTTTGGAAAGACACGGAAAGGTTTGTCACAGACCAGATGGGACATTTCTTTAAATCTAAAAGACAGTTTTATGTATGTTGAAAGAGGCTTTAAAGGCAAAGAACATTTTTTTGTTAAGTCTCTCAAAGCCAAATGGACCGGGGGAAAAAACAAGATTTCAGCCATTCAAAATGGAATTTGGACATTATTTGAAAACACTGACAGGACTCAAGACCCAAAAGGCAATTAAACTGCAAATATGCGAAGCCTTAGAAATTCTATAATTTATTGACTGAACTTAAACTGACATACCCCCGAATATTTTTGTTTGCATTATAATGTACATTTCGTAAATATGGTGTGTGGTGTGTATGTATGAAGCTAGTCTGTAAGGTGTGTAATTTGTGTAATTGTGAATGAAAAGAAAACCTACACAGCGGGGGAGAAGGCTTCTCGTGCTGGCTCTTTCTCGCTGTCTCTCCTCCTCTGTTTTCCAGCAGAACAAAAACATTAAAACATACCAGTTACAGCATACACAAGAGTGGGTAACACATTCACACAAAGAAACCAAAAGGCTGATAGCTGAGTAAATAAAAACACATTTTCTTCTACCAGTTTTCATTCATGCAAGTATTATTTGTCATACATAATTGCCCTTCTCAAATCAAATCAAGTTTATTTAGAGGCCAAAATCACAAACTTTTGCACCTGAGGACAGTTGAGACATCCTGTCCTTAGAGACTCGACCCTGGTGTGGAAAACCTGGCCCCTGTGAATCTTCAGAAGATCTATGTACGGCGTGTACGAACATATATTTACGTAATAGATGCTTGTAAAAAGGTTGTAAAAGTCGTTTGCTGTGCTGGGTTTGTTAACGACACCATCACACATTTCTGACTTGTGGAAATGTTGTGTTGTAGTCGGAGCTGAAATGACTCAAACGGCAGGCGTGATCCACTTTGAATCACCTGCAGGAGCACAAACATGCAATGAGGACGTCCAGAAAGTCTTTTACTTCAAAACCCATTTTATTGGCTGTTAACAAGGCACAGAAGGGCCCTTCAGAGCCCAGAGAATCACTAACATCCTCCTCAGATGGAATCTGGACCATCGAAGGACCTCAGTGCTCCAAACACAGAATTCATGCTGAACATCAACATCTGTGGTGATAAAAAAGAGTCGGTGTTCCTCAGGGTTGGTAGCACAAACACAAGCTTAGAAAAAGCATCAGCATTCATAGCATCAGCCTGTGAGAATAAGACTGTGACAGATGATGCATGCCTAAAATAAGAGTTTGAAGGACAGCACAAACACGTACGACTGGTTATTTACAGGCATTCCCCCAAACCCTCAACAGAACAGGCTGCGTTTCTTTGTCGGCTAAATAAAGGTGCACAGGTTCTGTACGTGGAGTTGTACATGTGTTGTCTTGACTTTCAGTTTAACGCACAGAGGACATATTTCCTCTCAACAGCAACGTGTTGTATTTATATTAGCCTGTTTTGGTTGACACATGCAGACATGTTCATGGTTTTAACTTTGAAGGCCTCTAAGTCTCTAATTGAAGCAGAGTGACGCATACTTATCTGTGCTGTTCCACAAAACACACAGTTTTACGCTGTAACAGCGTCAGCTTCCCTCAGAAGCGGAAGCAGCCGCCAGAATCCCCAGGGCTGCCAAAGTCGATTCCTTCGCACAGGGATTCCTTAAAAAAGACAATGAAAGTGGCTTAAAACCCTGCAGCTGTCTGAGGAAGAGTACAACAAAGAAGAACTCTGAGGACACAGAACTGAGCGGTGCTCCAGCTACATCCGCAGCAGCTACTCTGAATGTCCCCCTCACCACAGTCAGCGTCCTTCTGCCCACAGGGGCAGCAGCCTGGCTAATCCAGACTAGCAAACCTTTGCTACGCTACAGCGCTGTTTCTCAAACCTTTCCAGACCACCTGAACCCTTAAATAAACTCTCACGGACCACCTGACTCTAAATAGCCCCCAAACCCACATGCTAAGTAACCATCAGGTGCTGGTGTGACAGGAAATATAAAGTGATTTTTTTTTAAATCATGAAAGTTCAAGAAATACTGATTTTACACGCAATTTTAAATACTGAAATTTAAAATTTTAATCAGTGGTTTGTTCCGTGTCACCTTGAGGACCACTAGGGGTCACCAGCGGACCACTGGTGGTCCACGGACCACTCTTTGAGAACCACTGCGCTACAGTGATCAGCAAGCAGCAGTCACGGCTGGTTTTACTCATCCTTGTTGTGAAGGAAAGAATGGAGAAACCATTATCAAAGAAAACTAGATCACCATGACAACACAAGGACATGGCTGACAGTGCTGTTGAGCAGACGTATGGAAAAGAACGCGGCTACAGGTGTGGAATCTCCGGAACACTCACAGGCGTCTGCTTCCTGTCCGAGGCCGTTGCGCGTGTGAAGGAAGTGAAAGAGGGGGAGACAGAGAGGTGTGGAGTGTCCAGACAACACACACGGACACGTCAACATGCATTGTCCCAACAGTCAAGGTCTTAACTTTACCAAACGGTTCTTAAATTTGCTGCAGCTGACAGACTGAGTGAGATGAGATGATCCACTAAGAGAAGACGCACAGGCGACACTCAGAGACGAGGACAATCCTTCAGCCAAGCAGCCAGAACAGGCCTGCACATACAAGCAGGCAGGCAGAAGGCCTGGGAAGCCAGGCTGCTGGGGGGGCGGGGGCTGGGACTTGGGTACTGACTTGGCTTTGTCGTCCTTCGGGCATCAGAGCTGGTGGCGTCGGGGCCAGAGGCAGCCAGGGCTGGTTGCCTGCGCTGTAGAGCCGGGGGCGCTTGACCTGGTCGTGGCTCGACAGGGGGGTGTAACTGTTCCGCCGGTGGATGAGAGAGGACTCCTTTGGGATTTTACCCTGGCAGCAGAAGGGAATCATACAAACAGGAAGTAAACAAGTCGGTTCAGTGACAGACGTCTGTTCTTATGGCTCAGGGTTTGTAGTTCTAAATCACACCAAACATTAATGTCAGAAAGCCTGAGTACAAGAATAAGGAAAAGAGCCGCCTTTTATTCCTATAACACCATCAACTGCAAATATGGCAGTGGGAGTTAGTTACCAGGGCAGGCAAGCAAGGCAGCAAGAGCAGCTATTACATCGACCAAGGTAAGAGATTAAGGATTAAAGAGAAAAAAGGAATATTTGTGTTGTCAGAGGGCAGATTTAAGACTGTTAGGTTTGTATTTCCACCTGAAGCTGAGGGTTCTGGTCAGGCTGGGGGCACTTACAAGCGGCCTGTCTCGGTGTGTGTTTACTGCCTCCACGTTAAGGTAAAACATTTCCACTTTACACCCTGGAACATAAAAGCACGCCAGGACGCCCGGTTGAACCATCCACTTTTAAAGAGACATTTCCATCGTAGTTCCTACTGTCATGCCCTAACACGTGGACCTACCGTAGGCGACAGGGGTCAGCTTGAGGACTGTGTGCAGTGGACATTTCAGGTATGGCAGATCTTCTACAAGAAAAAGAAGGCTGGTTTCAACACATGACAAACCCTTAGCACGGTGAGCATGTTTATCTGCACGGTTAGCATGTTTATCTGCACGGTTAGCACGGTGAGCATGTTTATCTGCACGGTTAGCACGGTGAGCATGTTTATCTGCACAGTGAGCATGTTTATCTGCACGGTTAGCACGGTTAGCATGTTTATCTGCACGGTTAGCACGGTGAGCATGTTTATCTGCACGGTTAGCACAGTGAGCATGTTTATCTGCATGGTTAGCACGGTTAGCATGTTTATCCGCACGGTTAGCATGATGAGCATGTTTATCCGCACGGTTAGCATGATGAGCATGTTTATCTGCACGGCTAGCATATTTATCTGCACACGGTTAGCATGTTTGTCTGACCTGCACCCTTGTCCAGGAAGTAAGCTAGCAGACAGCGCATCACCGCCTGGTGGCAGATCACCAACACGTTGCCCTGTCGTTCTAACTCCATGATCACCGGCTCCAGACGCTGAACCAAGTCCTGGTAAGACTAATAAAAACAGAAAAAACACAAACTGAGATGTTAAAACTATTTAAAATGGGAAATTTACTCACTGTCCCAACTTTGGGTTTTCTTTATACATCATCTATCGCTTATTCATTTAAAATGACTGAACTTTTAAATGATGTTTATGTCTGCAGATTCTCACTCGTCCAGGTCATAGGTACCCAGAGTCAGAGCTCTGTGTCAACTGGACTGGGAGGTTTCCTTGAAGACGTTTCTCCCTCTCTCCAGAGAGCTTCTTCAGGTCTAAGCTTGCTGGGGGCGGAGCTTGAACATCTAGCCCTGTGGACCATCGGCATGCCAACGACCCGGGTGGTCACCTGAGAGTCGTTGGCAGTCGTCAAACGGTGTGAACGTTTGGACAATCCAAACGTTCACACCGTTTGACCAGACCTGGAGACTCATTAACATGTGACCCAACAGACGAAGGGGAAGCACCCCAACCAAAACTAGGTGAACCACCCTGCCAACCACCCTGCCAAGGACTCCCAGGTGTCCACCCGGGCCATTAACATGCCGATGGTCCACAGGGCTAGATGTTCAAGCTCTGCCCCAGCTAACAGAACTGAAGAAGCTCTCTGGAGAGAGGGCCAAACGTCTTCAAGGAGACCTTCCAGTCCAGTTGACACAGAGAGATCTACTTTGGATAAATATGGAGGTCACCTCTCCTCCTGGGTAACGATAGTGGTACTTGTCCTGGTCCCTCAAGGCAAACTCCTCTGGGAATGTTTTCTGAATCAGCTCATAAGTCATCTCCTCACAAACACCCTGGACAAACACAGCAGCAGCAGTGAAACTGGGACCAGAAGGTACAAACGTCAGTGTCCCTGTCCAATCCAATCCTGAATTACACGACTAGAATGCGTCAGATTGTCCGGCAGCTTACTGACAGCATCAATCTCGTTGAGGATTTTCCACTGTTCATAAGGGATTCCCAGTTCCTCCGCTGTCTGGATGGTTCTTCTCAGCTGGCTTGTCCAGACCTTCAGATCTGCCAGTTGGTGCTCAGCTATGAAGTCGCGCAGGGCGTGGGCGAACTGGGGAGTTAGGAAGACTTCGTCACATTCAGCTGGAGTGGAACGAGCTCCCAGGAAACAGCTGGTAGAAGGCTCCAAAGCCACCTGCTTTCCCCGAGGAGAGAGTTCCGAGTCTCCTCCCAGGCGGCCGTCGATGTTATGGTTGCTCTCTCCGTGCCGACACAGGTAGATGGAGTGCGAGTGCACGTGGATGTTCATCAGGTAGTAGACAATCTTACTCTGGATGTAGTCCTGCACCCGGTTCACAAGGAATCGGCGTCCTACGTTCATCATCTTAATGAACGATAATTCCCTGGAAGGGACAATTAACAAAGAGGATCAGAAAAACAAAGCTGGAAGCCCCCTGGTGGTCATTCCCTGCACTGCATCTGAGTTCCCACACCTAAGATGTCAAGGCACTGTACGGTCGCGCGACGGGGGTGGTGAGAGAGTAGGAGATGAGAGAACCGAGGAATTCAGGTTCGAGAAGGGGGCGAGACAAGGACGCCTAATCTCGCCTGGGGAGAGGACAATAAGAGGTGAAGGAGAGGTTAGAAGAAGAGACCGGGGAAGATCATTGGGGTAGAAATCTGTGGAACGTCAGATATGCAGATGACACCACCATGATAGCTAGCTCCAACGAAGAATGTCAACGGCGGGGAGAGGAACTCAAGGTTGGCCTCAAGATCAACAGGTCCAAGACAGCTGTGAGGAGAGCACGTGGAGAGGGAGAAGTGCATCAAGTTTGTGGGCGCCTACATCACACCAGGAGACAGCCGGACAGACATCAGGACTCGGAGCGGGACGGCCAAGTCGGCTGCTACGCGACTGTCCTTGCCACGATAGAAGGGCAGAAGAAGACGGGGCAGGCGCGTATAGAATGGATGGACAACATCATCGAACGGGAGGATGGACTGGGTGTAGCTCAGCGGAGTGCCAGAGAGGCCAGCGGTCCACGGAGGTCCAGAGAGGCCAGCGGTCCACGGAGGTCCAGAGAGGCCAGCGGTCCACGGAGCGCCAGAGAGACCAGCGGTCCACGGAGCGCCAGAGAGGCCAGCGGTCCACGGAGCGCCAGAGAGGCCAGCGGTCCACGGAGCGCCAGAGAGGCCAGCGGTCCACGGAGGTCCAAAGAGGCCAGCGGTCCACGGAGGTCCAGAGAGGCCAGCGGTCCACGGAGCGCCAGAGAGGCCAGCGGTCCACGGAGGTCCAGAGCGGCCAGCGGTCCACGGAGGTCCAGAGAGGCCAGCGGTCCACGGAGGTCCAGAGAGGCCAGCGGTCCACGGAGGTCCAGAGAGGCCAGCGGTCCACGGAGGTCCAGAGAGGCCAGCGGTCCACGGAGCGCCAGAGAGGCCAGCGGTCCACGGAGCGCCAGAGAGGCTAGGGGTCCACGGAGGTCCAGAGAGGCCAGCGGTCCACGGAGCGCCGTGACAACTACATACATTCGTGCAAAATGCCTCAATAACATCTGGGTTCTGATGTTTTTATTGTAGGTGTGTAAAACAACAAAAGCAAATGATCTGAGCAGTTCTTACTTGTCGTAATCATCAGGATCTAGTGGCTGGTAGGTGACCTGGTAGCACGCGATTCTTTTCAGAAAGTCGTCCATTACTCTCTCCCTGTGTCTTTCAGGGTAGTCTGGACTGGACACCTTCACTTCCTGTTACAGGGAATCAAAAGGTTTCAGCACGTTTGTCCTGTGGCGCCTGTGACAGCCGATTATTGACAGAATACTGGTTTGACCTGGACAGTGAGTCTTCCAGGTGGTGTCTAATGCATACCATAATATTAGCAGCAATGACTTCTGGGTCGTCACACACAGACTCCACAAAGAACACCTGTTGGGGACATGGAGCTGCAGACGGTCGGTCCAGTCTGGTATCGCTTCATATTTCACACTTTAGCGTTAGCCTAGCTGCTCTGGCTAACGGCTAACAGCTACACTGCTAAAATCAGCCACTGATTTAGCCTTATATCACTACGTTGTGATCTGTATTTCAAACACAAAAACAGCCGGACAAAAACGTGACTGCCTGATTTTACCTTGAAAGCATTCTCCTTCCCGAAAGCCAGAATTAAATCTCTTCGTTCTCTTGTGGTATTTGTTGCATCAAACACCTGGTTTCAGGAAAGAACATGTGAAAGCTTTTGAAAGGAGGCAGCAGAGGGGGACAGAGACGGTCCAGAGGACAGAGAGGCCACTCACTGCGATCTGGCCTCCCTCTCTCATCAGGTAGGACTTCACGTCTTGCAGAGCGATCAGAGCGCACTGTCTGTGGGAAAACCACATTCACACGGGCTCCTCGTCATCTAGGCCAGTGTTTGTCAAACTCTTTCAGACCTTTCAGGTCTTTCAGGACCACTGAAGCCTTAAACAAACACTCACGCACCACCTGGCTCTAAACAGCTCGCAAAACAAGATGCTAAGTAACCATCAGGTGCTGCTGTGACAGATGCATCAGGAAATATACAATAAAGTCAATTCTTTCAATCTTGGGAGTTCAAGACACACTGATTTTACACGGAATTTTAAGTATTGAAATTTTAAAATGTGATTTGTTAAGTGTCACCGGGCGGCCCACTAGGGGTCGCCCGCGGACCATTGGTGGTCCACGGACCACTCTTTGAGAAACACTGATCTAGATCGCAATCAAATGACAAAAATGCTCAAGTCTTATAACTAATGAAACACTCACACGCACTCATAATCCATGCAGCTACCTAATCCTAACTGGATTAGGGCTGCACAATAGATGGTTATCGTATCGTTATCGCCGGTAACGATACGATAACGATACGAATGTTTTTTTCATACTGTATCGATATCGAGATATTGAGCATAAATGTGGAGATGTGACTTTTTGTCCCTATCGTGCAGCCCTGGCTTGGACACTGGAGCTGTCGTCCCTTCTCATCACAGTAGCCCACGTTGTGGTGGTTAAACGGAAACTAAGCGCTGCTTTCCAAACTCTGAATTATTTACAGCTGCCTTCTGACCCGGGTCCAACACCCCAGCGGCCCCCGGAGGACGTGTGTCCGCTTGGGACTGACAGCAGCAGCTTGGTTCATATCTGGGTCAGCGCTGAGTACCGGGACCACGTGGTGGTCCTGGAAACCAGGCTATGAAAGAGCCACAGTGGCGGCTGTTGTTGAAAACGCCATCCCATAATCACGTAATGAGAGAATTAGAGCAGGGGCTCACTTCCTTATTCTCATGGCCTCTTCGTTGTCATGGCGGAAGAAATCATAGGATTTATACGTCCCCACGGCCTCTCTGCGGTACACTCCCAGGTTAAACACTGCGGGAAGGCAAACACACGGCGGTCACACGCAGGCTGCCTCTCACAAGACGGCCGGACGCTGTCTGTCAGGGCGCCACCTTTGGTTGGGACTCCAATCCAGTTGAGATAGCGGGTGAGCTTCTTGGACATGTAGGTCTTCCCTCTGGCTGGCAGGCCGATCATCACGATCACCGTTGGAGAGTTGGTCATGTAGGAAGCCCATGCTGCAGAAGGCAGACCAGCATCAGTCCAAAGGAAGACATCGCATAGACCAGGGGCGGGACTAACCCTCATCCTAACCCTGAAGGGCCACGTTGGGTTGTAGATCTTGATGAAGGGGCCGGCCAGTTGGTGCAGGAAGCTAACCCCCAGATGGAGGATGAAGCTCCAGATGATGTTTGGCCCCACCTTCTTGAGAGGACATGTTAGCATGCTAGCTGAAGGGGGGTCTGAACCTTTTTCTACCCAATCAAGCTGACAACCCTCTTCATTTGGCTTCTGGAGGAATGATTGTGCGGGCCGGTTTAAAGAGTTCACCGGGCCGCATGTGGCCCCCGGGCCTCAGGTTGCCCACCTGTGCTGTAGACCCTCTCATGTCCTCTAAGGGCAGAACAGTAGCTGTTTTCATGAGGTGAAAATGATGTTCTTTTGTATTTAACACTGGCATTCAGTGCTGTCTTAGAACGAAGTGGGTTCTGTTTGTACCGGCCCAAAATAACTGTGCACGATATAATTGACACAAATATAGTTATGGGCTGGGACGGTGGGAGAAACAGGGGAAATTAGCAGAAATGTCCTGAGACAGAAAAGGAAATTGCCTGGGACATTTGAACCCGCTAAAAGTGTCATAATTTGTAAAAGAACATCCATTTCTTCTTCTGCCACTCTGACTCTAGTTCAAAGATGCTGATCTGTCATCTTCAGACGTTACACAGGAGGTTTGTAGCTTTGACATGGAGCACAGGGCAACATCTTCCTCACTTTCTGGCCCCAGTCGGCGGGAGAAGGCACCTGGAGGCAGTCATGCAGAAGAGCTACTTACAGCATTTCTTCCCGTCCATTCTCAGCTCTGTTTTGTTAGCTTCTGCTGAGTTTGCAGGGCCGTTGTGGATGTGAGAGCTTGACATGTTGGAATGTCTGTCCAAGCTGATCTGAAACACAGCAGCCTGGTTACACACAACTACAGCATCAGAGCCCAACCTTGCAAACAGGGCCTTGCGTTCCATGCATGCATGCAGGGTTATGGATCCCCGCTAACGTCCACGGAAGATGCATCACTGCCACACTTGGACCAGTCACGCAGTTTTACAACATTATCCACCTGAGACGAAATCCTGCCTGTGCGCGAACGCATCACGTCTGGTTTTTTTATTCTGTTTTTTACCTGTTTGAGGAGGAAACGAGCTGCAGCAGCCAGAAAGACGCAGCCTCCCCCCGGAACAGGAGCCTGATCACGACCTGCCGGAGCCTGGTCGTCCCGTCCTTGACGTGGAAGCGCCTCCTCGGCCGCCTGGTGTCCTTCCAAACTGGAGGCGCACCAATGCGTCGTTTTCCCCCTCAGCCTACCGTAAAGCTGCTAATAGACGCGCCAGGACAAAGCCCAGCGCGTCCACAAGAGCCGTCCTTCACCACCCTTTCCTTGGAATCTGACAGCAAGTATAAAACAAAAAATACCACATAAAATAGAAAAGGTCTGAATTAGTAAGGCAAGAGGTTGGAGTACAAGACGCTGACAAGCAGTTAAGTACATAAATATGCATGCCTTATGTGTGTACACAATTCTATATAAGAGCAGGTAATCTGCAAAGTAACTAAGGCTAGTTTTAGAAACTGGGTTTGCCTTTCAAATATAGGTGAAATTAGTTTACGTTACGCACCTCCAGATGTTTCAGTGCTCCAAACCCTTAGAGAGCAAAAAGCCAAGAGTTACAAGAACCAAATGTGGATGAAAAACATTTATTCACATGTATCAAACACGTTAACAAAGAATTCCATCTGCATAGTTCTGAGGCAACAATCCTTAATCACAAGGCAGATAGTGGTCTGAAAGTTGCCAGGTACCATTAGAAAAGCCCAGTCAATAAATAAGCCCAGTTAACAATATTTCCTCCTTAAATAGTGCAAAAGGTTTTAAAGTTAGAATGAGAATCTAAGTGGATCTTATATGATTCAGACTTTTACTGTAATTATGGGATGATTAGGCCATTTAGACACATCTTTCTACCACTCACAAACACTGCGGATGCAACAGCCGCCCCACACAAGCCCAAACTTCACCTTCCATCTTTAATTTGCAAAGCTTATAGAGAGAGGCATTCAGGGGTCAGGGGTCAGAGGTCAGGCTCAGCGTTAGTGGTGTGGCTGGTGATGAGCAGCAGCAGCCGAGGCTCCAGGAGTGAGGAGAGGGAGCGTTAAAGCCTGGTGCCACACGTGCACGTGAAGCTCAGTAGCTTTGCACACGCTTGCAGAGGAGATGTGACCTGCTGCAAAGACGCTCTCCAGCAGCTCGCCACCGCCACCTCAGGGCTTGATTTTCAACAGCTGGAATCCAGAGAGGTCAGGGTTGAAAGACAGCAAACACACAGCTCGACACGCAGAGAAAGGACACTGACTCTGATGTTGAAGCCCAGCAGGTCGCTGACCACCGCAGAGACGGCGGACAGGATGACCACGCGGGTGAAGTTGTAGATCAGAGGGTTGACAGTGAGGCCCAGCAGCCTGAACGGGGTATCCAGCTCCTGGAGGGGGAGGCGGAGGCCGGTCAGAGGGAGCAAAGCACGAGCTCATTTCAGCAACATCAACACACAGGCAAAGAAGCGGTTTCCTGGAAAACAGCTCCGTTGTTCCACTCAGATTCCACACTTTCCAACAAGTCCTTGGCAGATTTGGACAGGGATTAGAGTAATCCAGTGGTTGGTGGCTGGTAGCAGGAACATCCAGCCATAAAACATGTTCATCGTATTAGCTCAAGAGGAGGCCGCGCGGCTTACCTTCATCAGTTTGGTAGCTAGCTTCAGAACGTTGTTCACCACACTCAGCTCATCTTTCTTGTTGGGCTTCTTCTCCATTTTACGGTACAAATTAATCTGCAACCGCAAACAGTTTGAGATAATCTCATCGGTCTCAAGCCAAGCCGCAGTGAGCTTCACGGGAGCCACCTGCTCAGTGAGGAGCACCGAGGAGTTGCTGTACTTGCAGTCGGTCTTGGAGCCCAGCGTCGACAGCCGTAACAGGAAGAAGAGGAGCGAAGAGGCCCACACCATCAGCTCCCAGTTGATCAGAGACTCCAGGAAGGTTTTGTGGCTGTGCAGCAGCTGAGAAAGCAGTAAAGCAGCTTCATCTTGGCTTTTGGTCTGATCTAGGCTTCTGCCTCTGCTCAGCAAAGACGTCTGTGTAGATTCTCACTCATCCAGGTCCTCCAAAGCTAGATCTCCACTTGTTTAGGCTTCCTTGAAGACGTTTGGCCTCCTCTCCAGAAGGCTTCTTCGGTTCTGATCTGCTGAGGGCGGAGCTTGAAAATACAGCCTTGTGGGCCGTTAGCGTGCTAATGATCTGGGTGGTTACAAGGGCTACAATTTCAAGCCCTGCCCTCAGCAGATCAGAACCGAAGAAGCCTTCTGGAGAGGAGGCCAAACGTCTTCAAGGAAGCCTAAACAAGTTTGGAGGACGTGAATCTACACAGACGTCTTTGCTGATGTTTTACTTGATAAAAAGGCATGAAATGATTCAACTAGGTCAGTGTTTCTCAAAGAGTGGCCCGCGGACCACCGGAGGTCGGCGGGCGTCCCCTATTGGTCCGCGAGGTCACATGTAACAAATCACATTTTAAATTTTTAAATTTCAATACTTATACACTCCGTGGGTGTTTATTTATGGGACCAAGACCAGTGGTCCTTGGTCTGGAAAGCTTTGAGAAACACCGCTCTAGGTTATTACATTTCTGTGAAAGACTAAGAGACCAGCTGTGCTGCTCAGGACGCGACTGACCTGAGCACAAATGATGACTGAAACAGAAAGCGCCAGCAGGAACACGGTGGACACGATGACGTCGACCGAGCGCTGCGGCCCTCGTCTCTGCCGAGAACAAAGCAATCAAAGACCCCGCTGCAAACCAAGGCGGGCTCCACGACTCAACCAGCAACCTCTGTACAAGAGCATGTGAATACCAACTCTGAGGAAGGAGCGGAGAGACAGCCACATCTTGATGTTCTGCACCTTCTTCAGCCTGAAATGAGGGATCTCTGACTTCTTGGCCTTGCGAGCTGACGTGATGTGGCTGAAGTACTTGGCGAATAAAAGTCTCTGTTTGTACGTTCTCTCAGCCACACACATCATGAAGAAAAGCAGCCCCGTCAGGCACACTCTCTGCACCGTGGTGACGAAGAAGAAGGCACAGGTCTTGGCGTCAGGTGCGCCCACCGCTGCCTGCCAACACTCGGCCAGGGACAGGGAGCCCAGGCTCGACACGTCCAGGTGCTGAGCCACGTGGAACGCGAGAGGAAGCAGAGCCAGGAGGGTGGTGATCAGCCCACTGAGTAGCAGGTAAGCCATGCCCTGCTCCACCAGCTTCACCTGAGTGCAGGGACCACACAAGCAGGACAGACATGGCAGAAGTTCCGCCATGCGGATGGCTGAGGGGACGTCAAACACATCAGGAACACATCGCTGCTTACCCGCGTGAGAATGATGCCACTGATCTCCAACACTGACATGTCTGCTTTCTTACACTCGCCCTGCTCCCAGATGATAGCGCTGACCCGGTCCTTGGACGGGTGGCAGGCCTGCAGCCAAGACAGCTGCTTTGGGAAAACCCAGAGGATCAACATGTGAACGCAGAGAACAGCAGCAGCGACGCAGGCCACTCGCCATTATTCCAAGATTCCTCAATGGCCGCTATTTTCATATTTTGAATATAGGAAAATATTCTATGGTAGGATAATATGCTGTGGCTAGGATAATACGCTATGGCTAGGATAATATGCTGTGGCTAGGATAATACGCTATGGCTAGGATAATACGCTGTGGCTAGGATGATACGCTGTGACTAGGATGATACGCTGTGGCTAGGATAATACGCTGTGGCTAGGATGATACGCTGTGACTAGGATGATACGCTGTGACTAGGATGATACGCTGTGGCTAGGATGATACGCTGTGGCTAGGATAATACTCTATGGCTAGGATAATATGCTATGGCTAGGATAATACTCTATGGCTAGGATAATATGCTGTGGCTAGGATAATATGCTGTAGCTAGGATAATATGCTGTAGCTAGCATAATATGCTGTGGCTAGGATAATATGCTATGACTAAAATAATATGCTGTGACTAGGATAATATGCTATGACTAGGATAATATGCTATGACTAAAATAATATGCTGTGGCTAGGATAATATGCTGTAGCTAGGATAATATGCTGTGGCTAGGATAATATGCTGTGGCTAGGATAATATGCTATGACTAAAATAATATGCTGTGGCTAGGATAATATGCTGTGGCTAGGATAATATGCTGTGGCTAGGATAATATGCTGTGGCTAGGATAATTTGTAGGATAGGATAATATCATATCGCAATTATTTTTCTGACACTTGTCTCCAGAAATCCTAACCCTGACAGCCCCGGCAGCAGCCTCCCCTTGCTGGCTACACGTGGTGACTTTTCAGCACACTGACTGGCTGTTTTTCAGTAAACTCGTCACTGTGGGGTGATGTGTTTTCTCTGGTGGGAACTTGTGGACCTTCAGACATTCGTCTTTCTGCTTGCTTTGCTTGATTGTAACTGGTGAACGTGGGTCACCAAGTCCACGCCTGTGAGGAATGTTGGGTCCTCGCACCTCACAGGTGAAACAGATGCAAAAGCAGGACACAAGAATAAAGTAGAAGAGTCGGAAAAGAAAAAAAAACAAGCAGGGGGCATGAAAAAGACTGCCTTCATGGGCTTAACGGGAACAGATGGAGACCCACGCTTCAAAAATCAACCCTGCCATCTTACTTGACTGCTTTCTTGCGGTCTGCTGTCATCATCACTGCTTAGAGTGTTAGCTTGTGGGAGCACGAGCCCAGAAGTGCACGCCCCACCGTTCTCACTGCCACTGCTGCCGGTGGAGGCGGAGTCAGGCCCCTGGAGAAGCTCCTCCCACACCGTATCGTCAGTGTCTGAGGTCGGGTGTGAGCCGAGAGCAGGCCTGAGGCGCTCCAGGTCTCGAGGTTTCGCTTTGATGGAGACCTCACCCTCTTCCTATTTCCAGAACACACACACACACACACACACACACACACACACATTAAAAGGTCTAGAAACCAACACTCCAGACATTTGTACAAAAGCTCCTCTGCTCATAACCTGAGGGTTGAAGGTGTGCTGTTCAGGCTTTGGTTTCCTCTTGCGAACAGAACCCACTGGCCCAGATGAAGGACTGGCAGTGGGCTGTCCCTCTCGATGAGGCCCTGCAGGAATCACCACCACCTCTTCCTCGCTGGAGAACTCATCGGATGTGTTCTAAGAAGCGATGAGACAGACAACCAGACAAGGTTTAACCCACCATCACAGATGGAAATGATGTGTTGCTCAGTAAAAGACTTTAGTAATATTGTGTAACTAATCAAGTGTTGATGCAAATTTTCATGTCATTTAATGATCACACAGCATCCATAAATGACCGGACCGACTGTTCTCTCACTTTATTACTGTGTAATTGCTGGCTTTCTCTCAACTGCCGGGAGCCCTTCTGCTCTGTGTTCCTCTGTCGGCCGTTATTGTCTTCGTTTTTTTTCATCACTCTGCTTTTCCTTGGCCTGCGACAGCAGAAGAAATGAGAGAAAATATCGTTGATTAGGGCTGAAACGATTAATCCATGAAGATCCATGTGAGGCGCAGATTGTAAAGAATTTAACATTAAAAAGAAAAGAAAACAGGGAGCAACGCGTCTACTGGAAGATGCAGTTAGCTTAGCATAATAGCACAACGCTGCTGCTGCAGCACCTCCAAAGGAAACATCCGGTTTCTGCTAAAAGTCTGCAGAGCGGAGCGGAAACAGCGAGCTAAGCTAACGATAGTTAGCAGCAATTAACAGAAATGAGTGTGATCATGACTGAGAGAAGTCTGCTAGCTAACACACTTTGATTAGAGCTCTGTGGAAAGGCTGAGTCACAACTTTAATCAATGCGGCGGCTAATCTGCTAGCTAGCACGTTTCCCCACCTCAGCTGAGTTTTTGCTTAGGATAATAATATTATAATAATAATCCGATTACTCGATCAATCTGCAGAATAATGGATAGAATACTGGATTACTAAAGTGATGGATTGCTGCAGCCCTGGTGTTAATCCTGGACAACAAACCATGGCAGGCTCCATCAGCGGTGACAGGCAGAACAACATGAACCTGATCAAACATATTCTAGTTTTGCTTGCGTGTCAGACTGGTTATGTGGACAGCACGAATGAGAACGCTACCTCCTCCTGCGTGCGGGGCTGGTGCTGGAGCTGGAAAAGGGACTTGCTGAGGAGCCCCGGCTGGATTCTGTTGACACGATCTGGCAGTGCACGGTACCCAGCAGCAGCATCAGACACATGGGGACAAACACATCACTCGCGCTTGCTGCAGGCACCTCCGAGTACAGCAACACCGCTGCCACTGCAGGGAGCAGAGCGTTAGCCACAGCAAAGGAGACTCGCTACAGCAGTGTTTCTCCAACGTTCCCAGACCCAGGACCACTGAACCCTTAAATAAACACTCACGCACCACCTGACTCTAAATAGCCCCCAAAACAACACGCTAAGTAACCATCAGGTGCTGGTACGACAGGTGCATCAGGAAATATACAATAAAGAGAATTCTTTAAATCGCGGGAGTTCAGGAAACACTGATTTTACACGGAATTTTAAATATCGAAATTGAAAAATTTTAAATGTGATTTGTTACATGTCACCTCGTGGACCACTAGGGGTCGCCCACGGACCACTCTTTGAGAAACACTGCACTAGAGGAGCAACTTGTCCAATACTCATTTTTAAATATATATTTTTTAAATTCAAAATTATTGCCAAAGCCTTGAGCACAATACATCATGATAGACGCTTACTTTGCATGAAGTAGAGAATCAGGAGAGCATAGAAGATGGATCTGGAGGTCACCTGGATCCACCACTGGAAGAAGAATGGAAAGAGCAGCACTCTGACGAGCCCCTTCCGGGCCAGAGCCATCCAGGGACTCTCTGGTTTGGCTTTGCTGAATGTCGATCCTGAGTGGAGGAGTGGGAACATTCTTTAAAGCGCCACTTAAACCACAAAAGAAACAGACACGTATCACAGCTGCAGTCCAGCTTGACCCTCCGATGGAGGGAGTGTTTTCTCATACTAATATGGTTTCATGGCAGGTCAGTATAAATGTAATATGCTCTAGTTGGCCACTGACTGGCCAGAATCAAACATCCTGCATTCCAGCCAGTGAGCCTCACCTTTCACTAAGTCAACATCGATGAGGTCGGGCTTGATGTGACACGTCTTTTTGGGTTTGTGGTCCAAACCCTGGAATGAATGGTGCGATTAGGCAGAAGAAAGGCAGTGTCTGTGGTTGTCACTCCCAGAAGGGCGTCCTTACGTTCAGATCGGCCTGCTCCAAAGACTTCTCCCAAACCTGCTGGTCATAGGCTCCGATCTGGTTCACCAACACAAGCAGCACAGTCACTTTACTTCCTCAACGCTGCAGCAATGTGTGGACTTCAATACAAAAATATGACTTTGTGAAACATTTTATGTGCTGGACTAAAAAGATAGGCTCCATTTTCTAAAACTCTTTGCTCCAAACTTTACCCTCATTTTCAATGTTTCTAGTTTAGTTCATAAAACAAATGTATCCTTTAAAATAATCTTGACGTGCCTCCCGAAGATGAAGGAATGTGAGGGAAGGTGAGCATATCTTCGTACCTTCTCTTGATACCAGGCTATCTTGGCCATGGTCATTGCAGGCTGGAGGTTGCGCTGCTCAGAGCAGAGACAAATGGTCGCATATCCAGATACACTGAACCAACAGACAAAACTCACAACGACTGCGTGTGGATGACTGCGAATAATGCACACATAGGATTCATTCACATGTTTAACAACTATTACTCAAAAAAAGTCGTTCGTAATGGTCACAAACTTGTCGTAAAAACTTTTGTCATCACTTTCAGGCACCTTGCTTGTTGGGTGTCGGTGAAGTGTAGTTAATGCTAGCCACTTGTTGTAACGTCACTTACATTGACGGACACTTTTGAAGCGATCGATATCTTTTATATTTATACTACATTTGTAAAGGGTTTCCATCTCACACACATATCTTGTTTACAACGTCAGTCCCAGGTATTCTACGCTTTCGATCTTGTTTAACTCGGGCTTCCGCTTTCTTTTCCGGGATTTTTAGACGGTTTTGGGTTGTTTTTACCTTTTAGTAAGTCTGCCAGGCTAACTTTGCGTCGTGGAATTTACATTTTAGAAACTAAACGTCGAGAAATTTTTAATATTCTAATAAGACTACTTTAAAAGTGTGAATTAATATCAACATAAAAGTGTGTGATAAACTTTTGTCGCAAAGGCTACTTCTAGCCGAAGTACTATGCTCCCTGCTAGACAAATTTACGGGGAAAATAATTTCCCATTTTATATTAATATCAATATTTAATCCAATAATGTTAAAGAAATATTTATTCCACATCCTTTTTTGATGTGTTTTTCTTTGATGAGACCAAAATTGTAGAAATACAATATAACTGACTACACATAACCACTAATCGTATTTTAAATGCTGACCTTCCTCTTTCTCTCTTGGTCACGGGATGTTTTAAAAGTTTGTCTTTCATTATGGCACCAGGATGATCAAGTGTGTTCAGACAGTGAAAGAGGCACTGGCCAATCATGTAACCGAAGAAAGTATCCTTACATGTGTGGCAAAGAGGCGGCGCATGATAAGGATAGCATTTAGCCATCATTGCCCCTGCTATGGAACCAGGTCCCTGTCCTGTCCAGGTACCGGAGCCTGACCCCCTCTACGTGTAGATTAGCCTTAAAACCTTCCTCTCTCAGAAAGCTTGTAGTTGTTATTATTCTATTCACACTACTAGTTACCATATTTAGAAAAGGGTCGTCTATTTTTTTGCCACCATCTTAGCTGAACTGCTATAGGCCCAGTCTGCCGGCGTACAGAACCACGAGCCTCTGACAGGTTTCTCTGACCTTCACGGTTCACGGCTGCATGTTCTCCTGTGCTCCTCTCCTCCTCTACTCCTTTCCTCACCTCTCCTCCTCTCCTCCATTCCCCTCTGCACCTCACCTCTCCTCTCGTCCTCTTCTCCTCTCCTCTTCCCCTCCTCTCCTCTCCTCCTCTCCCCTCCCCTCCTCTCCTTTCCTGTCTTTCCTCTCCTCTTCTACCAGGTGTTTTACCATCCCAGGTGTGAGCACTTGTCTACCTGGTAGGAAGGAAAACCTGGCTGGATCATGGCCCTGGTAGGACTGGGTTGCCCCTTTCTGTTCTAAAATCTAACATCGCGCACCAAGTAATTCTAAAGTGCATGCAGTATTGATCTGAAACTCAGCCATGCTGCTTCGATTCATACTGATCAATGCATCAAGGGAAAAGCAACAAGTAGCTGTGAGAGGCTAAATGTCCCAAATGGCTGCTGTTGGATGTGGATTCTCAACTTCTAGTGAAACATGAAAGTTGTGGAGCAGCTTAAACACACAGACACACTATCTGGCTCAGGTCACAGCAACTTTTTATTGCTTTATTTGGATGAACAAAGTTCACGCGAACACGTCTCAAGTTGTCCTTGTTTAACCGTCCAGGTCCAGGATGTTTGGAGGTTCTTCATCTTGTGTTTGCTCCATCTCCTGTCTGTCCTGATAGAAGGAGAGAAAAAAGCTTAGGAAAAACACCTTTATCTCAACCTAATATTGCAGCTCAGACAGCTACCCCAGCCCAGACCGACCCACTCACCCCAACCAGCTCGCCCAGGTCTCTGGAGCTGCTGTACAGAGGATTCGGGTAGGACAGCAGCGTGGGCTTGGTCCTGCTGCCGCTGGAACCGTCCACGTCCTTGTTCTGTCAGGAAGAAAGTGTCATCAGCATGGCTGAAGGTGGCCATCAGACGCTTTACAACCCGCTTCCTGCAGTCAGAACCTCCACAGCCTGACTGGAGGACTTGCACTTTCCATCATCCTCTGACGTTAGCGGCGAGGCTACTGAATTAATGCTAACGTTAATGTTTGTGGAGTCGCTACAGTCGCATCAACAGTTATTTCTGCAAACAGTGGATGTAAAAGAAAGAACTTCTGAGAAAGAACTTCTGAGTAGATGTTTCAGTAAAAACAGTCGCTGCAGCAGAAGGATGTTGACTCAACCAGCACAGAAAGTGAGAGCAGCCATTTCTACACACAGAGCTGAATAAAGTTTGTTCTCACATTATGAAATGTGAGAACAGTCCAGAAAATAAGAAAATATTTAATTTCATAAATCATTTAATTTGAAATCAGGAAAAAGTCAATTGTAGGGAGAAATCTCCATCACCTTTCAAATCAGTGCCCCAGGAGCTTTATTTTCATGCTTTTTTTCCTCCCACAGTTCATTTTAACTTGCTATTTTCATTAACCAGCCTTCGTCGAGCCAGATGAGGTGGTACTACAAGACTGCTTTGCTATAAATACCTTACTAAATTTACTTCAAATCAATTGTGCCACCGCTGCTGTTATAACAGCCCAGCCATTAAAGGAATCATTGGAAAATGACAATTTACACTCCAAAGTTCTGATTTTGTAATGCTGGAAGACCAACGAATAAGGCAAATACACAAATCTGGATTGTGTGTGTGTGTGTGTGTGTGTGTGTGTGTGTGTGTGTGTGTGTGTCTCACTCTGAAGTAGTGGAATCGGAGAACATCCTTTTTTTGTTTGAGGACGGAGAATCCGACTCCAGCCAAGATGCACATTAGCAGCAGTAAAACCAGGATTGCTGACAAGGCTCCGCTCGAGTACCTCTGCTCCCGGGATGCATGAGGGGAGATCTGGACACAACCAACCTGAAATCAGTCCACCATGGCCAAGGAACACTAAAGTCTCTCTCCTGATCGTTCCATAAATAAATCAAACGGAATTAGGAAACAAAATTAAAAAGTGGAAATTAAACACAGTAAAAAAAAAACAGTTGTGATTTGTGCATGAAAAAATGAAAATAATCATGATTAAGCTGTTTATTATCATGCTGTTCATACTATATACTACTATATACACACACTACTATATACTATACGCACACACACATATACTGTATATGTGTGGCATATTTTGAGAAAATTAGATAGATAGATAGATAGATAGATAGATAGATAGATAGATAGATGGATAGATAGATAGATAGATAGATGGATAGATGGATAGATGGATAGATAGATAGATAGATAGATAGATAGATAGATAGATAGATAGATAGATAGATAGATAGATAGATGGTTAGATAGATAGATAGATAGATGGATAGATGGATAGATGGATAGATAGATAGATAGATAGATAGATAGATAGATAGATAGATAGATAGATAGATAGATAGATAGATGGTTATCAGAAGAGCTAACAGTGGAACTGCAATTGTAATTATTAACACTACTATTTCTACTTAAACTCCTACAACTGCTAGCAGTAATAATAATAATAGATTAGATCTTTAAATTCAGGTGCAAAACCCAGAGTTTGGGGTTTATATTTGTAATCATCTTGAATACATCAGCTCTTAGGTGAGTTCTGGCCTAATGTGCATTGTTAAACTGACTCACGGTTACAGGCGGAGCCATCAGCGGAGCTTCGATGACGTGTATGATTCCATTTGAGGCAGGAATGTCCCAGTCCAACACCAGCCGCTCATTTACCAACTTAAACGTCTAAGTTTGGCAATCACAGACAGAAAGGGGAAATATAAATACAACCCTGCAGCTTCTGCATGCTTGGTTACGCGTGGAAAGGCGCCCGACCTCGTTGGAGCCGAGGCTGATGGTCAGGTTGGAGCCGAGCCTCGTTGGGATCATTTGGTGCTTCTGTAAATCTTTAAACGTCCGCCTGTTCTGACTGGCTGAAATGTGGTACTCAAGATCTCTCCCAGAGAGTGTCTGAATCACACACACACACACACACACACACACACACACACAGAATCACAGAGTGAAACCATTTGTGCACATTGATAATAAGCATTCAGACACTTTGACCCTTGAACTTTGGCTCTGGCTCTTCCTGGAGTTCACCTGAGCTAAATTCAGCTTTGGAAAGATACAAATCAGCAGGTCTTGATAAAAGCGGCGGCTGAGAGCGATCCTCATTAACATGTTCCGCCCTTAAACGTTCATGTCTCAGAGGCTCCGCCCACCGAAGTCAAACAGAGGAGAAACCTGAGGAAGAAAGCAACCTTTTCCCAGCTGAAGTTGTTGTTCCCCTGCAGTTATTAGATCTTCTGTCAACGACCACGAAAACAGAAAACGTTTACTGCGACAAAAAGGACAAGATCGATTAAAAAAGAAAAGAATCAAGCCAGAAAAACAGAAAGAATTACACCGAAAAACAAACCAAACACGAATTTCTCAGGAAATAACGGCTTATATTTTATCAGGTGATGCAAAACGCTTGCCTAAAAACAGATATATTTATTTTATCAACGATATTTGTTATTTTTTAACGGATTATGTGGCTGCCTGGGCTTGAAGACCAGTCTGAGGATTGTTTAATCGTTATTTTTCCATTTTTTATCATGTTTCCGCGCTGCAGCACGAGTCCACACTGACTTTGCGTCCACGATGTCAGAGCTGACCTGAGATCTGGGCGGCTCGGACGCTCACGTCCAGACTGATAAATGCCTGAAAATGCCCGTGCGCACAGTTTTCTGCCCTACCTATGCTGATAAAGGGCCCTTGTGTGCAGTCATGAACAGGTCAAAGGTCACTGCAGCCCTCCACCAACCTGAGCTTTAAGCAGAGTGGAGACAGAACCCCCCCCTCAGTAAAGGACACGTCTGGAGTTTTCAGTAAAGCACTTTAAGGTCTCTCAGACTCCGAGAAACACGATTCTCTGGTCTGGCTTGTCCTGGTCTGGAGGCATCAGGCTGTGGGGGCCAGACGTTCCATTTGTACTCATTGCTTCAGTTATTTCAGACACCTCAGATAACTGAAATACGTGAAAATAGTTGCACAATGTTGATGGAAAGAGGCAAAATTGGCTGTTTAATACCTTATTCTGAGCAAAGCCGGTGTTATGAGGCACAAAGAGCGTGACATCAGCGGCCCTGAGAGACAGAAATTCAGCGAGCTCTTTGCCTTCTGAGGACGAGCCGCGATAGTCCAGCAGCATCTACAGAGGGAGGAAAAAGCAAAGCCTTCAAATCACTCCCCAACGGCCCCATCCACCAAATCACTCCCCAACGGCCCCATCCACCAAATCACTCCCCAACGGCCCCATCCACCAAATCACTCCCCAACGGCCCCATCCACCAAATCACTCCCCACCATCCACCAAATCACTCCCCACCATCCACCAAATCACTCCCCAACGGCCCCATCCACCAAATCACAACTCTACATCATCCATCTTTTTTGTAAGGCAGCTGTTCTATGAAAATTCATATTTTGAACGTCAATAATCAGTTTTTACTTCGGCTGCACGAATTTGATGGGTTGATTTCATGAAAGATGCAGTAATTGTGTGAATTTCAACACGGAGGCGAAAGGCAGAATGGTACTGGCACAAGTGCCAGCTGATTCCTGTGGTACTCAGCCGTCAATAACCAGGAATGGCCAAAGGAACATGTGATTATGGAGCAGCTGTTACGCTCACCTTGTAGAAGATGGAAAAGTTACGGTTTGTTGCAAGAACATTCATCAGGACGCCGTTACAGAAGTCTCCGTTTCCAACGTAATCAGCAGGACACAGACAAGAGACATCTATAAACACACACACACAATAAGAGAGAGACTTTAAGACTTTGAAAGCCCTAATCAAGCCTGTTGTGTGTGTGTGTGTGTGTGTGTGTGTGTGTGTGTGTGTGTACACCTCTGTACAAGCATGGTTCTGGTACCGTTCAGCCTGTAGCAGTAGGCGTCGTACTTGCTGCTCTGAGCCACAGGCTCTCTGTACATGACCAGGCCCACGTGGTTCTCTCCACACTTTAACGAGGGGAAACGGGTTGGGTAGCCGACCTTCCCCCCCTCCATCCAGCCAGCCACACACAGGTGCATTCCCGACTGTCAGTGCAGGAGACGCAAGGAAAACACGGCCATGATAACGTTGGCAACTGTTGGTGATTGTATACATTCAGCATTCATTGTATTTTACAGGTTCAATTCTCCAACTGTGTTGGCACATGCTTAGATTTATTGTGTACATTATTACATTAGTGTTTGTATTTTTTTAGCCATTACTGTTCTCCTATGGAAGCATCTTTGACCAGCTTGTCATCTTCAAGGTGCTCTTTCACATCGTTTGTGCCCGTTTCTGTCGATGGAAATACCTGCTGTGCGTCTCCAAGCTGTTTGAACGTGGCCAGCGTGGCGCCCTCGTTCTTGCAGGCAGCGTCTGCCTGGCTGAAGTTCATCTTGTACTTGCCACTTGGAGACTGCAGATGGAACACTCCAGCTGTTTTGGCTGAAACCATGGCAACCATTATCATTATCTGTGCTTACTGTAGGTGTGTCCTGGAAGTTTCATTTCTAAAGGTTGTAAATGATGGTGAGGAATCATATGTCACACAAAGGGCCTTTTCATCACTTTAGCATGTTTTTGTGTTTGTTTTAGAAGGATGGTACATTTCATTACAGCAGAGGGGGGCAAACTGAGGCCCGGGGGACACATGTGGCCCCATAAACTCTTTAATCCGGCCCGCAGAGCCTTCACAGTCATTCCTCCAGTAGCCAAATGAAGAATGTTGTCAGCTTGAGTGGTTAGAAAAAGGTTCAGACCCCCTTCAGCTAGCATGCTAACATGTCCTCTCAAGAAGGTGGGGCCAGACATCATCTGGAGCTTCATCATCCATCTCTGGTTGGACTAATTTACAGGATCTTCTAACTATTTCCTCAGTCAATAGTCCATCAAGCAGGATTTTTAGCTAACCTCTGATCCTCATCTGGGGGGGTTAGCTTCCTGCACCACCTGGCTGGCCCCTTCACCAAGATCTACAACCCAACGTGGCCCTTCAGGCTAAAGAACTGCCCTCCCGCATTACAGCATGATATTTTTGGAATAGTAAAATCTGATAGTGATCACGTAACACCTACTGTAGACCAGGATGTAGCTAACCCATAAATTAAATGATAACTCAACACAGTACCCAACCAAAATACACAGCAAGCATCATTTCTTCTTCTTTCTTCTACTCAACACATCCAAACTGTGTTTTTGACATTAACCGGAGTTAGGTTAGAAGAGATGTGTTACCGTGGTAATGGAGGTCTTTGCAGGTGGCGACAGGGTCACAGCCTCCATTGTCTTCCAGGCAGCGGTCTGCAGGGGGAACCAGTTTTTCAAGGCACTGGACTCCGTTACCCACATATCCCGGTAAGCACTCGCAGTCACGTTTGTTCTGGTCAAACCAGAGAGAGCGAGAGACACAATCAAGCCACCATGCAAATAAAATACTTCCTTCCAGTCCAAAACTACCGAGTACAAGTGCAACTACCAACTAGCAGTGCAGAGCTATGGCGAGAGATGAAGAGGGAGATAAACAGGAGACAAGGAAAGAGGAGGAGAAAGATAAGTGTTGGTAGGAGAGCAGGAGCTGTGTCTTCAACAGCGTTGGAAGAGGGCGTTGCTCCAGCCCTGACACAGCTCCGGAGGTCGCTCCAGCCACACAAGGTGTGAGGGTAATCTGGATTGCTGGGCCTGTACAGACGGCTTTGCCAGAGACACCGAGGCTACATGATCAGAAAAAGTCACGAGACAAGGTGTCAGTTTTGATGTCCATGTTGTATTTAATGGATTGGTTGGTTGGAGAAACCAGGAGCTCCGTTTTAGCAGGCTCAGTTTTAGCATGGCTGAGAGACAGGCTGAGATCTTGTCTGAGGCTCAGGGCTCATCTGGGGGAAACGACGGTACAGCTGGGTGTCATCTGCATAGCAGTGATGTGAAAACCCGTGAAAAACCAAAGACGCTTGGGTCTAGGTTTTTTGAGAACTTAATTTAATCATAGTGACCTTGAAGACTGTGGTTGAACTACAGTAACACTGAGTGTCTGATTGAATGGGATCATGAAAAGCATGTTTTCATATGTAGTAACACGCTGTTACAGTTAGTGCTCAAAGATCTATTGGAGGAATAAACTAAATGTCCTTTAGATTGGTTATAGTGCACCGTGATGCATCTGTGATCGTTGTGTGATGTCTGTAACCGTCTAATGAATAAACTAAATGTCCTTTAGATTGGTTATAATGCACCGTGATGCATCTGTGATCGTTGTGTGATGTCTGTGTACAAACAATGACATATACGGTCTTGATTGTGTAATTTGACGAGAAAAGTCTAACTCCTCTTTACTGAAGAAGGTAAACAAAGAAAAAATGAGTTTTTACTAACAGGACCAACAAACTTGCAGGAGGCAAAGTCACTGCAGCCCCCATTGGCTTCCTCCACGCATCTGAAAGGGAGGAGTGAATTCAATTTTAACCTCTTCAGCAACATTTTCCAGCTGGTCAGTAACAGAAAGGCGGACTTGCTACCTGTTGATAGGCTCACAGACATAGCCGTCTCCTTGGTAACCTTGGTGACAGGTGCAGTTGAGAGTCGACCCCGTCTGGTTGCAGTCTGCGTTCTGGTGACAGCCACCGTTATATTCTGAGCAGAGGTCTGGAGCTGCAGTGTTCAATAATCCACGTGTTTACGTTCGTACTCAAACTGTGCCTGAGAAGTATCAGTTTTCACTTCCTGCACATCAAAGGCGTGAACGGGGCGTGAACGGGGCGTGAACGGGGCGTGAACGGGGCGTGAACGGGGGAACCTCTGTGCCAGTCCCTGGGCCTGTTCCTCACCACAGCCCTCCAAGTCAGGCCTCCTTCTTCCAATTAAAACTCAGCCGCTCCGGCGCCATTCTGCCCCCCATCGGTAGCAGGTCTTACTGCACACCCTCAGGACTGGGGCGCAAACCCTGGTTTTGTCCCTAGTTTTGTCCCTCAACCTCCCGAATCAAACGCCCCCCCCCCCTTCCAGTGACCTCCTCCTCTCAGCTACATCCATGCTCTCCTTCCTGATCTTCTGACGCCCCTTTCTCTCCCCACCGTACCACACCAAGCAGAGAACTGGGGTGGGGGGGTTCTGTCTCTAACCTCCACCCACTGAAAGCCCATGACTGCCCTGATCTCCACACCTTCAAAATCCTCATCAAAACACACCTGGAAGTAGTTTTAAATCTCCGACAGCAATGTTTTCTCCTTATTCGTTTACACTGCCAACATTAAGCTAGGTGGTTGGCTTGGGCTTTCATTAGATCTGCTTATAGTGTCTTATATTTGATGGCAGTTGGACAGGTGGTTAAACAGGTGGATAAACCCCCCGCCCATGTTTCCACCGGACGCGGTGCATCTCCGTCTGTCCTGATTAGATTCCATTGAAGTCTACGCATCAGTTTCCACTGGCTGTGGCTCCGCCCACAGCAGGGCTGGAGGCTCCTGTCAGCCTCCGCAAACATAGGCATGGCTTCTATTTTAGACTGACGGATGGACGGATGGAGCACGCCGCACAAGGCATCGCGTGTGAATCATCTTTTTTTACGTTATTACATGTGTGAATCATCCTTTTTTTACGTTATTACATGTGTGAATCATCTTTTTTTACATTATTACATGTGTGAATCATCTTTTTTACGTTATTACATGTGTGAATCATCTTTTTTTACGTTATTACATGTGTGAATCATCTTTTTTTACGTTATTACATGTGTGAATCATCTTTTTTTACATTATTACATGTGTGAATCATTTTTTTTACGTTATTACATGTGTGAATCATCCTTTTTTTAGGTTATTACATGTGTGAATCATCCTTTTTTTACGTTATTACATATGTGAATCATCTTTTTTACATTATTACATGTGTGAATCATCTTTTTTTACGTTATTACATATGTGAATCATCTTTCTTACGTTATTACATGTGTGAATCAACCTTTTTTTACGTTATTACATGTGTGAATCATCTTTTTTTAGGTTATTACATGTGTGAATCATCTTTCTTGGGCCGTTTTATCTATTGTTTGTGGGTGTGTGAAACAACGTCACCAGTTAACTTATTGTTTGCAGCAGATCTTTGAACATATTAAATAAATAATGTAAATAACCAGAATTTACAAGAAATAATGGATCTATTACACATTTTAGGAAACATTAACAGAATTCCCCATGGTGGAGTCACCAAGATCTGAAGAAAGGGGAGATTTTCCTCCTCCAGGAACAAAGAGCGTCTTCTTCTGTGGCTCCTTTAAAAACTACAAAGTGGTAACATCGCGGTTGTACGTGATTTGGTTTTCAGCTCCTGTTGACAAAGATCGCTCTGAATACGGCAGCTTTTATTTTGACACTTTCCCGGATGTTTTATTTTCTCTTGGCACCTGACTTCCTGTCCCGCAGGTGTTGGATGGTGCTAGCTTGTGGCGGCGTTCTCCGTCCGTCCAGACGCCTCCGGTGGAAACGCCCGGAGGGCAGAAATCAGGGCGGAGGGACGGTGGAAAGCAGCGGCTGTACGGAGGAATACTCACGTGGCTCTGGGACGCAGAAGGAGCCGTTGCCCTGAAACCCAGGTTTACACTCACATCCAACACCTGGCACACATTCGGCCAGACTGGGACATTGTAGACACTCCTCTGGAAGGGATTCTGGAGAGCGGATGCATCGAGAACAGCAACATCATAAATAAGGAATGAAAGAGAGAAAAAGACTTCATTCACTTCATTACATTTATTTAATTCATTTGAACTGTGAGTGATTTTCTTGTTTTGCTGACAGGTGTGTCCTAAAAAAAAGTGAAAGAGTAGGTTTTAAAATGTTGACAGTGGTTTTGGTGAAAATATATGCGAGAATAAAAATGTACTGTATGGATTGTGTGTCTTTGTGCTCAGACTGTTTTCCGTAAACCGCCTGCCTGTCGTCGTTTCACCGTACACAAGTGATAATACACAGTTCTGAGACCGCTAGCTTCTTTTAGCTTCCTGAAACCTTGTGTTCAGGAGCTTTACTCACGGAGGTCAAGTTGGCACTTTTCCCCCGTCCAGCCCGTTCTGCAGACACACTTTCCAGAACCCTGAATTCCATCGTCACACTTTCCCCATTTTCCACAGTTCTGACAGGCTGAGAAAGAGAAAGAACAGATCAGTAAAGTAGATTTGGAAAAAGAAAAATCAATAATAATAACAACAACGTCCTCACACAGGAAGTGAATTAAGCATGTGACATCAAGCTAACTCTAACCCTAACCCTAACCCAAGCTCAAGAACAGTGGTGTGTTCATGCTGCTTCATTCATTCTGTACGCAGGTGAAACCATTATTTTGGCGAGGCCTCTTCCTGTCCAGTCCCACGTGTCACCTGATCACCAGTGCGCTCCGGCCACCTGGCTGGGGACCCAATGAGCTGAGACCTTTGCTAAGCCCAGGCCTGTTTGCAGCTACCTGTGCAGTTGGCGCCGTAGTAACCGGGAGAACACAGGTTGCAGGAACGTCCTCTGAAGCCTTTGCTGCAGCTGCACCTTCCAGTCCCCAAAATGCCATCGCTGCAGTTACCATGGTTACTACAAGGGTTCTCAACATCACCTGGGCAAACTGGAAGATGCAGAAACAGAGCCATTAGAGAAGGTTTCAACGCTGGCGTCACAGTTGAAAGGGCCCTGGAGCTGGGGCCTGAGCCCAAATGAGCACAGTGAGCTCAGTTTGGAGGTTTCTTCTGCGGGCTGCTTCAGATGTGCTTCTGCACCTGCACCCAGCTGCTCTCCTCCTTACCCTGACAGTCTCGACCATAGTGGCTTCTGCAGCACTTCTGAAGCCAGACCGGAAAGCGACACACCCTCCGACAGCCCTTCCTGTCTGAGGGCTGCTTCTGCAGGCTGGACCAGCGTGAGGACCAGCTCCTACCCCAGGAGCGCAAAATGGAACAGGTTTCCCACCCTCCCTGCAAGAACGCAGACCTGACCTTGACCTCCCAGCACACACGTGCAAGCTACATGCTGTGAACAGGCTGGTCTTTCTACCGTGTCGTGGTGTCGGAAGGGGCATGGTGAAAGTCTTTGGCACGATCCACAGGGTCCCTGAGACATGAGGAGAAAGGAAACTCAGTAGCCCCTTCCCTTCTGGTGGGGCCCAGCTGCAGAGGAGCCTTACTCACATAAGTGGTCCTGTTCTCCAACATGTCACAATGTGCTCCCAGGCCAGGGGGCTCCAGCAGGTGGTCGATCCCGTAGGCTGTGCCCTCTCTGAAGGTCAGGTACCGATCCACAATCCTGGCTGCATTACCGTTAATCAACACAGCCCCCTGAAAACACAAAAAACACACAACAAAATAACCAGTAGCTAAGGTCCAGGTTACGCTTCTATGATGTAGCTTCTGTTAAAATCAGGGCTGTCTCAAGGCGCTTTAGAAAAACAGAGAAAATGGTTTAGATGATACTGGACCTTTAAATACATGTGTAGCGCTTGCAGGCGGATGCTTTTATTTTGTGTTGTTAGTTCTGTTTCCTGTGTTGCTGCTACTCTTACTTCTTGTCTCTCGGACTAACTGGTGCACACCTGGACCTAACTAGAACGTTTGCTTCCAGCCGTTTTCTCGGTGTCTCCCTGAGTTCCCCCCATCCTGTTTTCTTGTGTTCCCTCCGAGCTTTGTGGGTTTTGTTTCTTTCCCGAATTACCGTAGTTAACCTAGTTGATCTAGATCAGTGTTTCTCAAAGAGTGGCTCGCGGGCCCCTAGTGGTCCGCGAGGTGACACGTAACAAATCACTTTTCAAAATTTCAAATTTCAGTATTTAAAATTCCGTGTGGGAGTGTTTCTTGAACTCCCAACATTTAAAGAATCCTCTTTATTGTATATTTCCTGATGCGTCTGTCACACCAGCACCTGATCATTACTTAGCATGTTGGTTTGGGGGCTATTTAGAGTCAGGTGGTCTGTGAGTGTTTATTTAAGGGTTCAGTGGTCCCTAATCTGGGAACGTTGGAGAAACTCTGACCTAGCGCTTTAGTTTGTGTTTTGTCAAACGGCTTCCTAGCACGTCTAGTGGTTTTTAGTTATTCTTGTCATTTTTGGACAAGAAAAGACTTTGACTGCACCTGTTGGGACTTCTGCTTCCGCTTGTGGGTCCAGACTCTGTTCCGCTCATAACACACTTGATTTATTTTTTTTAAGTCAGAATAACGGAGCAGATGGGATTGTTGCGTTATTCCTGCTCAGTACAGTTAGGGTGAGGGTTGACATGTGCACAGTGAGATCTTTTGCCCCTACAGATGCCCTCCGTGGATCCCAATATTGATTTTTATCACATGATATGATCTAGAGGAAAGGTGGGGAACAAAGAGCTTGAGACTGGGCTTCCCTAGCCCAGCACAGACTCAAATCCAGACTTTTCAAAATCTAAGCTTTGATCCAAACGGAAAACTTGAATTAAAAGATGCTGAAGCTCTTTTGAGTTATTAAGTTGTTAAGCTGCCTCTAACCCAGGAGGGAACGCTGCCTCTAACCCAGGAGGGAACGCTGCCTCTAACCCAGGAGGGAACGCTGCCTCTAACCCAGGAGGGAACGCTGCTACTAGCCCAGGAGGGAAACCTGCCTCTAGCCCAGGAGGGAAACCTGCCTCTAACCCAGGAGGGAACGCTGCTACTAGCCCAGGAGGGAACGCTGCCTCTAACCCAGGAGGGAACGCTGCCTCTAGCCCAGGAGGGAACGCTGCCTCTAACCCAGGAGGGAACGCTACCTCTAGCCCAGGAGGGAACGCTGCCTCTAGCCCAGGAGGGAACACTGCTACTAGCCCAGGAGGGAACGCTGCCGCTAACCCAGGAGGGAACGCTGCCTCTAGCCCAGGAGGGAACGCTGCCTCTAGCCCAGGAGGGAACGCTGCCTCTAACCCAGGAGGGAACGCTGCCTCTAGCCCAGGAAGGAAACCTGCCTCTAGCCCAGGAGGGAACGCTGCCTCTAACCCAGGAGGGAAAACTGCCTCTAACCCAGGAGGGAACGCTGCCTCTAACCCAGGAGGGAAACCTGCCTGTAGCCCAGGAGGGAAAACTGCCTCTAACCCAGGAGGGAACGCTGCCTCTAACCCAGGAGGGAAAACTGCCTCTAACCCAGGAGGGAAAACTGCCTCTAACCCAGGAGGGAACGCTGCCTCTAGCCCAGGAGGGAACGCTGCCTCTAGCCCAGGAGGGAACGCTGCTACTAGCCCAGGAGGGAATGCTGCCTCTAACCCCGGAGGGAAACCTGCCTCTAGCCCAGGAGGGAACGCTGCTACTAGCCCAGGAGGGAACGTTTCCTCTAACCCAGGAGGGAACGCTGCCTCTAACCCAGGAGGGAACGTTTCCTCTAACCCAGGAGGGAACGCTGCCTCTAACAGGGTGTGTTCCCCAGGCCGGTGACCCACACGTGATTCACCACATTCACTGGTTCGCCACTGGTCCCTTCTGGAACCACCCTGACCACCGCAGACCAGGAAAACCCCACTGGAGCTGCCGCTTCGAAATGGCTTTTGGAGAAATGATTGTGGAGGCTCTGCGGGCCGGATTAAATAGCTCATGGGGCCACATGTGGCCCCCGGGCCTCAGTTTGCCCCCTCTGCTGTAGCACATCATCCCTGCAGGTTTAATGTGCCTGCTACATCCCAGGTGCCAGGATGAAGAGTAACGGTGTTCTTCCGTTTGTCTGGAGGACACTGATGCTCAGCCTGAGCAGCCTGTTTCTGTTCTTTGGACTTCAGAAACGAACGAAAAACCTTCTCAAGGCTGCGTTTAACAACCACCAACACTAGTTTCAGTAACTGGGTAGCTGAAATGTGATTAAAATATATTCTGCTTCCTCTTTTAATAGGGGAATTAAAGGTGGTCTCGCTGCAGCAGACGTATAAAAGGTGCCACCGACTGTTGTAAATCATGTATAAGCAGTCATTAGTGGGAGCCTCATTCTCCGCTGGGCCCCGGGCTCTAAAAGCAGCAGCCTCTTTACTGCTTGCTTTTTGGATGGAATTACTTTGGTCTCCAGGACGACTTGGGGCCATCTTTGATCAGCATCTGTTCCCCAACTCATAAATGATACAGGTTCCGCCCACTGCCCCTAGTTTTGGTAAGGATTAGGAGATTAGCAGCACGCGGGCTGAGATTGAGGCTGACAGGCTAGGGCACGTGTTTGCCACTGCAAAGTCATTCGTATGTGTGTGGTGTGGTGTATGTCCAACAAGCCCGAGGCAGAAAGGTGCGTGAACTCACCACCAGGGTCTGATCGCAGCTGAACCTCAGCGTGGAGCCGTGCATGGTGCGGAAGGTGGAGGACATTCCTGCCGGACTGAGAGTCAGCACCTACACAACAGCCCAGAGAGCAGCCACGTCCTCACATCAGCACCTCTGTGGCACAACAACACACACTCTGTACATCTCACACTAGTGTGTGTGAGGCCTTGGTGCCCTGAGGTTCTGCGTGCTCATTAAGGGTGACTCGGCTTAGCAGGCTTTGATCATTAGAGCTCAGATACATTAAACTGGTGTTTAGCTGGAATAGAACAAAACTGGCTGAACTATACAAAGTTGTACCGACAGGCCAGTTTCTCCTGTCAAAGCCTGGATGAGGCTTGACCGGGTGAAATGACCTCTAAGCGAGCCTGAGAGTGCAGCTAACAAATGGAGCATCCTGTCACCAGCGAGAAGAGCGAAGAAGAAGAAGAAGAAGAAGGATGTGTGTGAGGTGAGGATCAGCATGGAAGGAGGTAGTAGAAGGTGCTCATCGCACCAAACAGCATAAACACGCTCTTTTCCTTAACTCATTATTGATTAACAATGTCAGAAAAACAATCAGCCAGAGTCCTGAGAGCAGACGCCAGTCAAACACACACACACACACACACACACACACACACACACACACACACACACCTTGGTGCTGCGTATGATGTGGGCTTTCACGATGGCAGCCAGCTGTTGTCGGTGGTCAGGGCTGGAGAGCCAGCGCTGCCTCTCGGCCGGAAGGAGGCCCAGCGCCTCGTCTGTGGGCCAGAACATGGTGAAGGGCTGGTGGACGGCCATGGCGAGGACAGGGAGTAGCCCCGCCTCCTAAACAAAGGAACCCCGGATAGGCGTCAGCATCTACTACTGGTGGGTTTTATAAATCTTTTATTTATGATTGCATTTCTGGGTAAACAGGCGGCGTGTGAGGTGCAGATGGAGATGAAGTACCGGCGGTGACCCTGCAGAGTCCTGAGACTGGACTCACTGTTGCTCTGGACCAGTGTTTCTCAAACGTTTCCATCTTGGGAGTTGGGATTTTAAATATTGAAATTTAAAATTTTGAAATGTGTTTTGTCACGTGTCACCTCGCGGACCACTAGGGGTCGCCCGCCGACCACTGGTGGCCCGTGGACCACTCTTTGAGAAACACTGCTCTGGAGTTTTGATCATCTGTTGCTAGCTTACCTCGATTAATTTGTAGAAGCGTGTGTAGCCATAAAACACAGCTGCGGAGGTTAGGTTCATCTAAACAGAGATTGGGAACACGCGTGTGTTAATGAGCTTTCGCTGATCATCCATCATTGATCCACGTGCGCTACCTGGTAGGGCTGCTGGGCTCGTTTCTCTTTTAAAATGTAGGGCGTTAAAAGCGCGCTGACGTGGTGGATGACTCCATCATAGGTGATGTAATCACTCTGCACAATCCTGGATCTGTTGTTGATCCAGACAGAACCCTGGAAAGAGATGGTTGCACCGTCACACCAGAGCTGGACACACGTGCAACGAGTGGAGACGATGAAGAGTTAGAGGTGGTGCAGGAAGCTAACCCCCCACATGAGGGTCAGAGGTTAGCTAAAAATCCTGCTAGATGAACTATTGACTGAGAAAATAGTTAGAAGAGCCTGTAAATTGGTCCAAATTGATGAAGCTCCAGATGATGTTTGGCCCCACCTTCTTGAGAGGACATGTTAGCATGCTAGCTGAAGGGGGGGTCTGACCCTTTTTCTAATCAATCAAGCTGACAACCCTCTTCATTTGGCTTCTGGAGGAATGATTGTGAAGGCTCTGCGGGCCGGATTCAATAGCTCATGGGGCCACATGTGGGCCCCGGGCCTCAGTTTGCCCACCTCTGATCTAGGTTCTGCTGGCAAGTCAGGTAAACACCGGCTAAGCCTGAGAGAGGCCAATGGTCATCAACCATGGTGAAAAAACAACAGCGTTTCATGACTTTGTGCAGTAATGTCAATATTTTAAGCAGAGATTTTAACCACCCATCTCACAAAGACGTAAGTGGATAGTGTATTTTAAAGCAGGCACACACTGAAAGCCTCTTTGCGCGTACTGTAGGAACGTAGCTATTACCTGCTGCTGGCTGAAGTGCAGCGTGTGTCCTGACGTTGAAACTGCCACTTTGGCAGATTTGAGGTCACTCAACCTCAGCAGCTCGCAGGAAACAATGTGGTAACGAGCCAGGTCGTCAAGACGAGCGGAGTCTTTCCAGTCCTCGTACTAAAGATACACAAAGTCACACTCACGTCTCGGACTCAACATGTAAGAGCAGTTGTGAAGAAAAGCAGGTGATCGTGACAAAGAAATAAATACATGTTAATGACAAGTCAAAGGCACTTTGAATGAAAAGAAGACTACATTAACCTCCATCCATGGCCACTGAGCAAGTGATGAGCTCTAACGTCTCTGTAGGTGAACGTTTAGGGTTAGGGTTAGGCAGTGTTTTCAGGGTGGAGACACGCCGTACTCACAGACTTCTGGTTGTCAGCGGTCTCCACGGGGACAAAGACGGTGAATGGTCCCTCGCCCAGCAGATTCCGAATGTTTGCTTCCTGAGAAAAAGCAGAAAGAGCAGAAAATAAAACAGAAAAAACAATCAAACTCGTGTGCGTATTTGTTTAAACGATCTGTATGTGTTCATGTATTCACGTTTATAGAACGGAGTGATGAAAGATTATTGTTTCCACCTGGTCAAATGGATATTTAATACATGTATGAATATGCCCCTCCTGGGCTGCCACCTTATTGTGGTGGAGGGGTTTGCGTGTCCCAATCATCCCGGGAGCTCAGTTGTCTGGGGCTTTATGCTCCTGGTAGGGCCACCCATGGCCAGCAGGTCCAAGGTGAGGGCCCAGACAAAGTGCAGCCAACAAACCCCTATGATGAGTGAGACAACTGGTCTCGAGTTTCCCTTGCCTGGACGCGGGTCAACGAGGCCCCCTCCTGGAGCCAGGAATGGGGGTGGGGGATGCTGGCGAGCGCCTGGTGGCCGGGCCTTTGCCCATGGGGCCTGAAGAGATAACATGGGACCTCCTTCCCATGGGCTCACCACCTGCAGGAGGGGCCAGAGGGGTTGGGTGCAGTGTGATACGAGCCGTCTGCTCCCTGTATGACCGGTGCCAGAGCTTGGTCCGCATCGCCGGTACTGTTGAACTCGTTTCCGGTGAGGGTTGGACTCCACCAGGGCTGCCCTTTGTCACCGATTCTGTCCATAACTTTTATGGACAGAATTTCTAGGCGCAGCCGTGGTGTTGAGGGGGTCCGGGTTGGTGACCTCAAGATCGGGTCTCTGCTCTTTGCAGATGATGTGGTCCTGTTGGCTTCATCAGTCCGTGACCTCCAGCTCTCACTGGACCGGTTCACAACCGAGTGTGAAGCAGCCGGGATGAGAATCAGCACCTCCAAGTCTGAGGCCATGGTTCTCAGCCGGAAAAAGGTGGAGTGCCTTCTCTGGGTCGGGGAGGAGATCCTGCCTCAAGTGGAGGAGTTCAAGTACCTCGGGGTCTTGTTCACGAGTGGGGGAGGAATGGAGCGGGAGATCGACAGGCGGATCGGTGCGGCGTCTGCAGTAATGTGGACTCTGCACTGGTCCGTTGTGGTGAAGAGAGAGCTGAGCTGTAAGGTGAAGCTCTCGATTTACCGGTCGGTCTTCGCTCCCACCCTCACCTGTGGCCATGAGCTTTGGGTAGTGACCCAAAGAACGAGATCGCGGCTACAAGCGGCTGAAATGAGTTTCCTCCACAGGGTGGCTGGGCTCTCCCTTAGAGACAGGTGGAGGAGCTCTGCCATCCGGGAGGAGCTCGGAGTAGAGCCGCTGCTCCTCCGCGTTGAGAAGTCAGGATGCCTCCCGGACGCCTCCCTGGTGAGGTGTTCAGGGCACGTCCTTCCGGTAGGAGGCCCCCGGGAAGACCCAGGACAAGCTGGAGGGACTATGTCTCTCGGCTGGCCTGGGAACGTCTCGGGATCCCCCCGGAAGAGCTGGACAAAGTGGCTGGGGAGAGGGAAGTCTGGGCTTCCTGCTTAGGCTGCTGCCCCCGCGACCCGACCCCGGATAAGAGGAGGAAGATGGATGGATGGATGGATGAATATAGCTAAACATCAAACTGAAGAAAATTAGGGTGAGTGAGGACACTTCCCACTCTTTTTATTCCCATTTAAATGGCTAAAATCACACAGACATATCGCATCAGGTGCACATGTTAAAGCAACCATTACCCAGCTCCTTAATGGAGGCTCGCCATATTTAACCCTCACACCTAGTCTGGCGGTTAGCTGTTAGCTGTGAGTGAATACTGTGGTGAGATCGGAAGAGCTCTCTGAGGCCAAAGGAAAGAAGACTGGAGCAGCTTAGGAGTCTAGAAAGGGATCTAAAAAGAGCTAAAAAAAAAAAAATCCCAAATCAGCCATCCCACTAATAGGAGGCTAATAGGAGGCTAAGAGGATGCTAAGAGGAGGCTCATAGGAGGGTCATAGGAGACTAATAGGAGGCTCATGGGAGGCTAATAAGAGGCTAATAGGAGGCTCATGGGAGGCTAATAAGAGGCTAATAGGAGGCTCATGGGAGGCTAATAAGAGGCTAATAGGAGGCTATGGGAGGGGCCAATAAGAGGCCATTAGGAGGCCAATAGAGGCTAATAGGAGTGGCCACAATAGAGGCTAATAGGAAGCTTATAGGAGGCTAATAGGAGGCTATTATGAGGCTAATAGGAAGCTTATAGGAGGCTAATAGAGATATTATGAGGCTAATAGGAAGTTGAGGTAGGAGGCTAATAGAGGCTGCAGTGAGATGCTAATAGAAGCAAGAGGAGGCCTCAGGAGGTCATAGGAGACCAACAGGAGGCTCATGGGAGGCCAATAAGAGCTAATAGGAGGCCATTAGGAGGCTAATAGGAGGCTATTATGAGGCCAATAGGAGGCTCATAGGAGGCCAATAGGAGTACTAATAGGAGGGTCATAGGAGGCTAATAGGAGGGCCAAGAGGGTCATAGGAGGCTATTATGAGGCTAATAGGAGCGACACATGAGGCCATTAGGAGGCTCATAGGAGCTAAAAGGAGGCTGCTATTATGAGGCTAATAAGAACTCATAGGAGGCTAATAAGAGGCTATTATGAGGCTAACAGAGTCACCATAGGAGGCCATTATGAGGTTAATAGGAGGCTAATTGGCTTGCTCTCAGAGATGCATTTCTTGGTGTTCTATGGTTTCATGAGTGAAGCAAGTTGCCAATTTCTGTCATTTAATCCACAATCAATCACTTTCTGTTCTGGAGATAAAGGAAAACAAATGCATTAATCTGGGTCCACCCATCCACTTCCTAATTTTCCTCCTTATGGGGGTCACAGACGGGGCGGCAACATACAAAGACAGACAGCTATTCACACCACATTCACACTCCACACCCCAGTTCACCTCCAAACCACATTTCCTGATAAAGAACTGATATTCTTTCACCTGGTTTCTAGACACAGTGATGATATATGACTTACAACCAACATCCGGCGGAAAAGGGCGTTCAGCATGCGGACACCTCCTGAAAGAAGGAACACACGCTGTGAGAGGGCAAAAGTGTGCGCATCGGAGGTCGCGACGTCAGCGCGCCCGTGGACTCACACGACAGGCTCACATACGTGAACCTGTCGCCGACGTAGCCTCCGTAGCAGGTGCAGTTCCGCTTGTCCAGGACGGATCTGCTCATTAGCGCAAACGTGTTGCAGCCGCCATTATCCGTCCAGAAATGTTAGCTACGGCTCACTTTCAAATAATAAGTTCCATTACAGTGCGGTTATTGGCACATTATGAAAATATTAACTGACTGTACTACCTCCGAGCCATTCGAATTCTAAGATAGTTCTTTCAGTTTTTATCCAGTTTCAACTGGAAAAGGATAATTATCTTCCATAATTGACATATTGATAATGACAACCTCGGTATTTAAGTGTAATTTACCTTAGAATCAATTCCATCAATTTATTTGTTGCTTCTTTAAAAAACAAGACTGAGGCAACGTACAAAGACATTTATAAGAATGTGGAGAATGGACTGGTGTGCACTGGTCTCCTTCACTGGTTCCTCACTGAGCCTTCACTGGTTGTGGTGGAGCTCATGGAACTGGGGAGTAGAGGAACACTCTCTCTCACTAACACCTTGTCTTCGTGGTTTCCCATCTCTCTCTCTCTCTCTTTGTTCTTTCTCCTTCTTTTCTGTCCTTTTTTTTCTCAATGCTCCATCTCTTCTCCTCCCACAAGAGCTGGAGCTGGAAACAGAACCTACCTGGTGGCAGAGGTTGATCGGATGACAAAACGCCCCGGAACCAGAATGTGCCAAAGAGACATCTGCAGGCTGTCTGGAGAAGACGGGAGCAAAGAGAGGAGACCATCAACCATCAACCAAAGCAAACCATCAGCCATCAACCATCAACCAGCAAACCATCAACCATCAGCCAGCAACCATCAACCACCAACCATCAAACTACCAACCACCAACCATCAACCACCAACCATCAACCACCAACCATCAACCACCAACCATCAACCACCAACCATCAACCATCAACCACCAACCATCAACCATCAACCACCAACCAGCAACCATCAACCATCAGCCAGCAACCATCAGCCATCAGCCATCAACCATCAGCCATCAACCATCAACCATCAACCATCAACCAGCAACCATCAACCATCAGCCAGCAACCATCAACCACCAACCATCAACCATCAGCCAGCAACCATCAACCATCAGCCAGCAACCATCAACCATCGCCAGCAACCATCAACCATCAGCCAGCAACCATCAGCCATCAGCCATCAACCATCAGCCATCAACCATCAACCATCAACCATCAACCAGCAACCATCAACCATCAGCCAGCAACCATCAACCACCAACCATCAACCATCAGCCAGCAACCATCAACCATCAGCCAGCAACCATCAACCATCAGCCAGCAACCATCAGCCATCAGCCATCAACCATCAGCCAGCAACCATCAGCCAGCAACCATCAACCATCAGCCAGCAACCATCAACCACCAACCATCAAAATCCACCAACCATCAACCATCAGCCAGCAACCATCAACCACCAACCATCAACCACCAACCAGCAACCATCAACCACCAACCATCAACCATCAGCCAGCAACCATCAACCACCAACCATCAACCACCAACCAGCAACCATCAACCACCAACCATCAGCCATCAACCATCAGCCATCAACCAGCAACCATCAGCCATCAGCCATCAGCCATCAACCATCAGCCATCAACCATCAGCCAGCAACCATCAGCCATCAGCCATCAGCCATCACAGCAACCATCAACCACCAACCATCAACCATCAGCCAGCAACCATCAGCCAGCAACCATCAGCCATCAAACCATCAGCCAGCAACCATCAACCAACCACCAAATCCATCAACCACCACCATCAACCACCAACCATCAGCCAGCCAACCATCAGCCAGCAAACCATCAGCCATCAGCCAGCAACCATCAACCATCAGCCATCAACCACCAACCATCAGCCATCAACCATCAGCCATCAACCATCAGCCAACCATCAACCACCAACCATCAACCATCAGCCAGCAAACCATCAGCCAGCAACCATCAACCATCAGCCAGCAAACCATCAGCCATCAACCATCAACCATCAGCCAGCAACCATCAGCCAGCAACCATCAACCATCAGCCAGCAACCATCAGCCACCAACCATCAACCACCAACCATCAACCATCAGCCAGCAACCATCAACCACCAACCATCAACCACCAACCAGCAACCATCAACCACCAACCATCAACCACCAACCAGCAACCATCAACCATCAGCCATCAACCATCAGCCATCAACCATCAAATCCATCAACCAGCAACCATCAACCATCAGCCAGCAACCATCAACCACCAACCATCAACCACCAACCATCAACCATCAGCCATCAACCATCAGCCAGCAAACCACCAAATCCATCAAACGAACAGCCGCCAGCAACCATCAGCCAGCAACCATCAACCATCAGCCAGCAACCATCAGCCATCAACCATCAGCCAAACCATCAGCCAGCAACCATCAGGGCCATCAACCATCAGCCATCAGCCATCAACCAGCAAACTATCAACCAGCAACCATCAACCATCAGCCAGCAACCATCAACCAGCAACCATCAACCACCAACCAGCAACCATCAACCATCAACCATCAGCCATCAACCATCAGCCATCAACCATCAACCATCAACCAGCAACCATCAACCATCAGCCAGCAACCATCAACCACCAACCATCAAACGCCAACCAGCAACCATCAACCATCAACCATCAGCCATCAACCATCAGCCAGCAACCATCAACCACCAACCATCAAATCCATCGCCAGCAAAACCATCAGCCAGCAACCATCAACCATCAGCCAGCAACCATCAGCCATCAACCATCAACCATCAGCCAGCAACCATCAGCCAGCAACCATCAACCATCAGCCAGCAACCATCAGCCACCAACCATCAACCACCAACCATCAACCATCAGCCAGCAACCATCAACCACCAACCATCAACCACCAACCAGCAACCATCAACCACCACCCATCAACCACCAACCATCAACCATCAGCCATCAGCCATCAGCCATCAACCATCAGCCATCAACCATCAGCCATCAACCATCAGCCAGCAACCATCAACCACCAACCATCAACCATCAGCCAGCAACCATCAACCAGCAACCATCAACCACCAACCATCAACCACCAACCATCAGCCATCAACCATCAGCCGCCATCAACCATCAACCATCAACCATCAACCATCAGCCAGCAACCATCAACCATCAGCCAGCAACCATCAGCCATCAACCATCAGCCATCAACCATCAACCATCAACCATCAACCATCAACCATCAGCCAGCAACCATCAGCCATCAGCCAGCAAACTATCAACCATCAACCATCAGCCAGCAACCATCAACCATCAACCATCAGCCATCAACCATCAACCATCAGCCAGCAACCATCAGCCATCAACCATCAACCATCAGCCAGCAACCATCAAATCCATCAGCCATCAACCAGCAAAACGACCAGCCATCAACCATCAGCCAGCAACCATCAGCCATCAACCATCAACCATCAGCCAGCAACCATCAGCCATCAGCCAGCAACCATCAACCATCAGCCATCAGCCAGCAACCATCAGCCATCAACCACCAAATCCATCAGCCACTGCGCCATCAAACTATCAACCATCAGCCAGCAACCATCAGCCAGCAACCATCAGCCACCATCAGCCATCAACCAGCAACAACCATCAGCCATCAACCATCGCCAGCAACCATCAGCCATAAAACCATCAACCATCAGCCATCAGCCATCAACCATCAGCCATCAGCCAGCAACCATCAACCATCAACCATCAACCATCAGCCATCAACCATCAGCCAGCAACCATCAACCATCAACCATCAACCATCAGCCATCAACCATCAACCATCAGCCAGCAACCATCAGCCATAAACCATAAACCATCAACCATCAGCCAGCAACCATCAGCCAGCAACCATCAGCCAGCAAAACTACCGCCAGCAACCATCAACCATCAGCCATCAACCATCAGCCAGCAACCATCAACCATCAGCCAGCAACCAGCAACCATCAGCCAGCAACCATCAACCATCAGCCATCAACCATCAGCCGCCAGCAACCATCAGCCATCAGCCATCAGCGCCAGTAACCATCAGCCAGCAACCAGCAACCATCAGCCAGCAAACCATCAACCATCAACCATCAACCATCACCATCAGCCATCAGCCATCAGCCAGCAACCATCACAAAGCAACGAGCAACCACAGCAACCAGCAACCATCAGCCAGCAACCATCAACCATCAACCATCAACCATCGACTATCAGCCATCAGCCATCAGCCAGCAACCATCAGCCAGCGCAACCAGCAACCATCAGCCAGCAACCATCAACCATCAACCATCAACCATCAGCCAGCAACCATCAACCACCAAATCCATCAACCATCAGCCATCAGCCAGCAAATCCATCAGCCAGCAACCAGCAACCATCAGCCAGCAACCATCAGCCAGCAACCATCAACCATCAACCATCAGCCAGCAACCATCAACCACCAACCATCAACCATCAGCCAGCACCATCAACCACTCAACCATCAACCATCAGCCATCAGCCAGCAAAACCATCAGCCATAAAACCATAAAACCATCAACCATCAGCCAGCAACCATCAGCCAGCAAACCATCAGCCAGCAACCATCAACCATCAGCCAGCAACCATCAGCCAGCAACCATCAACCATCAGCCATCAACCATCAGCCAGCAACCATCAACCATCAGCCAGCAACCAGCAACTATCAGCCATCAGCCATCAGCCAGCAACCATCAGCCATCAGCCAGCAACCATCAACCATCAGCCAGCAACCATCAGCCAGCAACCATCAATCACACACATCTTCCTTGATCAGCGTCACAGCGTCTCCGTCTGGCTCAACCACATCAACAGATGTTCGCTCCCTCGAACATCTTTTACTCATCCTGATCGTTAAGTTCAGAGAATAAATTCATACATCTGAATTTCGTTATTTTTCAAGGACGTTGGGTTTCTGGTTGTGTGTGTGTGTGTGTGTGTGTGTGTGTGTGTGTGTGTGTGTGTGTGTTCCTGGCTGCCTGCTCACACAGCCATCACAGTATAGTTGCAGTTGCTGCTTATTACACCAGGGGGCAGACTAACACACTTGGCTCTTGAGGGTGATCATAAATCTAAATTATAGTCATTAAATATATGACTATAAGTATGAAATATTAGTTGAAAAATGCAATATTTTTTCCACCATGGAAGTAATACAGACGCAGGGACAGTCCAGAGGCTCCAGGACTGACAGTAACACACACATCAGAGCACCCAGATGTGGGGGTGATCAACACTTCTTTTGTTTAAAGGAGACCACCAAACTCAGGTGTGACCTGGCACACCTGAACATGTGCTCACCGTGTTGGGGCCTGTTCTGATGCACTCTGCCGACCTGTGACAACCTCCATTGTTAACCAGGCAACCATCGACTTCTGCAAACCCAGAGAAACGAACAATCAAGGTTAACAACAACAGTGAGTGAACCACTAACAAAACCTCTCCACGATGGTCCTTTGGTGTCCCAAACTCCATCATTCATTCAGTGTCTACAGACCTGAAGCTAAGCATCGACATTTGTTAACAGTGAGTTAGACGACCTACCCAAGCACACGGTGCCGTCGCCTGTGTAGCCCCTTTCACAGGTACAGCTTCTCTCCCCCGGCGAGAGTTTGGTGCAGATGGCAAACTCTGAGCAGCCGCCATTAGCCGAGCTGCACGGATCCACCTCTGAGAGACGCAGAATATAAAGAAAGCTTCTTAGCTCATATTCCTAAGGTGCCACACACACGTGTGTGTTGCTTTTACCTTTGCAGTGAGTTCCGTTGCCCTCGTAACCAGCAACACATGCACAGGTAGCGGTTGATCCTTGTGGTCCTGGGACACAGCTGCAGCGAAGGCCAAACCACACAACTCAAAACACGCGAAATCAAGTTGGAAAACCTCGCTTTCTGGTGGTTGATGCACCGTTCTGCTTCTCTTAAAGGGTAGGTTTTAGATATTATTGCTGTAGTGAATGAAGATGATCAACACATGGACAAGGCTGTTTAACAAGCTGCCTAGCAACGGGCGCTAAAGCAGCAATTTCAAAATCCAAATGGTTCTCGATCAACGCGTAACCGCAAAGGACCTTACTTGGCGTTGTCATCACATACACCTCCACAGGCATCGTCCACGATCTCTGAGGAACAGACCACAGACATCATTCACTTCATGGCTGTCTAGACCAGGGGTGGGCAATTCTGTAGCCTGAAGGGCCACATTTGGTTTTAGGGCTTGATCAATTTGATCCAAATGATGTTTGGCCGGATTAAAGAGTTCATCGAGCCACATGTGGCCCCCGGGCCTTAGATTGCCCTCCTCTGGGTTAGACAAACTACAGAATATGGTATTATTATTTTCACCCTCAGGACACTTTTGGATCCAGCTTCTTACCCACAGAACAGGAAGCTCCTTTCCAGCCTTTGTAACAATCACATCTTCCTGTTCCTGCCAGACCGTCTGCACATTTCCCGTGGTCACATGCACATTCTGCAACACACACCTGGGTTAACTTGGACCTCAAATGTCTCTGACTACCTGTCCTGCTGCTCTTTGGGAGGCACACCTAGGGGACTGGAATTAGTGGCCTTCAGGTGACAAGACAGGTAGACAGCTTTACCAGTTTGACCAGCTTCAAATATTCCTTTTCACAACCTCTTTTCTGAGTTTTCTGGTGCTACCAGGATGTTCCTTACTTGAGGAGCAGTTGGTGCCGTATCGCCCCGGTTCGCAGTCCTCACACGCGGTGCCGTGGAACCCTTCATAGCAACGGCACTCGCCGGTCCCCTGAGCTCCATCCTGACACTCGCCATGACTGGAGCACCAGCTGCCAACATCTCCAGGGCATTTAAAGCACTCGTGGCCGTAGTAGCCGGGGCAACAGGAATGGTCCTGCAGAAGAGTTCATCAGCACCCGTACTGGTCCACAACGGTGGACCAGTACGGCTTGGCAGTAGTAACCTTTAATATCGACTGATTTACCACATTTATAAATAGATTAAATATGCTGAATAATTGAAGGTACATTAAAACCAGCGATCACTAGCAAACAGCTTAGGCTTAAGTTAAGCTCTGCTGCTGTAATTTTTCTATATTTATAACTGATTTCGTAGTTCAGAATCAGAGCGCTGGCAGCAGAGCTACTTTAGCAAAAAGCAGGTAGACCAGGGCTGGGCAGTTCTTTAGCCTGAAGGGCCACAGTGGGTTCTACATCTTGATGAAGGGGCCGGCCAGGTGGTGCAGGAAGCTAACCCCCCCAGTGAGGATCAGAGGTTAGCTAAAAATCCTGCTTGATGGACTATTGACTGAGGAAATAGTTAGAAGAGTCTGTAAACTGGTCCACCTAGAGATGGATGATGAAGCTCCAGATGATGTCTGGCCCCTCCTTCTTGAGAGGACATGTTAGCATGCTAGCTGAAGGGGGGGTCTGAGTCTTTTTCTAACCAATCAAGCTGACAACCCTCTTCATTTGGCTTCTGGATGAATGATTGTGAAGGCTCTGCGGGCCGGATTAAAGAGTTCATCAGGCCACATGCGGCCCCCGGGCCTCAGTTTGCCCTCCTCTGAGGTAAGGGTATGACCCAACTGGTTTGTTGTGTGTCGTCTTATAACAAATATGTCATTTAAACTGAATAATGAATGACCATGTAGGTCATTATAACAACAGTAATAACCACCTATTACAAAACAGTCAAAGAACTGAAATGAACTGCGACAACAGACCGTAAGAACTCGAAGGCATTTCATGACGCAGCCTGGCACCGACTTTTTCATGGAGCCGACCCGCTTCCTGTAATTACAGTTGGGTTTCATGTTGGCTCGGAACCGCACTCTGACCTGCAGCAAACCACAGCGCAACACAGGCGACTCGTTAGCACTGTAAAATACTGGAGGTCCCTCATGAGGCTGGGGGAGATCTTTTTCAAGATGTCAGGCGAGCAAATGTCTTACGGGTTGGTAACCAAACAGGCATACAGGAAGTCCATCACAGTCTGTGCAGCGTCCCTGGCAACAAAGACATTTACAATCAGCTGTTAACCAAAGCAGGAGTTTGTCTGCAACCGGAACTGTAAAGCTTAGGATATTTACTTCCTGTTGCTGATTGGTAGGAACCTTGAGTTCCAACAGCATCTGAACAAGTCTCCACGCCTCCACCCTCTTTGGAAAGGGAGGACATGGAGAGGCAGCTAATTCACTTCTACACTTCGAGGTTGAGTAAACGCTGCCACAACCTGCTGCTGCTGCTGCCGGCCCAGAACGTTTAAAGGTTGTTTCACTGGCTGAGGGAGTCTTCAATCCATCTCACCTGAGTGATTTTTCCAAAATCTTTGCTTGTAACATTAATGAGTCAGCTGGCTGCCTGAGTATTGAGGTGTTATGTCTGCTCCACAGAGGTCTGGTCTCTACCAGATGGGTGGATATGGCTGGTCTGGTATCTAGCAGATGGATGGATGGATGTGGCTGGTCTGGTCTCTACCAGATGGGTGGATATGGCTGGTCTGGTATCTAGCAGATGGATGGATGGATGTGGCTGGTCTGGTCTCTAGCAGATGGATGGATGTGGCTGGTCTGGTCTCTAGCAGATGGATGGGTGGATGTGGCTGGTCTGGTCTCTAGCAGATGGGTGGATGTGGCTGGTCTGGCTCTCTACTAGATGGATGGGTGGATGTATTGGCCTGGTTCTACCAGCGATAGCCCAGCTCCTCCAGCAGGTCAGAAGTTCCACACGCAAACCGGGCTGAGCCCAACTCTTCTCCCCTTCCATGAATGACTTGGTGGGTGGTTGTTGACCAGTTTGTTAGCTAGCCTGGCTAGCTTGACTAAGGTTACTGCACCATCTCAACCTAAAATCTCCTCACTAATAAGCAGAAATGTTGACTTAAATATGAGAACTTAAAGGCCTTCAGCACAAATCCATCTATCCAGGGATTTATTTGTGTCAGCCCTGGCCTCCTGCCTGACTACCTGGGACGCTTCCTATGTTTTTTTTTTTTTTCAAGTGTTTACTGACTTACTGACTAATCCAAACACTAAGTGGCTGACTGAGGGCTTCAACGTCTACAGATTCCAGCAGCAGCTGGACTTATTCCCTGATCCAAATAGACTCATTATGGACATTTCTGCTCTTCTGGGCTCCATCATTGTTCTCCCAGTAAAGTTACTCATACTGATCATTTGCCTCTTTGTTCAGTGTCAGCATCTTTGGTCTTGATCTTGTGCATGAGCAACTTTCTCCGGGATGAAGTGCCCAGTCTTCTGAATGGTCTTGCTCTCTCAAAACCAAACCCATCTTGAACAGCAACCACCAATATCAACGCCAGAGGCTTAAAGAACCTTTAAAGTGAACCCCCATGGGTCTTGGTGAGGTCAGCTAATGTGAATGTTGGCAGGTGAAAACTGGAAAAGACAATGGACCCCTTAGTGTTTAGATGGGTGGTCAGTGACCTCTCAGTTCTTGTTGTAACATTTCGGGTGGATGCTTTTATTTTGTGTGTTTGTAGTCTGCTTCCTGGGTTTTGTGGCTGTGAGCTTCTTTGCGTCTGCCAGTCTCTCTGTGCTTCCTTGTGGATTACGTGTTTCTTTATGCTCCCTGTGGATTATTCCTTGTGGATCTTGGTAGTTGAACCTAGTTAATGTTAGGTTAGGGTTAGTAGTCGAACTACTAACTACCAGTAGTAGTTAAAGTTCCTTGTTAATGTAGCGTTTTGTTTGATTTTTCTAAAACCTTTTGCTAGTGATTTTTAGTTTGTTTCTCCAGCCATTTGTGGCCAATAAAGACTCTCAGTGCACTCTTACACTCGTCCTTCCAAGGAGACATCCACAGCCACACGATGAAAGTATAAGGTTATTCCTGAAAATGTCCATCACTAGGGCCTTACTTTGACCTGCACGGTGAAAGGTTTGCTGCATCTGTTGCGTTGAACTTGAAGCACATCAGGGAGAACTAGGATGACGCCATACTGGGTCTCCGTAAAGCTCTCGAACGGCACGCTGTTCACAGTTGTCTGCGAGACAAGACGATTGAGTAGATTCACTTTTTTGTTCCCCCCCAAGTCAAAGTTTAGTTATTCAGAATTTATCCAAACTCAGCAGAGTTATTCCACCTGGTTTAGACTGTTCAAGTGGAACTGGAGCTGGTAGTCGACACCCAACATTGTTGCTTTCATCATGCCGTCCCAGAGGAGGTCGGGGAAGAGGAGGGCGCCGGGAATCACGTGATATTTGACCACACTGGAATCCTGGAATATCAACAAGTTGGGACAGCACGGAAAATGTTTGTCTTTTATGGTAGAACAGAAAGATAAATATGTCATGTTTTGATGTTCAGCTCAGGAAACCCAGATTCATGAAACTGTCCCAGAGACAAAAAGCAGATTTTAATCTAACTGTGAAATTTCTGCCAAGTATGAGAATGTAACCCTACCCTAACCCTACCCTAACACTACCCTATGAGAGTGTAATAACATTGTTATGCTTTCCTATTGTCCAGTTCCTACATACAGCAGAAATGTCACTAAGTTTTATTTATATTCCAGCTGCTACAATCAAGAACAATTAGAGGTGCTGCACAGAAACCCTAACCCTACCCCTACCCTACCCTACCCTAACCCTACCCTACCCTACCCTACCCCTACCCTACCCTACCCTACCCTACCCCTACCCTAACCTAACCCTACCCTACCCTAACCCTAACATTAACCCTAACCTTAACCCTACCCTACCCTAACCCTACCCTACCCTACCCTACCCTAACCTACCCCTACCCTACCCTACCCTACCCCTACCCCTACCCTACCCTACCCCTACCCTAACCTAACCTAACCCTACCCTACCCTAACCCTACCCTACCCTACCCCTACCCCTACCCTACCCTACCCTACCCCTACCCTAACCTAACCCTACCCTACCCTAACCCTAACATTAACCCTAACCTTAACCCTACCCTACCCTAACCCTACCCTACCCTAACCCTACCCTACCCTACCCTAACCCTACCCTAACCCTACCCTACCCTACCCTAACCCTAACATTAACCCTAACCTTAACCCTACCCTACCCTAATCCTACCCTACCCTACCCTAACCCTAACCTTAACCCTACCCTACCTTAACCCTACCCTACCCTACCCTACCCCTACCCTACCCTACCCTAACCCAAGCAATCAGCTTTACCCCAGCCCTTTTAGCAGGAGAGACTTTTTTTTTTCCTTTTGCAGCGTAGTGAGGACATTAAGTCCTTTGATCTGGACCTACTAGTGCAGAAGCGTTGGTCCTGCTGAGGTACTTGTGGACCGCGTCGTCTGTGGGCAGCAGGAGTGTGAAATCAGATGAAGCCAGTTCATTTGACAGATTGTACATCTGTGAAGAACACACACAAATAAATACAGAAGTGAATACACACACACACACACACACACACACAAACCCTGACACCTGCGGGGCACTAATGTGTCTTACCAGAACATACTGTCTGAAGAGCGTGAAGTTGGAGGACGAGTTGAGGAAAGTCAACAACGTGAGTGGCTCAGGGGGGAGGTCTGAGAGTGGGGGGGTCAAAACCTGACCACACACAAAAAAACATCACTAAACAAGCGCATCACTCAGTTCAGCAGCCAGTCAGTCTCTCCTTCTCTTCCACTAACGACCTATACAGCAGCAACACCTACGCGGTCGATGAGGTGGATGTAGCCGTTGAGCGCAGGTAGATTGGGAGTGGTTATGTGGGCGTTTCCCACGCAGAGGCTCTGGACGACAATATACATTTTCATCCAAAACCACAAAGGATGGTTATCTTCTTCATACGTGTGTACATACCCCGTTGCACTTGCTAACTTCCCAAACGGTGGGGGAGTTCATGGTTGCTAGCTTGGTACCAACCAGTCTGTCGAGATCCTCTATGGAATAGATTCCTTGTAGCAGGTGTGAGCTGAAACCAGAATAATATGGATGAAAATGCTCCACTTGAATACCAATACGGATCATAGTTGGAGCTGGACATCAGCCACCAGCCCTGAGGTGACAGGAGTTCCTGGGGTTAGGGTTAGCAAAGCGGGCTCAAAGCTAGAGGACCTGAGCTTTGACTGCACCTTTTCCACCAGTCCAAAAACATGAACATGAGCAGTGTCCTCCTGCCTCTCAGCACCTGACTGCTGGGGTAGACTCCAGCACCCCTCCACAAACCCAGTTAGCAGTAGTTACAGGAACAATCTGTTGTGGTTAACAGGAAAAGGACGCTACACAAAAGACTAACAAATATAACAACAAATTACTCATTTAACTCGAAAGATTTCTGTTGTAGTTCCCGACGGATAACGTTAGAATTACGGCCGCAAGACTGACCGAACGAAGAGTGGTAGGTGATGCCGGGTCATCCAAAACGAGCTCTGAGTCAAAATCAGGTTTAACATAGCGTCGGCTGACGGAATCAGCAGTGTGAGGTTCCCACTAAGGTCCTCTGAAAAGTGTCTGTATTTCTGAAAACATACACAAGTAACAGGTGACGTTCTCTTCAAAGTCACGTTCAAGCTCTCTTTCAGAACTGCGGCTCCCTCTGCTTTTCCCCCACACAGGGAGGATGATTCTGGGGGAAGAACAGTGACTGTTTAATCATCATCATCACCATCATCATCATCACCATCATCATCACCATCATCACCAGCATCACCAGCACAAAACTCCAGCAGGATGAAGATGGCTTGAAGGTGGAGTTGAGATTGCACAGGAGTACAGGCTCGCCACTGGCAAACAGTTACGTGTATAACCACACACACACACACACACACACACACACACACACACACACACACACACACAAAGACTTGAAGTCAACTCTGGTTGATACACACCTGCGTGAATCTTTGGAAACTGTACAGCTTTGGATTCATGTCGAGCTCCTGCAAACATAAAACAGGAACACACACATCAGTGCAGGGTGGAGGGATGGATGGATGGATGGATGGAGGGATGGAGGGATGGAGGGATGGCCTGAATGCTTACATCTTGTAAGGACCCATAGCAGAGAGTTCCATCTCCAGCATAGCCACCAGGACAGGTGCAGGTGACCGTTGCCTTTTCATTTAGCTGACACTTTGCCTGAGAGAGAGAGGACAGCACCCGAGAAGGGGCTCAGAGCGGATCCCTGCGGCACCTCCAGCTCCTGTTGCCCCTACCGCACCCCTCACCACTGTGCTGCAGCTCTCATACGTGTCCTGGGCTACGGTAACATACTTCTGCAGCACACATCGGATGTAGCAGACGTCCGTTTAGAACTGTAGTTTGTAGCTTTGTAGCCTTGTAGCTTTTAGAAACACGCTGGTTTTCTAAAGCTTAATCACTAGCGCTCCCAATAACGGCCAACACCATGCTTGTTCTGCCCCAAAACAGGAACGGGAACCAGGAGAAAATCCACTACAAACTGACCTTAGCCTAAACAAGTGTAGCAGTGTGTGTGTGTGTGTGTGTGTGTGTTTACCAAAGCATGGCAGCCTCCATTCTTACTAAAGCAGGGGTTAACCAGGTCACACACCACACCGTTGCCCATGTAACCTGATTTACACACACACTCGTGCTGCAAACACAATCATGCAAACAGAAAGCAGGAATTATTCCACAGCATCACAGGTCGAGGTTAGCTAACAGAGGGAGGGAGAGAGTGTGTGTGTCAGAGAGAGACCTAAAGAGAAAGAGAGAAGGACCGAGGACAATAAAACACAAAGAAAGTGGACGGAGAGCTGCCTGCCGTGAGACCACCTGTCCTGGTCCAATGTGGTTACAGTTGGCGTTGGGGCTGCAGTTTCCTCCACTTTGCAGCTGGCAGTTATTGATCTCTACACACACTTTTCCATCGCCGGTCCATCCTTCAGCGCACACACACGACACATTTCCGGGACCTCCATACACACACTCAGCCTGCACACACGTGGAAAAGCGGATCTCACAGTAAATGAAAGATAAAAAACAGTTTTGGTCTTTATCAAAGCGTTAGGGCAGAGCTCGTGGTCGGGGCCATCAGTGGCCCCTGGGGGCCACTCTTGCGAGTGAGATACTTACATTTCTGTCACAGCCTCCTCGACTGCTGTGATTCAGACAGAGATTAACAGGAGAACAGGAGTGACCATCGCCCTCATAGCCATCCCTACACACGCACCTGAAGCAACAGAAACACACTTATTCTCTACTTTAGTCCATTCCTTCGGAAGATTCTTTTCATGGATGCCAGTGTTAGCTAGCAGAAACCCAAGCACACCAAACCATCCAGGTCCCTAAAGGAGGAGAGCCAAGTCAAACCACCTGCTTCTTTCCTGACTATGCTGGTTTCCTTGAAGAAGACGGTGCTTTAAACAACCTGGAACTGGGGCAAAAGGCTGCAGGCAGGAAAAAGCTTTGGAGAATGGTTGTCTCGCGAGCACCACTTCCCCGTTAACTTCCACCCAGCGCACACAGACACAACTGGCTCAGCCCAAGGACACAACAGCCAAACACAAGCTCGGCAATGTCAACTTCACGGTCCAGCGCAGGACAGAGGGAGCTAGCAGTTAGCTAGCAGTTAGCTAGCAGCCTTGTACCGTTTCATTATAGTTCATCCTTACTTATCAACCTTAATAAATTGTTTTAGAATTCAACACAAGTGTTCTGGTTTGTACTTATTACAGTGACATCAAGGAACGTTCTCAGAGACATCGTATCTTACTTGGTATTTAGTCCTGTGTAAACACAATATGCATGGATGTGACAGTGTTCGTGCAGCCCGTCAGAGTTGCACGGCGTGGCCGTCTTATCGCAGCTGTCTCCAGAGAAGCCCTCCAAGCACGATCCTCTCCGACACACACCACCACTGCCTGGACGGTTATCACACACCCCGTGGACACAGCTGCACTCTGCACACACACACACACACAACAATGACAGCAATATAGAAATAGCAGCAATTACCTCCAGCAAGGCAGGCTGTGTGGCAGACGGAGTTTATCCGCCTGTGAACAAAGTAACTCGCAAAGTTATAAACAGATTTTAATGGAATTTTCAGGAAATGTCCGAGAAACAGACGATTACATTTTGGCGATGTTCTGAATTTCAGAGGGACTTTGACCTTTGATCTTCCAAAGATCAAACTGTTGCACTTTCTAGTTGCACATTTTTCATGTTGCACATTTTGGACACTTAGTCTTGTACATTTAGCTTTGCTGTAATTTGCTGTAAATTGCCCCAGCCCTCTTGCTGTAAATATTATTGTGATTATAGTGACGATGGCTGCTAGTGAATTTCCCTTCCCTGCGGTGAATAAAGCAATTCTATTCTATTCTATTCTAGGCTAAGATCAAATTCCAAGAGGCATTCATCATAAATCAGTGTTTCTCAACCGTTTCCAGACCAAGGACCACTGAACCCTTAAATAAACACTCATGGACTGATTTACGCTGATTTTACACTGAATTTGAAGTATTGAAATTTAAAATGTGATTTGTTACGCGTCACCTTGCGGACCACTAGGGGTCGCCTGCGGACCACCGGTGGTCCACGAACCACTCTTTGAAGAACACTGTCATTAAGCAAGCTGCTGTTATGTAACCTTGTATTACTACTGCCTATATATATACAGCATATATGAACTTTGCTCTAGGTGTAAGTCACAATGTTTGGGGGACCGAGCTGCTTGTGCTCTCCTGAGCAGTCGCTCTCCGCCTGTGGATCCGGTTGTTACCTTCATCACAGTTTTCCCCATGCTTGGATGGATCCACGCAGATGTGGCAGGCCACACCCTTGAAGGCTTCCTGACAGCTGCAGGAGCCGTTGCCGCCGATACCATCGAAACACTGCACATGAAACATGGATCAACGCGTGACTGAGAACGCGCCCCTGTGTTGAGATGTGCTTTTGTTCACCTTTCCTTTGTCATAGCAGGGATGCTGGAATCCCCCTATGCAGGGTTTACAGTCTGGGCCGTAGAAACCTTTACAGCACTGGGGCACCTGTCACACGTGAGGGTGCACACCAAAGAATGAACCACAGGGACTGACTTTAAGTCTTCAAATGACAGAAAAAGGAATAACAATCTGCAACAAAAAATGCTGGTTTTCTGTAAATGATACCTAAAATAACCTCCAGGAAAGAAGGTTACACAGGGAGTCATTTAAGGCGACGCTCACCCGTCTGGTGGCGTTGCAGAACTTGGCGCAGCCTGTGGAGAACTGTGGTCCGCGCGGAGCCGTCACGTAGTCGCAGCCGATCTGATGATGCTTCTGAAGACCAGATCTGCAAGTTAGCCTTTTCACGTCCTCATCAGCTGTTACATGTTGTTACATTAGAAAGAACACCAAATTAAATAATCACAAATACAAAGCAACTTCCTGGATTTCTTCAGTTACCTTTTAGTTTATATAATCTAGAAACAGATTTTAATGACATTTTCAGGAAGTCTTGACGACTGGCCAAGAAAGAGCTCATTAAAGTTGGCTGATGTTCGGGATTTCGGAGGGACGCTGACCTTTGATCAACCAACGATCACATTTCCATTGAGAAACCGGCTACTGTTGCGTAACCTTGTGTTGTTACTGCCTTTATAAACTGTTCTACAGGTGTAAGGCACGATACAGGTGTAAGGCACGATATGTTTTAGGAATAATGTGCGTGAGTGACTGATGATGCAGGCACTTTTAAACTGTTAGACCAGTGTTTCTCAAACGTTCCCAGACCGAGGACCACTGAACCCTTAAATAAACACTCACCTGACTCTAAACAGCCCCCAAACCAACATGCTAAGTAACCATCAGGTGCTGGTACGACAGATGCATCAGGAAATATACAAGAAAGTCAATTCTTTAAATCTTGGGAGTTCAAGAAACACTGATTTTACACCGAATTTTTAATATTGAAATTTAAAATTTTAAAGAGTGATTTGTTAAGTGTCACCTCGCGGACCACTAGGGCTCGCCCGCGGACCACTGGTGGGCCACGGACCACTCTTTGAGAAACACTGGGTTAGACAAATGTCCAGAACTTGAGCACAGGCTCGGGCACACATCTATAAAACATCAGACCGAGGACACTGTCCATGTGGACAAGCAGACGACAGTGAGTGCAAGACAAGAGAACGCAGACGGACACGGGGCTGGACAATTAGCATTAAAAGGTCGTTTTGGTGTCTTATATCTGGAAGGGTTCTCGTTTCTCTTACCTAAGTTCTCGTCTGCCTTACTATTTTTAAACTTTAGTGTTTGTATTCCGATAAACATTAGGAGGGCTACTGTTTCCTGAATTTCTCTCCAGAATGGGGCTGGGATTAAAAACTTCTTCCCACTCCCTTTCGAAGGTGCTGAGGCTTTGTTTTCCTCTCATTCTCTTGGGCATGATGTGCTATTTTGGCTGATTTGTGAATTATTTGTTGAATGTTTTAAATTGCATGTTCAAAATAAATAAAATAATTAAAAAAAAATGCTTCTACCTATAAATGTCCAACCCACTTAGTAAACAAGAAGCTACAGATTCTAACAGTGTGCTTATTTTGATGATAACGGTGTGTTTTACCATTCCAATGCTATCATCCGGACACTCTGTCTCATTGAGATAGCTGCAGTGAACACAGGGACCCTAGACACACACACACACACACACACACACACACACACACAATGTTAATTCATTCCTCTCCACAGTTTGGCAATTCGATAAGATTAAAGACACATTTAGGGGCCATCTTTTTTCTTCGTTTATCCAAATTTGCCGTCTGACCAGGATGATTTTGCTCTGGGTGATGTCGCAGCGGTGAGGCAGGATGGGGAGGATGGACGGTGGGAACAGCAGCCCATCAATCATGTGGATAATCCCGTTGGATGCTATGATGTTAGCGCTCTCTACCAGAACGCCTTTCTCACCTAAAGTGATCTTTCCCTGGAGAAAGACAGAGGAAAGATCTGTCTCAGCCGGATGAGTGGAGACATGGAACCCGGGCATGAGAGAGAGGCTTACGCTGTCAGAAACAGAGACGGAGACGATCTGGTTGGCCATTGTCTTCATTTCAGGGACGGCGGCCAAGTCGTCGATGGTTAGCTACAGAACAAAAATGATATTAATCAAGATAATCAGCATTCTTGTGCCGACCAGCTGGCCCCCATCTGCACCAGAATCTTCAACCTCTCCCTAGCCCAACAGTCATCCCTCCCTGCCCAAAATCAGCCACAATCATCCCAGTGCCCAAAGTCTCCCATCACCAGCCTAAACGACTTCCCTCCTGTGGCCCTCGCTCCGGTAATCATGAAGTGCTTGGAGAAACTGCTTCTCCAACACATCAAGGACTATCTCCCCCCAGACTTCGACCCTACCAGTTCGCGGAACCAGATCCACAGAGGACGTGGTCGCCGTAGCGCTCCCCTCTGTGCTGAGCCATCTGGAGCAGCAGCAGAGCTACGTCCAGATGCTCCTTGTGGATTATAGCTCCGCCTTCAACACAATCATTCCGGCATTCTCCCCACCACACTGGACACTCTCGGCCTCCCCTCCCCATGTGGCTGGATAAAGGACTTGCTAACCAACCGGCCCCAGACAGTGAGACTGGGCCCCTACCTCTCCTCCATCCGCACGCTGAGCACCGGTTCTCCACAGGGCTGTGTGCTGAGCCCCCTCCTCTACTGCCTCTACACCCACGACTGCAGTCCGGCCACAACAACAACCTCACTGTCAAGTTTGCTGACGACACTACAGCGGTCGGACTCATCTCTAGGGGAGACGAAGCAGCCTACAGAGGAGGTCCTGAAGCTGGGACCCTGGTTCAGAGGACAACCTGGCTCTGCAGCGGCTCCACACAACCTGGACTCCATCCTGCTGCTGACCTTCTACCGCTGCTGACGTACGGCATCACAGTCTGGTACCTGGCTGACAGAGAGGCTTCAGAAGGTGGTAAAGGCAGCTCAGAAGACCATCGGCGGCCCCCTCCCCTCTCTGATGGACATTTACACCTCCCGCTGCCTCAGCAGAGCACAAAGCATCACCGAGGACAGTCACCAACCTGGCTTTATTGTCAAGTATAATGACAATAAAAGGCATTCTATTCTATTCTATTCTGTTCTCTATAGAGCAGAACTGTAAAACAAATGAATCAATAAAAGAAAAAAATGATACATATATGCACCTTGCTGTTCCCGTTCTATCTTTTCTTCCATGAATATTTTTTCCAGACTGATGATGCGATGGATCTCTGATTCCAGAATGCTACTCCTGGCTATAACTGATTTAATATCAATAATCACTGATCACCTATGAAGTTGACCAGTGACCAGAGCTGCCCCTGACTCAGCCCAGCAGTCCGGACTAGCAGAGTTAATGTCTAAAAGCTAATGTGAATATTTAACCATGACAAAAACACAAACACATCAAAGTCAGCAGATAAAGGGGCAGAAAGGACGGGACGATAAAAGGAAAGGTGCGATACTCACAGCAGCCTGGGAGAACACGTGGTGTCTCAGAAGCTCCTGGAGTTTGTGTTTGGCCTTAAAATGCAAAAAAAAAGACTCAGAGGTTCTGATTTGTACAAGTTTAAGGGCTGTCAGATCAGCCATACGTCAGTCAGCATGAAGAGGATGCTGCCGTCTCGCGCTCGGTCCACAGCTTGGTTGGTGGGGACAAACACGGTCAAGGGTCCTGGAGCCTGCAGAGGAGGGGGGGAACCACAGTTCTGCAAAGACAACAGCAACAACAGCAGCTTTCCTGCAGGGTGATTTAACACAAGTCACCACGTAAATGTCAAACGAGCCAGAAAAAAGAAAAACATCTATATTGTGAGAATAAAAAGGACTAAATCTAGACTTTTGTCCTTGTCCTGTGTGGTATGTTTGGACAGTCAGCAAGAAAAACTCACATCAACCAGTGAAAGGAAGCGATTAAACTTGTCGTCCTCCTTCAAAATATCTCCAATTGTTTTGTCAGCAAACTAGACAAAAGCAGATAATGATTAAATCAAAAATATATATATTTTTTTATTGAGTGACCCTGGACTTACCTGTTGATCGCGAAGGGATCTGGTGGAAGGCAGGTTGGTGATTGGCTGGTCGATGATGTGCATGATCCCATTGGCTGCTGGCACATCCTCCTGGATGACCGTGAACACTCGGCTGGGCTCGTGCATGAGGATGAACTTCTGTGTCGATGATTGTTATCGTTGTTGTTGTGAGTAGATCAGCGCCGCTGAAATGCCTGCGTTTAATACTGGCTTAACAGCAGCTGAGGTAAAGTCTTACCTTGTTTCCTTTGCTCCTAAACGTTGCTCCTCCATAAAGATCAAAGTCACGTCCCTCCAGGTTTTTATAAAGGTGCTGACCCAGGATCAGATGGTTTTTACACACCAGTTCTTCATTAAAACCCTGCATCGTTAACATCCTCTCGTTATTCATTGCTATTTTTGCTGCTAGCTGTTAGAGGTACAAGCTTCTGGTGCATGTTCTGGTGTCTTTTTTAAATCTTTACCTCAAACAGTGAGAAACGGGTTTGGAACTTACGGTGAGAGGGTTCCTGAGCAGAGGAATGAAGGCTGTGAAGGGCCCCCCGTGGTTCAGCAGCAGGGGACAGCCGCTCGCTAGAGCACACAAGCAGACAGAGGAAGACGACTAAAATGAAAGGTCGCTGCTAGTCTGTGGCGTAGCGTTGGTCACAATACTTGATATTTTACTTTTAAGAAATAAAGTATACACTTGTCAAACTGACAATGGTCTGACGCACAATCACAATTTAAAACAATTTGTGTGTGTGTGTGTGTGTGTGTGTGTGTGTGTTTTCTTTTTACCAAATAAGTCAATTGCTCCACTCAGGTTTTGTCTGTGGCTTCCGCTGGTGTCCAGCTCAATCAGGCGCTCCATGAGGTTGCCATAGCAACGAAAGCCATCGCCAATCTGATCTTCAGTACAATCGCACCTGGAAAAGTGTATCCACACAGGACAGAGAAGGACAGGCAGAGGTATCAAGCCTGCATCACAGCGTTGTAAGCTGATGGATGGTTGCTCGACGCATTGCAACCATGGTGACAGACAAGACGACTTGCAACTATCTAATCCAGGGGTGGGCAAACTGAGGTCCGGGGGCCCCATGAACTCTTTAATGTGGCCCGCAGAGTCTTCACAATCATTCCTCCAAAAGCCAAATGAAGAGGGTTGTCAGCTTGATTGGTTAGAAAAAGGTTCAGACCCCCCTTCAGCTAGCATGCTAACATGTCCTCTCAAGAAGGTGGGGCCAAACATCATGTGGAGCTTCATCATCCATCTCTAGGTGGACCAGTTTACAGGCTCTTCTAACTATTTTCTCTGTCAATAGTCCATCAATTAACCTCTGGTCCTCATGTGGGGGGTTAGATTCCTGCACCACCTAACCGACCCCTTCACCAAGATCTAGAACCCAATGTGGCCCTTCAGGCTAAACAATTGCCCCCCCCGGTCTAGACAAAGAAGCAAGTGTAAATTCAAGGTCCTCGAATTAAAGGCCAATCAAACAGCTGATTAAGCATCTTGTCAGACCTTGATTGGACTCGTAAACAAAGACTTGAGGGATCTAGTCTGTGTAACTGGCCAGAACCGGTGTTGGTGTCCACAATTCTTTTCTTTAGTTCTACGTCATTCTGGTCTATTGATGAAAGACTGATAAGGGACCATTTGAATATTTGGATTCTCCTGGGGGGCTAGTGGGATCTTTTACCTTGCTCTCCCATCAAGTCCGGTTCTACAGACAGCTGAGGAGTGACACGAGTCTTTCGCACAGGCGGAGACGAGCTGACAACCCAACTCAGCGCTGCCGCTAACGGGAGAGAAGCCCAGCATGCATTCACAGCTGGCCTGCAAGAAGAGAGTTGAGGGATTCTGCTCATCAGCTCGTTGGGACTCGCAGCGACTCTTAGGGCGTGTTTATGCTAGTCCACTGCTCGGGCTCTGTCAGAGTTCCCAACCTTGCCGGGTCCCTTGAAGACACAGTAGGTGGAGTTGGAGGGACACCCCCCGTTGTCCTTGGAGCAGGGGTTTATGGGGATGCAGACCTTGCCGTTACCCTCATAGCCCTGCTTACAGGAGCAGCTGACCTTTAACCCCTTTGAGGAGCACTGGCCGTTTACGTCACAGTCCGTAGCAGAACAAACACCTGAGGAGGAAAACCTTTACAAATGAAAGTCCTCCCTACAAACGAATCATTCAACAAAAAAGAAGAAAGGCTAACACTTTAGGTTAGGGAACACGGGTTAATGGTTAATACGTGTTCCCCAAACTAAAGTGCTGCCCAACTAATATTTCTGTGTAATTTTTCTAAAACAGATTAAGCTCTTTAAGGAGCTTTAATTGAAGTTGTATTTTTTTAAAAAAGCACTTTTTGATGATTACATTAATATTATCTGGAAAATTGTGACCTCACAAATAATAAAGTCGGTGTTTCCTCACTTGTGCACGTGCCCTGTGCCGTCTTCCTGTACCCAGGCAAACATTCACAGAAGGTGGCCTCTCCATCTTCTTTACAGAAGGAGTAGGGGCTGCAGGCGCTGCACTTGGTGGTCACTGACAGGAGATTAACAGATGATGCGGCGATGTTAAGAAGACTGATGCTCGGCTGGTGGAAAAGTAGGCTGACTGATGGAGACGCGCTCCAAGCGGTCATGGCACGGGCAGAGAGAAGGACCAGAGGAGTCGGCTGCTGTCTGCACGCTCACAAACCGACCAAGATCCTGATCCGCCAAGACTGGACGGTTGCTCCTCATCCAAGCAGAGGAGACCCTTCAGCTTCACACTGCACTCTTCTCCCTGGCTGCACCACAAACCTCATAACGCTGCTCTTCACATGACACCTGGGACATACTAGGCCCAATGGTGACGGCTACAGAACTGAGTCAGAACATCTCCACAACGGCAGCGCTTGTGGTTCTGGTCTGCACTGGTCAGTATGGAACAGTGGGGAGCCAGTGGCGGCTAATGGGCGGCCGTCACTCACTGATGCAAAAGCAGGCCACACAAATAAAATTCTTTATTTGTTTAAATTCTTTATTTTATTTAAAATTAATAATAATGAATTAATTTAACAGTGATTAATTGCCTCACAGTTCATGTGGTCTATCTCAGAGGGGGGCAAACTGAGGCCCGGGGGCCACATGTGGCCCGGTGAACTCTTTAATCCGGCCCACAGAGCCTTCACAATCATTCCTCCAAAAGCCAAATGAAGAGGGTTGTCAGCTTGATTGGTTAGAAAAAGGTTCAGACCCCCCCTTCAGCTAGCATGCTAACATGTCCTCTCAAGAAGGTGGGGCCAAACATCATCTGGAGCTTCATCATCCATTTCTAGTTGCACCAGTTTACAGGCTCTTCTAACTATTTCCTCAGTCAATAGTCCATCAGGCAGGATTTGTAGCTAACCTCTGATCCTCATGTGGGGGGTTAGCTTCCTGCACCACCTGGCCGGCCCCTTCACCAAGATCTACAACCTAACCTGGCTAAAGAATTACCCCCCCGGTCTATATGATGTGTGCTTTTTCAGATAGTGTACATTTGTAGCGTCTTACCTTGGTCGCAGCGTGACCCGCTGTACGGTGGTTGACACAGACACTGTCCATCACCGTCAGAACCGCTGTTACACACTCCATGCTCACAGTCACACTCTGAGCACACAGAAAACACAAAACACTCGAAAGTCTAGGAATAGTTCCAAGGAAATCTGAAAAACCTGCAGGTATTTTCACTGAGCGAACCACTAGCACATGTTTAGCTGTTAATGACGGAGGCAGACCTTTGTCACACTTGTTTCCATAAAAGTTTGGCTTTGCACAGTCCTGACAGGCAAATCCAGAAAATCCCTCCTGAAAGGAGAATTTGTCCCATTACTGTTCACACTTTTGAACACACGTTCCTCACAGTGATGTAGCTAAGTTCCAGATGCTCATATCTAAGTGGCAGTTAGTGGAGGAGAGTCCTGCTGGAACCATCTAAAGGTTTCACTGCTAACCAGCATCCTGAAGCAAAGCAACGGTGTTGAACTCAGACATGGAAGACGGACGGGACACTCGCCTCACAGATGCAGGTGCCGTTGCCACCGTGTCCATCCAAACAGCTTCCGTGTGAGTTGCAGGTCTTTCCCGACCAGCTTGGACAGGCTAGGAAAAAGAGAAAACCCAAACAGACATCTGAGAGTTGTCGGTTCCATTCTGCTTTGATGTGGAGTAAGGTGCAAGGAGGATACAGTTCACATTGGTTGCTGTACCCTAACCGTAACCCTAACCCTAACCGTAACCCTAACCCTAACCGTAACCCTAACCTTACTCTTACCCTTACCCCACTGCAGAATCGTGAACCCTAACCCTAACCCCAACTGTGAACCCTAACCTCTTACTCCACCTCTACCCTTACCCCTACTCCCTTACCCTAACCGTAATCCAGAATCCTAACTCCTAACCCTAACCAGAATCTCTAACCTCTACCCTACCAGAACTGCAAATCTCTAACCCTAACCCCACCCTCTAACCCTTACCCTTACCCTTACCCTAACCGTAACCCTAACCCTTACCCTACCCTAAACCTAACCCTTACCCTTACCTCTTACCCTAACTGCAGAACTCCTAACCTCACTCCTTACCCTAAACCTAACCCTTACCCTTACCCCTAACCGTAACCGTAACACTAACCCTAACCCTAACCGTAACCCTAACCCTTACCCTTACCCCTACCCTAACCGTAACCCTAACCCTTACCCTTACCCTAAACCTAACCCTTACCCTTACCCTTACCCTAAATCCAACCCTTACCCTTACCCTTACCCTTACCGTTAACCTCTCTTTACCCTTACCCCTTACCCTTACCCTGCTGTGTTGGGTTAAGCTAGGTTAGCCTTAGCGCAGTGGTTGATGTCCATGTTTAACACTGCTTGTCTATCATTGTGTGTCTGGTCCTCCGGCCATGTCCTCAACCCTCCCTTAACTGAGCAGTTATTCCTCTGTCCTTCATTTGGCCCAATTGTATGCTCCCAATTTCCTGGGTACTGTAAATACCAGCCCTTCCTTTCTAACGCTTGTCCATCCTCAGTGCAACTCTGGGGTCTTGTGATTACTGTTGTGTGTTTACCTTAAGCTGAAGTCGAGAGAGTTCAGATTGTATGCTTGTGTGGATTGTGTGTCCAACTTCAGCATTAAATAAATAAATTAGACTGTGTGCTGGCCTTGGATCTGGTTTTGGGGTCATTTGTCTGCACGTTGTCAGATGACCTTCCAGAATAAAGAGATTCGCCAACTGATTGTATGATTTTCCAAGCCGGGGCCGGGCCAGTCAGAACGGACCCTGAGACTGGGGATTGTGGCATATTTCTGATGAACCCTCTGCAGCTGTTGATGTGACTTTCAGCCCTGCATCTGTTCCGACTGTTGACCGAGTGCTCGGTGAGGCAGCTCTCCCCTCCTGATATGGAAACCAACCAAGAGCCCAGTACAAGAACATATCCTGTTTCATCTCTGCCATTCTGGGCCAGAACCGCTGATTCAGGTGTGGCAAAACTGCTGAATAAACTTGTCTGCAGGAAGTCTGTCAGGATATGTTGCTCCTCCTTTTTTTCCTGGCATAACATCAGTGGAAGGAAGTTCGTCAGATATGATATTATCACCCCCCAGACCCTTTTGTGCATGACTCCCTGATAAAATTTCCAAAGCAAAGTCCAGTGTCAGGAGAGACCGTACGGCCTCAGGGTGGAGAAGAGGATCGAAACGCTAAAGACGGACATGCAGGCAGACGGCCCTAGCAACACAAAGGGAGATTTGACTCCTTGACTGGCCGTGTCAAATATTCAGCAGCAGTACTGTACACATTACAGCCAGCAGATCCAGACCTTCTGGAGTGTGATCTGGATCTTTTCAACCATCTTTAACCCCTCAAAACGGTTCAGCCTTACAAATCTGCATTTATCCACTTAGACCAGGGGTGGGCAATTCTTTAGCCTGAAGGGCCACATTGGGTTCTAGATCTTGGTGAAGGGGCCGGCCAGGTGGTGCAGGAAACTAACCCCCCACATGAGGATCAGAGGTTAGCTAAAGATCCTGCTTGATGGACTATTGACTGAGGAAATATTTAGAAGAGCCTGTAAACTGGTCCAACTAGAGATGGATGATGGAGCTCCAGATGATGTTTGGCCCCACCTTCTTGAGAGGACATGTTAGCATGCTAGCTGAAGGGGGGTCTGAACCTTTTTCTAACCAATCAAGCTGACAACCCTCTTCATTTGGCTTCTGGAGGAATGATTGTGAAGGCTCTGTGGGCCGGATTAAAGAGTTGATGGGGCCACATGTGGCCCCTGGGCCTCAGTTTGCCCCCCTCTGGCTTAGACTAAGGACAAATCATTTAGAGAAAGTAGAGTTGAGTGTCTTGCTCAAGGGCATTTCACAACTAAACCAAGAAAAACTGGTGTCAAACCAATGTCAAACAGAATCTGGTTGGCAAACACAGTCCTGCAGTGACACTCATCCCCATCAGTTTACTTGTAAAGGTTTTCAGTTGGGTTTAAAATATCATGATTCATCCTGGGAAGGGAACCTATGCCGTATGGTCTGGCCATCTTTGTAGGGTCCCATTCTGGCCCAAGAGCCTCATAAGAACATTTCAGGACAGTGTTGAGAATAAAGTCATGCGTGTGTGTGTGTGTGTGTGTGTGTGTGTGTCTTACGAAGGCACAGCGGTCCCCAGTGCTGTTGGCAACATACTGCTTTCATATAAGTCCTCACACAGATGTGCTGACAGCCGTCCAGCTGCCTCTCTCTGCCACCAATCTGGACCACGTAGCTGCGAATAAGAAGCGGGGACACCACTGGGTTTACCCCGCAGAAAGCCACTACTTCTTCTCTAATATAGAACTTCAAAAATGAAAGCAAATACGTTTTGATATTATACTCAGGAATGCTAAAGGAACAGAATGCTAATGAAAAACAAAAGTCCCTGAAAAGTGCACCAGTCAATTCTGTATGTAGCCACTGGAATAGAAACTTTACACTCCTTGACTTTTGGCTCTAACCTGCAGTTAGTTGCACCCACACTGCTGAAGTCGTGAGGGCAACTGCTGGCGGAGCAGGCAGCCAGGGAGGTGCACGGGCTGTGGGACGTCTCCAACTGTGGGACATCACACCGGCCAGCAGTACCAGCCTGAGAACAAACGTTCGCGTGCACAAGGTTGACGTTAAACCCAGGAGAGAGCAGAATAAATGTGTCCTACCTGTTGTTGAAGAGAAAGCTGGAGGTGTAGCAACACCAGCAGCAGCAGCAGCAGCATGGTCAAAAAGGCAAATCCACAGTGGAAAACACACAAAGTGTAAAAGAAGGTGTAATTTTAGTAATCTAGCATATATTCTCTGGACTTTGCTTTTCTCTCTCATGCAGTCTGACTCTCAAACACAAACTGTTGCAAAACAGGAAAAAACCACACTAATAACAGCCCGGTGAAGACTAAAAACATGGAGCTAGAAGCACCAAAACACTGAAAGAACAACTTTGAAATTATTGACAGTAACCCTTTCTTAATCTCAGTTTGATCCCAACAAGCAGGAGCTGTTGCTGTCGTCTTCCTTTGGAACAGGATGAGAAAAAAAAACAAAAAAACCCTCCGTGAGCTACTGACACCTCCCAGCAGAGGTCATCTCCACCTCCTGCTTCCTGCCAGCACCACCAGCAAGGCTGCAGTGGTGCTGGCAGTGTGGGACGTTTAGGTGCATAAACCATTAACGCTGTAGTCCTGTTTCACAGAGAGCAAACTCGTTTATTTGACCCTTCTCTAAAAGGTTCACGTAGAAACTGTTATTTAGGAGTGTTTGTGAGTATGAGGTAGGCTGATAATGAGAACCGTCCTTTTTAACTTTCAATTGAAGCTCTATTAGGTTAGTGGGATTTAAATGAGTGTCTCTCGTGTCTTTGCAGCTCCAGTTTTCATACCAAATATTAAGATTTTATAACAATCAGATTACATGTAAAATGCCTAAATAAATCAAAGCGCAAGAGGAGAAGTTAGGAAAAGCCGCAGCTTCTCTAGACAGGAGATTTCGGGGGACTTGCCCTGCTGGTGGTCCCAGTGGGGCAGTGAGAGCTGGGCTTATCTGTGACGCTGCAGTTTTTGTCTGTTTCCCGGACTGAAAAGAGACAACTGTGAAAACAGAAACAGTTTTCTTTTCCGTTTTGACAGAGTGGCAAATCTGAGGTCAACCAGAACGCCTATAAAACAAAACTGCACAAAAGCAGGAAGCTGCTGCTCACAGGCTCTGCAGCTTTCTGACACATTCTTCATCATGGTGGAAAATCTTCATTCGAAAAACAACCAGCTCATCCTGTCTCTCAAGCTAGGTCACTTCCTGTGTGTTGTATACGGAATGCCACAGTCTTTTGACCTGGTTAATATGTCTGATAAATGTGGACCCTCTAAGGATTATTTGTGGTTATACTGACTTGCTCCTGTGCTTCCTTGAGATGTCAAACCTCTCACCTTCTCAATCAGAATACATTATTATACCTGGCCTAATATGTGACATAAACAGTTCAGTCAATACAAGTTTGTTTCTTCTTAAAAGAGATCCGACCAAATACGATCAGCATGGCTTACAAACATTTAAAATTATTGCGCCACATTCGGTCATTCATAATTAATGCACTAACCTTGTAACGCCAAGTGATGTTAATGTTTCTGAAGAGCTGTAAATAAAGTTTGAAGCTTTCAAATGAGTCAACTGCTCCGACGGTACCACAACAAACATGGCGGCCGGAGGTGGCTAGGCGGCAGGAAATACAAGAAATACCCTGCACTCTTTTATTATGTACATATTAAATATAAATAGATAGTTTTTAATCGGAGAATGGAGTCCTTTCGACATCCAGGGGGAGTGTTTGAGAAGAAAGTACGTGTCGTTGGATCCGAGCTGGTGGAAAATTACACTGTAAGATGCGCCGCTGTTCCTGATGCTTAGCGATTGTTACTTTAGCCTGTAGCTAACAGTCGCCTACATTCGGCTATTACAGGGTGCTGTGGGCTCGGAAAAACGTCAGCAAGCACAGATGACTTATTTGTTTGATTTATTTCAGTTTTGTAGCTTTTAGTTGGCTAAAAGTAAGCAGAATAACGTGACAAGCTATATCTCTTCCTGCGTCTGCCGTGTTAGTCACCATCGGACCATCCGTCTAAATCAGATGCTGCTTTAATCCAGCACTTTTTAATCCAGAATAAAATGTGTTTCAGGTTTATATCATTGAAGTGACAGACGGGCAGCACAAGTGGACAGTGAAACACCGTTACAGTGACTTCCATGACCTCCATGAGAAAGTAAGCGAGAGTCGTTTCACCTTCACTTTAACACTCGGGACTGAGGGGAAAATTAGAGATTAATGTTAAATTATAGTTAGAACAGTTGCCTTTTCAACTGCAGCTATTGTTGCCTGTCTACACGGAGTTCTGCCAGTGTTTACTGGCTTGTTTTTGTGGGTACTCTGGTTGCTTCCATAGTCCAAAAACATCTTAATTAGACCAATTATACTGTTAAAAAAAAAGCACATCCAGTACATCGGAGTTTTCATAAATTGTAGATAATAAACATGTTTTATAATGTATAAAGATGACAGTATACCCTGTGTTTGTTTAAACATACAGTACATCCATCTTTTACTGCTTTTCCTCACTAGGGTCTTGGGGGTATTTTGGTTTACTTAAATCTATCTTATTCTATCCAACTAACGAAGCGAGTCCTCCTCCGTGGATGGCTGTAAGCGCTGGTTCACGTCATGTACTAAATTCTAAATGTAGGTACACAGCTGGACTGGATTAATTGTTGGAACAATCCCCAGAAGCAGTCGTAACTTCTATGAGAACTCTTCAGCTGCAGCATTTTGTGCTTCACCTTTAAATTCTGCTAAATACGCTACACACTAGACAAGCACTAGTCAGACATGAATCAAGTCAAAATATACACACTTATCATTTGTTGTATAGTTTTGTACCAGGTGCAAAGTTATTTTTATTTGGAGTGTTTTCATATAGTGTAAACATGATCATTTAGGTGCTAAATAAATACGGATGGAGAAACATCTGAGTTAGATGGAAAGAAAGCACAGCAACTGCAACTGGGCTGTGACCAGTAAATGAAATCTTAAAATGCAGTCTTTTGCACCCTTTTAGTTAAAAGCGGAGGAAAAGGTGGATCAACGGCTGCTTCCTCCAAAGAAGATGCTGGGCAAGAACTCCAAGAGTCTGGTGGAGCTGCGGCAGAAGGAACTGGAGCTCTACCTGCAGACCCTGTTGCTGCAGTTCACACAGGTCACGCCCACTCTGCTGGCCAAGTTCCTGCTCTTCCACCTCTATGTGAGTACAGCTCTCCCCTTCTTCTGCGTGGGCAAGCCTGCTCAGGTTCCTGTTCTAGGTTTTTTTCTTTTGTCTGTCTCTGACGTCTTGTTTTGTGTTGTTGTTACAGCTGTCTGATGGCCGTCATCACTGGCGTTGATATTTCCTTATATTTTAACAACTAGGAGATGCAAAATGTGAGCCTAACAGCTAAATTTGCTGTGTTTCAGGAAATGGATGGTATCACAGCAGCACTGGCTGAAGAGCTTTTCTACAAAGGTTTGTCTCCTTTCTGCCTTCACCCGTTTCTAAACTCTTGTACCAGTTCATTCCAGGCTTCCTGTGTCCCCGTTTGGGTAGCCGTCGAAGACATGTCCTGAAAACCTCATTTCTGTGGAGCTAATTTGACCTAGAGAGCAGTTTTCTCCGTCGCTGACTGTATTTTGTGTGCCGTGTGCATGCTGGTGGTAGGTGAGAGGTTGCTTCAGGATGGTAAAGCCTTCCTAGTCCGCCCGCTCCAGCTGCACGCCGTCTCCCAGCAGCTGCGCTTTGCTAAGCCCACCAGCTGTAACGGAGATGCTAAGACGGACCTGGGCCACATCCTGGACTTCATGTGCAGACTGCGGTACCTGAAGGTCACACATTTCTCTCTTTATCAGATCTTTTGTTCAGTATTCTGCTTTTGCTAGGAATGAAATGGTGAATGTTCCCTTTTTTGTGTCTGGAGATCAGATTTTGGGTAGTAAAGTTCCAGTGGGAACCAGCAACATCCATGAGAGCAGTCTCCCCTTTGATCTGTCTCTTTTTAAGTCACTTCATCACATAGAGGTAAATATCTGTTTGTCTCTTGTCGGATTCCTGGCTAATAAGAATTCATACGCTGATCACATTAAAGCCCCTTTGGTCTGTAGAGAGATTCTTGGTCAGTAAATCAGGCAGACAAATGAACTGTGGCTCGCTACAGACAAATGGTGATATGTTAGCTCATAAATGCTCCAGGCCTCCCAATAAGGAACTGCTCAACAACAGAATGTGTGGACGGTCGACTGAATGTCACACGACACTCGAATTGGAATAATCTACTCAGGTCACACACACACACACCAAACGTATTATCTTAACTTTTAATTATATTAACTCAGGGGTGGGCAATTAGCCTGATCCCCCAGTGAAGATCAGAGGTTAGCTAAAAATCCTGCTTGATGGACTATTGACTGAGAAAATAGTTAGAAGAGCCTGTAAACTGGTCCAACTAGAGATGGATGATGAAGCTCCAGATGATGTTTGGCCCCACCTTCTTGAGAGGACATGTTAGCATGCTAGCTGAAGGGAGGTCTGAACCTTCTTCTAACCAATCAAGCTGACAACCCTCTTCATTTGGCTTCTGGAGGAATGATTGTGAAGGCTCTGCAGGCCAGATTAAATAGTTCACCGGGCCACATGTGGCCCCCGGGCCTCAGTTTGCCCTCGCCTGTGTTAACTGGGTGTAAGTGAGCAACCTTCTGATCCAGGCTAGCTTGTACGTTTCTCCTCTGTGTCTGCAGATCGACGCGTGCAGCTGCCAGCAGATTCAGGGTCTGTCATGTATGAGGGCCAACCTGACAACCCTGAGCGTCCACCACAGCGCAGACACCATGATGGTACAGCACAAGCTCCCTCTGCTCAGTCTGGGTGTTAGCGTGTGTTTGCTGCTCAAGGGTTGAACCTTTCTGGCTGTTTGCAGTCACTACTTGTCCCCGAGGCAAGTGAGTTTTCTCAGTGGGAGGCCGAGGGGGAAATGTGTGAGCGGCCTATAACGGCCGTCATCCCCGTCTGGAGGAGCCTGACCACGCTGGACATGAGCCACAACAGCATCAGCACCATTGACAGATCCGTGGTGAGGACGCCGCTGCTGCCTGGGGCTCCTTTTAGGCTGTTGAGCAGCCTCTCACCAGCCTTTCTCTCTTGTAGAAACTAATCCCCAGAGTGGAGTTCCTGGACCTGAGCCACAACCAGCTGTCGTCCGTGGAAAACCTCCAGGTACTAACCTGGAGAAGACGATCAGGTTCTTACTGCCTGCTTGGAGCATGGGATCACGTGTTGTCTACTTATTTACTTCTGGTCAGTGGTAAACAAAGCCTGGGCTGAGGTTTCCCTCGTGGGCCAACGTTGGGACGGTGTGGCAGCAGCTCCTTTCTAACTGTGTGCGTTAGTTTTCATCAGGTCTGTCAGTGATGGTTCCTGGCGCTCCTTCTGAAGGATGAAGAGCAGTAAAGAGCTTCTGATGGAGCACTTCTTTGACTTTATGAAATATTGAAATTGATTAGGAGACTTCTGTTTTACCATCATTTATTGTGACTTCCTACATAATTTAGTGCCTGTTATTACTCCTAGAAATCCTGGAAACTCCTTTAATTTCCCTGTCGTTCATCCGAGTCTCTGGTTTGAGGCAGTTACTCCATTCCCACGTTATAAATGTCGTTTTGCTTGGATTTAGTTTTGGTTTGAGCAGAAGCAGTTCATCCACCCTGTGTCTAGGACTGCTTCCAGGCTGAAAGCCTCTGAAGGAACCTCTGTGTGATTGCAGCACCTGTTCAGTCTGGTCCACGTGGATCTGTCCTATAACAACCTGCGGCTCCTGGAATCTGCACACACCCACCTGGGCAACATCAAGACCCTGAACCTGTCTGGTAACCACCTGGATCATCTGGCTGGCCTCACCAAGCTCTACTCTCTGGTCAACCTGGACCTCAGCCACAACCAGCTGGCTCTGGTAACCCCAGGGAACCTCTCCGCTCTGCTTTCACACTCTTTCAGAGGGTAGCTGGCCTCCCTCTTCCCTTCATCCAGACATTCCTCCTCTCCTCTCCAGCCCTCTCCTCTCTCCTCTTCTCCTGGTGTACTCAGGCAGATCTTTGTCTAATCCTAGTCTAACTTGTGTGTGTGTTTCCAGCTGGACCGGATTAAGAGCATCAGCTCTCTGCCCTGTTTGGAGAAGCTCAACCTTTCCGGTAATCCCATGTGCATCATCCCAGACTACAGAACCAAAGTCTTAGCCCAGTTTGGGGACAGAGCAGCAGAGGTACTCCCATCACTCTTTGTACCCTGATACTTCTGAGTGTCCACACACACACACACACACACACACACACACACACACACACACACACAGTTATATACAGTACAAATGGCACAGGCCAGTCAACTGCTAATGGTTAGCACCAGGCCATTGGTAGCAGCTGCTAACGGAGAAGCTAGATGAGATTTTCCAGCTAGGAGCATGGAGCATGGGGTCAGCAGCATCGGGGCAAGTAGTCATGGTAAGCTCCAGGGCTCTGGTGTAGGACACAGTGGGCTGATCACACAGTGTACAGGTGCATTTCTGCCCCTGCAGGTGTGTCTGGATGGTCAGGCGACGACCGAGAAGGAGCTGGACACCGTGGAAGTCTTGAAAGCCATCCAGAAAGCCCGAGACGTCAAAGAGAAGAAGGCTAGCAGCGTCAATAAGGTACACTCTGTCCAGCTGCATCCACCCTGGGGAGGTGGGACGTGTCACAGCTGCTGCCGGCTGCTGGCTGAGACCAGGCTAACCTAACCTCTGCTCCCTCCTGCTGCTGCTAACATGCACTCTTTGTCGTCGTTTACTCCCTGACTTTCTAGCACTTCAGCTGATATTGCTGAACAAACAAAGCTGTTTAACTGTCACGTTCTGAACAGCCCGCGCTGGCGTGAGCGGCGCTGAAAGGCTCTGTTTTCCTCTTTCAGATGTGATGTGCGGAGAAGCTGCGTTTCCTCAAACATCCCAACATTCCCGCCGCCCGACCTCTGACCTCGCAGCGCATAAACAGCATTTGGAGAAAGCAGCATGAAAATCAGTCAGGGACTGGCTCAAGTCTGGACTTCATGTTAATGCCTGTAAATAACGCCAATAAACACGTCCGTGGTCTGTCCATCCCCCCGACCTGGTTCATGTTTGAGTCCTTGACTGTAAGTCACCTCTTCATCACTTTACTGCCCTGTGAGCATTAGTAGCAACATTATCATCAATGTTATTGTCTGTAATAATCCACAAGAGCTTCTCCATTCCACTGGGTGGATTCAGGAGCTGGAGCGCCACCTTGTGTTTGTCAGGAGACACTGCAGCTCGGTAATTAACGTTTAAGAATATTCTGTATCCATAAAGCCAATCCCTGTTGAAAAGTCCACGAAAACGACACCAAAGAAGGTCACACAGAACAGCTGTCTCAAATATCTGTGAACAAGGACTGTTTAGTGGTTGTTGACCTCATAAAAAACTATTTTCTTGTTTGAAAAAAGGTTTCAATCTGTTGTTTTTATAGCTGATGTTTTAATAACTGCATCTGTGAGGACAGATCTGAGAACTTGTAGTACATCAGGAGTCTGGACGGCATTTCTCGGCCTCTAGTTTTGCACGGGGGAATCTTGGCTTAACCTTGGAACAGGATGCAGTCAGTAAGAGCGCCTTTGCATCTGCGTAACCATGCCAACAGGAACAGACACACCCTGCAGGTACGATATAAGATATAGGTAAGATATAATCACATCCATGGTTTGAGTTTTAAAAGTAAACATATTTTCCCTCTAAAGTCGTTCAGTTTTAAAATGACAGCAAACTTCTCATGTTTGACTTTTCACTTAAAAAATCCACAAGAAATACTCAAAACATTTTTAATTACATTAAATATACAATATAAACAAGTTTTTTACGGACTGATTCCCTGTAAGTATAATAGTTTATCATTATAGGGTTATTATTGGTTTTATGGATCAACACCAACACGCAACAAACCATAAAAGGCTCTGAGCTGGAACCCTGAGGAGGTTTTGCTCTCCTGTTACTGTTCTTCTGCTCCCGTCTCGTCTTCTCTTCTCTCCAGCTCCTCCTGGTCTCCAGAGTCGGCCTTGCTCAATTCCTCCTCCACTTCCAATGGAATCTCTACCTCCATCAGGTTGTCCATCCCCTGCTCAGGCTCATCTCCTATCAGCACCTGCCAACCAAGCAGCAGACAGTAAGTTCTAGTCCTGAGAGTGATCCCTCAGGAGCAGGAGCAGGAGCAGCGCTTCCACTTGGCTTCTCACCTGGACCAGCTTCTCACAGGCTGCTTGAACAGGTAACTCCTCCTCCCACTTGTGGAACTCTCTCATGATTATATAAACGTTCTTTTCTTTGAAAGTCTTCCGGCCAGACTTGGTTGCCGTTAGCTGCACAAGACAAGACAACAGCCATGACTTCAGCCTGAAGGCTGACCCGATCCTGTCAGCAGAGCCTTTCTGTACCAGTAACAGGGTCTCCAGCACCATCCTCCTGATGTCAGGGTCTTCTTCTCTTTTCTTGTCTTCTGGGAGGTACTGTAGGTCCACAGGCAGGCCTGAGAAGGAAGGAAGGAATGAACGAATGAATTCTCTTTATTGTCCCGCAGTGAGGGAAATTCTTCTTCTTGAAGCTGGATCCATGTTTAGGAGCTGAGCAGCTGTTCCTTTCATTAAATTGTTCTTGGCTGTATTTTGTGAAGAGGTTTTCTTCTGGTGACTCTTCCATGAAGGACACATTTATGCAGGTTAGAGGAACCAAAAAAAGGTGGAGTGCCTTGGATTTAGCGCTCCATCTTCGCTCCTACCCTCACCAGCCTTGGGTAGAGAGCAGAACAAGGTGGCGGGTGCGCGCGGCCCTCCGTAGGGCGGCTGGGCTCTCCAGGAGGAGCTCGAGACGAGCCACTGCTCCTCCGCGTTGAGAAGAGCACCCACACTGGTGAGGTGTTCAGGTGAAGACCCAGGAAGGACACGCTGGGGAGGCTGTGTCTGACGGGGCCCCCCCGGAAGACCTGGAGTGGCTGGGGAGAGGGAAGTCTGGGCTTCCTGCTGACCCAGGTTTCCACCGGATGCGTCTGGACGGACGGAGAACGCCGCAACAATCTCGCACACACTCTTCACACAGGACAGGAAGTCGGGTGTGAAGAGAAAATAAAACATCTGGGAACTTGTCAAAATAAAAGCTGCCGTATTTAGAGCGATCTTTGTCAACAGGAGCAGAAAACCAAATCACGTACGACCGCGAGAGATTAGCACTTTGTAGTTTTGAAAGGAGCCACAGAAGAAGACTCTCTTTGTTCCTAGAGGAGTAAAATTTCCCCTTTATTCAGATTTTAGTGATTCTACCATGGCGAATTCTGTTAATGTTTACTAAAATGTGTAATAGATCCATTATTTCTTGTAAATTCTGGTTATTTATGTTCTTTAATATATTCAGATATCTGCTGCAAACAATAACGTGACGTTGTTTCACACACCCACAAACGAGAGATAAAACGGCCCAAGAAAAAGATGATTCACACATGTAATAACGTAAAAAAAGATGATTCACACATGTAATAACGTAAAAAAAGATGATTTACACATGTGATAATGTAAAAAACTATCACTCTAAATACGGGAGCTTTTATTTTGACAAATTCCCAGATGTTTTATTTTTTCTTTGCACCCGACTTCCTGTGCCGCACGCGATGCCTTGTGCTAGCTTGTTGCGGCGTGCTCCGTCCGTCCATCCAAAGTAGAAGCCATGTGGGTTTTTGCGGAGGCTGACAGGAGCCTCCAGCCCTGCCGTGGGCGGAGCCTCCAGCCCTGCCGTGGGCGGAGCCTCCAGCCCTGCCGTGGGCGGAGCCTCCAGCCCTGCCGTGGGCGGAGCCACAGCCAGGGGAAACTGACGCATTGGCTTGAATAGAATCTAATCAGGACAGACGGAGACACACTGCATCTGGTGGAAACTGGGGGTTAGGCTGCTGGCCCCGTGACCCGACCCTGGATAAGTGGCGGAAGATGGATGGATGGATGGATGGATGGATTTTGCCCTGACCCATAAGTGTTGCGCTCACCTTCATTTTCTTCCTCGGTTAGCTCCTCTGGACCAGCCAGCGGTAGGAGGAGGAAGGGCAGGATGTCCACAGCATCACTTAACAACCACTCATGACAGCCTGGAAACAGCAGGAGAGGTTCCATCAGATAAAGCTCGGATCAGCGGGCGCTTCCTAATATACTGCTTTCTTCAGCGGCATTCGTAGACGTGACTTAAAAGCTTATGATTTGAGCTCTAGTGAGAAGGAGATGGACTGTCCACACGCGTATGTCCATTTAAGACTTGAGCTCAAGTCTGTGTCCTTTGCTGTGACAGCTTACAGTGGTCAAAGCAACAGTTGCGCAGGGTCCCGATGACTCCGCCTCTCCGTACTGCGGATGCCTCGTACTGAGTAAAGGGCAACAACTTCTGCAGCAGACACCTGCAACACAAGACCTCAGTCACTGGTCACACGGTTGCAAAAGGGTCAGCTTTAGCCAAGCGCCCTGGTAGGAGTTTCATGCTAACCTGTCCCGTGACAACATTTCCTGTCTGGCCTCAGGCAGCTGCGTCAGGTTGGACAGCAGAGGACCGAGGTAGTGCAGCTTTGCCAGCTTGTTGTAACCTTCGGTGCAGAAAATCTCTACCAGCGTAGGCAGACCCACACCATCCTGGAGGGCCTGCAGGGAAAAAATACACTAGTGGACTTCCAGAATGAGTGAATGAGTGAGTGGGACCCACAAACACCTCTCCATCAACCTAGCTGACCATCCCCCATCATCCCTTAGCAAAGAGGCAACAATACCAATATTCCTCCTCCCCTCACACACCAAAGGGCTCGTTCGTCACTCATTTTCTCCTCTTTCCAGGGTGCCTGCATTGGTTCTGTAGATCCAGCAGGTGTCGCTATTAAGCATACACGACACAGGAAATTAAAGCCTCATCTATCCATCACTAGCATCTGATTCCCTTCATCCACGCACACGTTACAATCCCTTCATTCATTCGCTCGTGTGATTCTGGTCACCTTGAACACAATCTTGCATGTCTTCTCATGGCGGGACAGGTTGGACAGGATGGTGCTGATCTGATCAGAGAACCTGAACTCTGGATCCACGAGCCTTTTAAACAGCACCGGCAGAAGGTCAGAACCCGTCACCAAAGCCTGGGTGACGCAAGGAAATGAACCTTCATCAGAAACATCTTAAGAGGCTCTCACTTTTGAGCGACGTTTAAGCAATAATGTCTTCAAACATGACCACCCACTGTAAAAAAAAAAAAAAAAAAAACCATTCACAGACTTTTGGTGACAAATGCTACACCATAAGGAAGCGTCTTTCAGTCCACACAACAGATTGGCTGTTGTTCACTACGGCGGTGTACTCGTGCAGCGCTGCTCAGGACCGGTCACCTGGTGCAGGGTCTTGTCAGCTGACAGGTTGACCAGGGTGAAATAACAGTCCTTGGCTACAGCAATAGAGAGGTCGGAGGTCAGAGCAAACAGGGCAGCCAGTAACTCTGGTTTAGAACCGAGGACCTGGCGTCCGTCCCTAAAAACAACAAGCACACTTTGGGCACTTCAAGACAAAAGGAAAAATAAATCCATATTTGAAGTAATATCCTGCCTGATTGAAATTAAATCTATATTACAATCGGCACCATTATCCTCAGCCTCGTACCTGTTACCCGATAGTCCCAGGAGGAATCCCGTGGCTTGACCCTTGACATCAGGACGCGCACCGGGGGTTAGAAAGGAAAGCAGCTCTGCAGTCTGTGATTCACTCAGCAGCATCTGAGCCTGATAAACACACACAAAACAAACGGGTTTGTACTCGAGTACACAAAGCTGCTTCAGAAATGACCCTAACCCTGTCATGATGAAAAACACATACAAATTCTATTAAACAGAAAGCGACTGAAAGAAGTTAATTGTCTTTGATACGAATGTAAAATAGTTTGCCTGGTTTATAAGGTGAGAAACTAGTATTGCAGCTACATTATCATAGAGCGGTCGATTCAGTGAAACAAATGTGTTAAACACAGGGTAAGTACTCTATCCACGCGGTTATTGCTGTATTAATGGTGCAAACCACGTGGCACAGTAACAGTTATTCTAAAATCCCTCAACAATAATCTGGTAGAAATGATTTTACCTTCGAAGAGCAGCAATCCATGGGTACAACGCTAATGCTGTGGGGAGCATACGTTCTCGTGCTGAGACTGGCTCGAGGTTCTGCGCCAGTTGATGACGTCAAAGAATACTGTCTGCCGCATATTTATGACGTAACACACTAGCTCCATTTTTAATATTTCTGCGATTGTACTGAAATTTCAGCAGAGACTTCTGTTGGTCGCATCTTGATTATTTTATTTTAAAACTATTATGGCAGAGTAATTTACAGCTGAAATAATACAGTTCACTCACTGCTCATGTGTTTTGCAGATTAAATTGCTGTGTTTGTCTGGACACCAACGTAAAGATGTACATTTAAACTTAGGTTGATGTACATTTAAACTTCACTTATTTAGGTGAAGATATTGATTTTGAAAAGTACAGGACAAATAAATTCAAAAAGGTGCACTACAGTCAAAATGGAAATGTTGACATTTATTTTATGAATATACAGTCAATATACCTGTCCCACATCACACACACACACACACAAAGTGAACTCTCTAAGTACGAAATTTCACACTGAATTCACCTTTTTATACCCAAATTTGAGCCTTCTCACTGGGATTGTCTGAGAAGTCAGACACTAATCAAGTGTAACATTCAACAATGAAAACATTTTTTCTGTTCAGTGAGGCAAGTAAATACTAACTATAATTTGACATATTAATCAAAAATTATAATCGGCTTTACTATTTTTTAAAAATGTTTGATAATCAGTTAATTTGAAAATTAATGGATGACAATCATTTTATATTTTAGCATCATTTCGGGTAAAGAGCTTCTACACATTGGTGTATTAACCACTGCAGAAACATAAATGATTTTGGTAATTACCAATGCTGCAGCTATGGCATAAACCTCCCTTTGGATGGTGGTCTAATACATTTGTTCAGCACTCTATATATAACTATTGTTGCTATTGTTGTTGCTGTTGTTGTTATTATTATGGGCTGTCTTTGAATTCTCTGGTGTCACATGTAGTTACATGTTTGAGTCAAAGGCGAATCAGTCCCGGTTGAGTGGTTAGCGTCTTCCTCGTCACTCGGCCTTGTCTTTCTTGGACGTGAAAGGCAGTTTTCCAGCCACTGATGAGCCGACTGTCGAGACGCCCCCGGCCACGGCGGACACTCCGTCCTTCACCAGTCCCACCCCCATCAAGGGTACCGTGGTCACAGCTGACTTGGTGATCTCCAGGCTTCGGCCACCCACCCAGGCCACCCCACCCACCGCTGCACCCACCACACCCTTGGTGACATTGAATAAACCTCCAGTAACTCGCCACACCATGTTGGAAGGCGCAACATGGTCCTTACCAGAAGCTGAGTACAGAGAGAGAGAGAGAGAGAGAGAGAGAGAGAGAGCACCATGAGAGTGATGCTAACAGCAACACATTTAAGCAACGTCTCTTTGAACAATGGCTGATGGAGGCATGCCTTACCCTGTGTGGAATGGCTGCTTTGTACTGCAGCCTCATCGGAGGCCAAACTGGTCCAGGGCTGGGACTCTGTGTTAACCTGGTTCACGTTCTTGAACACGTTTGAAAATGCCCATTAATCCAGAATTGACACAATAAACCTACAAGCACATGCATATGTGGCCCTGAATTGTAATTATGTATTTTAAAAAATGATGGCTGAAATATCTGGTGATCAGAAAAAACAAGCTGCAGAAATTTGTGGAGGGAGTTCTAGTACGCCTGCAAAGTGGACCAGGTTTCATAGAAGACAGCATGTCAGAGCCAGTCACCAACGTGTCCGCGATGTTTGCCCTGGTGCCTGCAACACGTGCACTGAAACCCGAATGTGTGGAGCAGTGTTCGGCTCAGGAATGAATCCTGCTGTTGGACTGAAGACACACAGAGTCTCAGTGCAGACAGGTGTTAGGATGAGATTCTGCAAGTACTGGCGATAGCACATCTCCATAGCCTGGTACCAAACTCTGTCCTCCACAAGGACAATGTCCACCCTGGAGAGCAGGAGTTCTGAGACACGACCTCCAGAGAAGTGTCCTGACCCTAGCCTTACTGAGCACTTGTGAGACGCAGTTGGGAGGGCTGGTCGTGCTCATCCATGTGTGCGTACGTATATAAACCTATAAATGTACGGTGCACATACACACATGCATGCTTGCACGCATACTGTGTGTGTGTGTGTGTGTGTGTGTGCGCGCGCTTCAGAAAACAGGTTATATGCATTTATAATGATATTTCGCATCAACAGACGACGCATTTGCGGGCTAAATTAACAGAGAAGTTTCTTACCTTCACCATTTTCGGGCTCTCACTTGGCACAGATTAAGTTCAGAGTTGAGTCGAGCGCAGGATGCAAGCCAATCTAAAATTAAAAATAATGATAATAATAATAATTTTCCTTCCAAGTATTTCTATATGTGTATCATCTGCATGTGCCCCTGCGCTGGTAGTTTATGCTCTTTTTATGGCATAAATTAGAGCTATCTAACTACTTCTGCGCTTTCTCTCGCTGTCTTTCTCTCTCTTGCGTGCACGCGTATGCGCACACACATAGAATCGCCACTGACAGACCAACATAGCGCACTTTTGTGCTCCTCCAACGAGGTTGTGCCTACGTGGCGGCCCCCGCCCCCACCAACCTTGTACGCGCGTGCGCGCACACACACACACACACACACATATCCATAGCACACGCATATAACCGCAACAACAAGACATTCACAATAAAAGTATAAAACTAGGTAAAAGAGGTGGGTATTGGGTGGTAACACTGACTCCTCAACGCGTCCTCGGCCGCGGGTCCCGCTGCGCCTTCGTGCTCTTTTTACATCCGGTCAGGACCAAGATTACATTTTTTACAGTTTCTTAGGCACGATTTTGAAAACAGGGCTCGGAATTTCAAAACACTACACACAATTAGCACACACACACACACACACACACACACACACACACACACACAGTATGCAGAACTCCTCAGATCCTGTGCAAACTGAAACACTCTTGTCAAAACAAAACTGTATACACATTTATAAAAACCACACCAAGTTACCGTATGAAACACACTTTTCGCGAGGCTTAAGTCTGTCTGAACCAGTTAATTTTGGGATGTAGTTAATTTTCAGAGGTAAATTTGGTAAATGTGGTTGAGGGCAGAGAGGTTAGGAGATTTTATTTTTGAAGTCACCTGTTATCTTTTTTTTGGTGTAGATGAGAGGGAGGGTGAGCTGGGTCACTGATTTTTTTTTTTGCTGTCCTCGTTTAATCACTGTTAAATATTATTATTTTTTTGTTACCTTTAGTTTGATCATCAGTTTATCATTTCAATCAATAAAAGGTAAAAGATTTTTTTGTATTCAAGTGATTTTTGTATTCAGCACGTCTTTCGTCTCTCAGCGACTTGTTTGATTTTAAGTCGCTACACATCAATAAAGCCTACTCTTTAACAAAAACACTTGTCATACAACTTTATTGTATTGCATTGCCATTTTATAAATATTTTAAAACAACAACAACAAAAGTCAACAACCGTAAGTGAACCGAAAATAAAGTTGATTTCGCTCCTTTTTCCACTGTCGTTAAAACGTCAGCCCAACAGGTGGCAGTAGAGCAGCTATATGCTGGCTGCTATGCGTCAAACGTTCTGAAAAGAAGAAGAAAGGCCGGCCAACGAAGCTCGGCGCCAGCCTTTTCTGCAGTCGAAGTTGCTGGAATTAAAAGAATATTTTACTAACGGATTTATTCAAATCAACTGGTTGGGGACATTCGGGTCCCAGTTGTTAAGCCATGAACCTCGAATTACTCGGTAATTAAGAAAAATATGCCCTTGTTGTTTTATATAAACTGACCAGTATCGATATTTGTTAGCATTGTATATTAGCCAATGTTGTCAACAACGGATGAACAAGTTAAAATGGTTTTATTAAAAGTACGATACTGTATTCGGTTAAACGGCATCTCTTGTCACGGAAAGGAACACAAGGAAACTTTGTGTTTTATAGAAACGTTGGTTAGCTATACATGGAAACAGCAGTGTTAATCTCGATGCATCCTTCTATATTGTGATTGATTCTGTTGTATCTATCTGGATGCAGACGCAACTCCAAACACATTTCTGCATTCTTGTTAACAAATGCTGGTTAAAGTTATTAGGACATCACAGAATGATTTTGATAGACAATAACAGCAGTTCCAGCTCCTGTTTTAAAGTTTCACTGTCAAATTTACAGTTTTAACGAAGTGCTTCCGTTAAAAGCTTCATAAAGCCAGAATATTATAATTTAAGTTCGATAAATATACTATGACTGGACGGGAGAAATTAATAATATTCTACTGTGTTTATCGGAAAGTGCACTTAGTGCGTACGTCCCAAACGTATTTAGACGATTTCTCCTTTTTCTGTGGAGAACGTTTGATATTTATTTTTTTTATTGCAGTTTTCCAAAATACATTTAAGCATCTCTTGTGTTCATGTTTATGTCTGACAGGTTTCCATTCAGGGTGCTTGTTTGTTGGGGCTATGTGATATGTCAAATCCCTTCACAGCAGTATTTGTATAATTATGATGTCCTTTGCTTTGTTCTTCCTCCTAGAGTCATTTGGGCAGAACTATCCAGAGGTAAGTGCCCAAAGCTAGTAATGTTCACCTGGCCACGACAGCCGTCAGTTACTATGTGCAACTACAGTCATCCACAATTGTTTTAATGTCTTCACCAGAAGCTGTTTCTGTGTTTCATTGTGTACCGTGTATGTGTTGATAGGAGGCCGATGGCACCCTGGACTGTATTAGCATGGCCCTCACCTGTACATTTAACCGCTGGGGCACGCTGTTGGCGGTGGGCTGCAATGATGGCCGTATCGTCATCTGGGATTTCCTGACACGCGGCATTGCCAAAATTATCAGTGCACATATTCACCCAGTGTGCTCTTTATGGTGAGACGTGTTATGTAGTTACTTTCTACACCAGGGGTGGGCAATTATTTTGCCTGAAACTAACCCCCCAGATGAGGATCAGAGGTTAGCTAAAAATCCTGCCTGATGGACTATTGACTGAGAAAATGGTTAGAAGAGCCTGTAAACTGGTCCAACTAGAGATGGATGATGAAGCTCCACATGATGTTTGGCCCCACCTTCTTGAGAGGACATGTTAGCATGCTAGCTGAAGGGGGGGTCTGAACCTTCTTCTAACCAATCAAGCTGACAACCCTCTTCATTTGGCTTTTGGAGAAATGATTGTGAAGGCTCTGCAGGCCGGATTAAAGAGTTCATGGGGCCACATGTGGCCCCCGGGCCTCAGTTTGCCCCCCTCTGTTCTAGACCTTGCTGTTGCTCTGTTATTTCTGCAATGAATCGATAAAGTATATGGCTTTTAATAATATTAAATATTTAAATATCATACAATATTAACCTTATAATAGTAGATTTATCCTTTATCCTACTAGCCAGTGTTCTCACATCAGGCTTGTTTTTGTAATATCTTGGTAATCACTGAGAATATATATTTGCGTTTACCTTTTTCTGACTACTTCTGAATACTTTTGTCATCTTTTGTGTACAATCCCAAATTGAATGTTCTAATAACTATGAATGCTTACTTTTGTGGACGTTTAGCTGGAGTCGAGATGGCCACAAGCTTGTGAGCGCTTCCACAGACAACATTGTTTCGCAGTGGGACGTTCTAAGTGGAGACTGTGACCAGAGGTTCCGCTTCCCCTCCCCCATCCTGAAACTGCAGTGCCACCCCAGAGACATGTGAGTAATTTATCAGCATCATACCGTATATAGAAAACGCATATGTCATACACAGCATGGTGGATTTGTGCCCAACTGATTGGTGTAGGTCAGACTGACTGAATAAATAACACGTGTCTGTGTTTTAGGGACAAGGTCCTGGTGTGTCCCATGAAGTCCGCCCCAGTCTTGCTGACTTTGTCAGACTGCAAACACGTTGTGTTGCCCGTGGACGACGACTCGGACCTGAATGTGGTGGCAGCTTTTGACAGGCGGGGGGAGTACATCTACACTGGCAATGCCAAAGGAAAGGTCAGTCAGGCAGGCAGGCAGACAGGCAGGCAGGTAGACAGGCAGGCAGGTAGACAGGCAGACAGGCAGGCAGACAGGCAGGCAGGCAGGCAGGCAGGTAGACAGGCAGACAGGCAGACAGGCAGGCAGGTAGACAGGCAGACAGGCAGGCAGGTAGACAGGCAGACAGGCAGACAGGCAGGCAGGCAGGCAGGCAGGCAGGCAGGCAGGCAGGCAGGCAGGCCATCCATGGGCCATAATTTGGATTTGATATTTCTTTAATAGTCCACATAAAAAACAGCATGTTGAATCTGAAATACTAAATCTAGTTATTAATAGGTATTCCTTTCCACTCAGAATATTTCTTTCTTTCTTTTTTAATTGCAGTCATTTTCCTTTATTATCCGTCTTTGCTGCAGATCTTGGTGTTGAACACAAATACTCAGGAGCTGGTAGCTTCCTTCAGAGTGACCACTGGCACCAGCAACACTACTGCCATCAAGTCTATTGAATTTGCTCGCAAAGGAAGGTGAGAATCAAGAGGGGACCTTCCTTTACGCCAGTGTTTCTCAAACTTTTTCACTTAAATGTTTAGGGGAACGATCGTCTCTAATCCCCCTGATGGTTTGTCCCGTACAGCTGCTTCCTCATAAACACGGCAGATCGCATCATCAGGGTGTACGACGGCAGGGAGATACTGACGTGTGGCCGCGACGGTGAACCTGAACCCATGCAGAAGCTGCAGGACCTGGTAAACAGGTCAGACATTTAGTGTCCAAAAAGGACTCTCTTTTGCCGTGTGAGCCCATGTCTTCCACCGTTCTTCACCGGCCTTGTGGTGTCTCTTGCTGAGATGGCTGCATTTTGAAAGGCCTCGTGTGGTCTCAGTGAGTGACTCTTTTGTTAGGACTCCCTGGAAGCGCTGTTGCTTTTCCGGTGATGGTGAGTACATTGTGGCTGGCTCAGCCAGGCAGCATGCCCTCTACATTTGGGAGAAGAGCATTGGAAACCTGGTGAAGATCCTACATGGAACCAGAGGGGAGCTCCTGTTGGATGTTGCTGTAATATCACAATTTCCACAATTCATCAACATTTCATCTTTTGTTGTATTTGTTAACACACGTACTAATGTTTTCCTCCAATCTCTACTCAGTGGCATCCTGTCCGTCCAATAATTGCCTCTATCTCCAGTGGGGTTGTATCCATCTGGGCCCAGAACCAAGTGGTGAGTTGACGCCAGCCGGATGCTAATGGGGCAGAAAGTATGCCCTCTTCCATGCTAGTTCCTCTGTCCTAACACTGCCCCACCACAGCATGTGTGTGACATGATATTACAACTTTGTTTACCAGTTAGACCTTTCCATAAACCATCCTTTTACTTAATCCATGATTCTTTACAGTAGAATTTGACATATTTTATCTCCTTTCACTCATCAAGACATCAGGACGGCACGTCACTTTTGGGGAATTATTCTGCTGGGCATGAGTTTGATATAAGCCACTGTCCCATTAGAATGAATAAACAACATGTGTTTTTCCTTAAGAGCCTATTTCTAAAGCTGTCTTGAGCACCACGCCTGCATAAAGCTACCAGCTGAAAGTGAGTATTTGTCCTCAGGAAAACTGGAGCGCTTTTGCTCCAGACTTCAAAGAGCTGGATGAGAATGTGGAGTATGAGGAGAGAGAATCGGAATTTGACATCGAGGATGAAGACAAGAGCGAACCCGAGCAGACAGGTAGGATTTTATATACATGCTCCATCTGAGTAGCGTAAATGAGGTTTGCGCGGTTTGAAAGACCTCGACATCATTCTGTTGTGTTGCTCATGCAGGTGCAGATGCTGCAGAGGATGAAGAGGTTGATGTCACCACTGTCGACCCCATAGTTGCTTTTTGCAGCAGGTTGTAAAAATATTAACTTAATTAGCTTCATTTATAAAACAAATCTGATTGCGTCACAAACATCATATCACATTATTTTTAGTATTTGGAGCTTATTTCTTTTATATAATGTTATTGCTGCTCGTTCTAGCAAATGTTTGTGTCGTGGGCATCAGTGTGGAACTCAAACAGTAACATCTGCTTTTTCACCTGAAGTGATGAGGAGTTGGAGGACAATAAAGCCCTGCTGTACCTGCCTATTGCCCCTGAAGTTGAAGATCCAGAGGAAAACCCGTTCGGCCCCCCACCTGATGCCTCAGGTCTGACTGGAACCCCTGAGGATGCATCAGCTGGTGGAGACAAAAAGCAGAGGCAGCCTTCTTCTGAGATGGGCCCAGCCAAGAAAAAGGCTCGCACTACCACCATTGAACTCAAGGGGGTGCCAAGTGACGGTAAGTTGCACAGCGGGTCACCAGGGTCATGCTTGTACGGGCATACGGGGTACGTAGTTTTCAGTAGAGTACAGATCATTTAATGAAAATCAGCATTTCTCTTGAAATTACAACTAAATATTCAAGTACACAATAGGTTAGGAGTCCTACCTGTGTGGTTTTCCTATATTTTCCATCCATGAGTATAACCTTCAGGTGTAATATCTTCTTCCTCATTGCTAGCGTGCACGTTATGTGACACAGTGTCTTCAGTTGTTCAGTCTTTACCCTGCAGATTTCTCTGTTTAAATACATGCAGATGAAAATAGTCTGTTTTTCTCAGAGGTACACCCCTTACTGGGCGTGAAAGGAGATGGAAAGTCTAAGAAGAAGACTGCGGGTCGGCCAAAAGGCTCTAAAGGTAAAGACAAAGACTTCCCCTTCCGGCCCAAGCCCTACAAGGGCGAGCAGCCCTCTTTGTCTGTGGAGACCCTCAGTGGCTCTGGCCTAGGAGGAGGAGGGATGAAGGGCAGAGCAGAGGGGGGCCTGGCCACAGGTAAATATGCCCCTGCTGCTGCTCAATCTGGGAGCTGTGCTGACCCTGGCTGTCTCCAAGGCAACCCCACCCCCTCCTCCTTGTATCCCTTCCACTTCATGTGAACTCCCAACCGCCAAGCTCGCTGGTAGACGGCCGCCCTGCTGCAAAGCCACAGTCTGCTGGAAAAACAGCGCCGTTTCTGTTTTTATATTGTGATTTTGGAGTGTGCCTCTATATCGCCGACTACTGGCCTGACGTCAGAACTGCAGCCACGGCACAGGAAATAGTTTTGTGTTTTTGGATGAAACTTTATCTTGTAGAGTGGGTCTGAATCTTTATTCCCTAAAACAGAATTCATCAATCCTTACTGGATTATTATTTAAGGTATTAAATGTGTCTTTGCATTGGCAGATAAAGGACAAAAGTTCTTGTCCTTGAAATCAAGTTTTCAAGTGTGTTAAAATGAAAAGACATACTAATTATTGATTGGTGTGCCATTTCAATAAAATAGGGTACTATGTAGCTGGAGTTGTGATGAGTATAAAGTATAAACATGGTAAAAAATTGGCTGTGAAGTTCAACCAGTGCGTGATTGAAAGAGACCTTTAAACGTGTGAAATACTTCATAACATATATGAAATACTGTGGATGGAATGGATGGATGATTGATAGGTGGATTCATTTTGTTATTTAAAGTATACTTGTACCGTCTCAAGGTATCTGTCCTTATTTTGGATCAATAAATTGCTTTTTTATATAATAATGCACTAGCCGTCTTGCTAATTAGCTGACCATGCTACATTTGTAGTGCTTGAACATGGAGTCATATTTTTCTTCCAGACTGTGGCTTTGATGCTCTATTCTTTGCCAAATTCACCCCCATCCCCCTTTGCATGTGTACTTGCCAAATCCGTACTGATGGGCGCAGCTTAATTACTGGCTAGCTGGCTAGTTGATGCTTACTTGGCTGCTTGACCTCTGACCCTCTTGCTCCCACTGCCCTCTCTCTCCGTTGGACTTGTCATGTGACTTGAATGTATGTCCGTACCCTTGTCCCTGCTTATATGTGTCAGATATTTTCATGGATAACAACCATATCCTGACAAAATACAGAAAAAAATCACAGACACTGCCTACCTACAGTTTTGACAACTTTTGTTGTATTGTAATGACTTTTAAGGTTGATGAAATGTGTGGAAAAGTACAAGCCAAAGCTTAAAAAGAGCTTGCATATTCAGGAACATATGTACAGTATATATTGTACAATTTAAAGTGCAGGAGCATTGCACTTCAGTACTTTTAATCAGGACAACATGGAATCATGTTTAAAACTTATACATGCTGTCTAAGTCTTAAGATGATCTTATCACTAGGAAAATTCTGAGGAAATACAGTCTTGAGGTGAGGTATTCCAGAAATAATATATATTACTTCCTTATTTTAATTTTCTAGATTTTATATTTATACCATGTGTACAACTGCTGCTGAAAAATTATTTTGCTGTGCCCTGCAGAGTGACAATAAAACCCCTTGAATCCTTGAATATTATGTAAATATAGATCATAAATCATAGCGCTAAAGACTAAATAGCCCCCAAACCAATATGCTAAGTGACGATCAGGTGCCGCTATGACAGATGCATCAGAAACATATCAAGAAACACTGATTTTACACTGAATTTTAAGTATTGAAATTTAAAATTTTAAAATGTGATTTGTTACGTGTCACCTCGCAGACCACCAGGGGTCGCCCACGGACCACTGGTGGTCTGCGGACCACTCTTTGAGAAACACTGGTGAATGTTTTAGTTCTCGTTTTATTTGACCATTATTTTTGTCTGTAATACACTGAACAACTCTGTGTTCCTCCGCAGGAAGTTTGGTCTCGCATTCATATAAACAGCATGACATTGGAGGGATGGAATGACCACTGCTTGGTACACTTGTGAAGAATCACTGACAGACTAAAAGCAGAGACACAGAGCATGTCTTCCTGTACAAACTCTGAGAGAACAGCCTGTCTGTCTGACATCCCAACTGTGTCCTTTTTCAAGCCGAATGCAGCTTGCCAGGAAAAACTGCGACTGGATGGGGCCCGGGAGCTTATGTAGAGCTAGAAGGAGCCAGCAGATTTCGATGCTAACGACACGTCCTTTGATTCATCTCTTATAGAAGGTTTTTTTTTCTATAGTGAGTGCTTGTGTGTGTCCTGTCTTTTTATACATATTAAAGCATTTTGATGTAGAAATAACTTGTCATTGCTTTTAAATGTGAACAGTAAAGTCTACATTTATACACACTGTAATATATAAATGTAGTCATACATTTTCAAGGTCAAAAGAGCATTTTTACTGTGTTCTCGTTTGGTCCCATACTTTTAAGTTCAGAGGACCAGGAAAATCCATAGAGAGGAGCCCCCAAAGTATTTGCTCAACATTTACTTATAAAACCTCAATAAGTAACAGCTAACAGTGCCTATGGAGTGAGAACTAAGTCATGAGGTGGAAAAACTGCCTCCAGGAGTCAGAGACAGACTTGTGTTTGTGGAAAGCTTGACTGCAGTAGCGTGGATCATAAAGGACCCAGGTGTCAGGCTGTGTTCCAGTGATCATGGAAGAAAGTACCAGAAGTCAGTCAGACACATGAACATGGCAAATAACCTAATCAGTTCAGTTCAATTTCATTTGATCAGACTGCGAGTGGTTCTGCCCCATTTTGAGACGCAGTTTTTAGTCACAATGAAAAACGTTAGCAAATGCCTCTAAAATTCAGAGTTGCCATAGAAAACTTGTTTGGCATTTTTAGCACAGACATTTGTAAAGTGCAAACGACAGCAGCCGCTACTGTACCAACTGATTCTTCCAAATACATATAACCCCGTAAACCAGATTCTGTCCATTCAAATAACATTTGAATCTTTACCATGCAAATCAAAACACATTTTACATTGTTATATTTTGTCTTGTGGAACCATGTGCTATGTCGTGCATTGGTTGGCTGTTATGTGGCACGTGAGATGACGTATTAAAAATAAAGATCATGTGAGTCTAAATATATAATTTATATAATAAATAAATGTATATAATATTTCCCAGCATGTAGCGGATTTTTACCAGAGATTATATGCTGGTGATATTGAAAATGAAGGCAACATTGATTTATTTCTTCAAGACAGTAAAAAGGACATTAAAAGTATTGATGACAGTCAATGCATTGACTCTCTAAAAGTGCCAAAATTAAATAAATACATAATTAAATAATTATGTCATTAATTAATTAAAATCCCAATTATTTATTTAATTTTGGTACTTTTAGCCCTAAAAGTGCCAAAAATCATGAATTTCTTTTAGCTGTCAACCTCGCCCATCAAAGTAGGTGGGCGGGGCTAATGCGAATCTCGACTGATCCACTGCTTTGGTCTGCCATGAAACCTAAACATGTTTCTAAACATGGCGGATGTGTTGACGGATAATCTCCATCAACTTTCTAGAGAGTTGGTCAGAGATATTTTAGACCTTGCAGAGAATGTGGAAGCAGGACCTGCTGACCCCGAGCATGTAGCGTGTAAAGCAGAGGAATTTATTAAAGTTCTTGACGTTATTTCCGCACTTTCCGACCAAGATGTTATCTAATTTAACCCACACCTGTATCCCGAGTCACTGATTACTAATCAGTGATTAGTAGCACACCTGGCAGACATTAAATTATTTATCTTACCTTGGACAGGTGTAACGTTACGTGATGGAGCAGCAGGTATCTTCTGTGGCTGAGCTGCGGAGCCGGAGGACTTCTGCTCAGAGCTTCCTCAATCAGCAGCTCTGGGCAGGTTTTTGACATGTTGTCCTGAACCTCACACGCTGTATCAACATTGGGGCGAGACTGTTAGAGGACCGAGTCTAGATTTTTAGCGGCTGCCAATAAAGTTTGGTTTAATAGAGTATCCAAACCAACGTAGAGGTGAATAGCGCCACCCAGTGTATCGGGATGTGTTCACAAGTTCTGCATCAAGCTATTATCTGGAATCGATTTGCCTTGACTTGCAGGGTAACCAATCAGGTGTTAGGATCCGCCCACTGAGTGATGCTGACAGATAAATTCATGATTTTTGGCACTTTTAGGACTAAAAATGTCAAAATTAAATAAATAAATAAGTGCATTTTTTTTACCTAAAATGAATTGGTATTTTAATTAATGACACATTTAACAACACGTTTATGTATTTAATTCCAATTTTAATAATTAATGACACGTAATTAATTATTTAATGATGTCTTTATTTATTTAATTTTGGCACACTAAAAATGGGGCTAATATTTTACTAAATTCTTTATAGAATTCACATGTTAACCCAAAAAGAACAACTCCCGCCAACTCTCCGTCAAGGTCTCATTAAACTGCTCCCTAAACCAAAAAAAAAAAAAAAAAAAGATAAATTGAGTATTGAGAATTGGAGACCTATCAGTCTGTTAAATAATGATGCAAAAATATTTGCAATGATTTGCCAAAGATTAAAGTCTAGACTGGATAAAAACATTGACGAAGAACAATCTGGCTTCATGCCTGGAAGAAATATAATACAATACAATATGTAATAATACACAACTAATATTTGATATGATTGATTCCAATGATTATATATTGGATGATTATTATTATATGATTGTTTTATTTGGTGATTTCTACAAAGCATTTGACACATCAGGCACCAAATTATGTTTAAAACTTTGGGATGTTTTGGTTTTGGAAACGACTTTAAGAAGGCAGTTATAATGGCTGCCACAGCTCTGTTGAGCTGGCCCACGGCACCACTCCCAGATTCAACATCTGTAGAGGAATAAGACAAGGATGTCCTTTGAGTCCGTTCCTGTTCCTCCTTGTAACTCAAATTATGGCTGTGCACATTAAAAAAGGTTTGTTTCAAGGTCGAACAGCCTTGGGTGGAGAATTTAAACCTCAGCTTTTCTATCCAGCAGACATGAGGTGATAAAAGCTGTTAATTGTGCTGTGTCAGGTTTAGAAATGAATCTGAACAAATGTGTCGTACGTCCGCTAAAGGAACGTGATCAATCTGTAGTGAATGGTATCCCTGTGAAGGAAACCGTTACATATTCAGGTGTGGTTAGTGATAAAAACTTAAACTTCCATCCTATAGTGGAACAAATAACTAAAAAGGGGATTTCTCGAGTTGTATTTGTTTCTTTGTCACTGGAAATTCCTGCTGCAGTTTACAAAAAAAATAGATAAAACTTTATTCAATTTTATTTGGAGGAATAGATCGTATTATTGAAAGAAGGATATTCTCTGGGATGGGGGTATTGAGGTGTTAACTTTTGAAACATTAAACAATACATTCAAAGTAAAATGGTTAACTAATGTGATCAAAGACAAAGATAATATATGGAATACTTTCCCAAAACACATTTTTAATGGTGGTCTAAAATTTCTGGTAAAGTGTAATTATAAGATGAATAGATTGCCTGTTAAATGAGCTAATTTTCACAAACAAGCACTGCTGGCATGGAAAATGGTGTACAAGCATAACCTCTCTCCAAGATAGTACATCTGGAATTACAAGAATATTCCATACAAAAACAAATCATTGGACTTTGGAAAATGGGTTGAGAACGGTATCGTCTTGGTTCAACAGCTGGTGAATGCTGATGGACAGTTACTTAGATGTGAAGAATTCCTTAATAAATTCAGGTAGCCAATTACCCCAAGAATATTCAGTAGTCTTTGACGCCATATCGGGGAGTGTATTGCAGCTGATCAGAGGATCGACTGTCTCTAAGGCAGATCCACTCAGCGATGCTTTGTTCCTCGGAGGGAGTGAGAATAAGTGCTGGAATAAATGTATTAGGAGCCTCCTGCTGACTGTCACTCTTCCCCCAGCAAAACTATTTGGACAGCACAGTAGGGAAACTTGGCTACTGGGGGATACATTTCCTTTGAATAATAAAATCAAGGAGGTGCCGTTTAAAATAATTTTCAATTTCAATTTCAATTTATTTCTATAGCACCTTTTACAACAAAGTTGTCTCCAGGTGCTTTACAGAGGCAGAAACCCAGAGCCGGAACCCCCAGGTAAGCACAGTGGCAGGAAAAACTCCCTTTTAACAGGAAGAAACCTTGAGCAGGACCAGGCTTACAGGGGGGAACCATCCTGCTGAAAGTCAGCTGGGTAAAGGAGGAGAAGAAGAGGGAGACAGGACAGAGAATAAAGAGAGAGAGAGACAGATACAATCATAAGAACAGATACAATCATAGAACCATAGAAATACAAACATATCGGACATAACATATATATATGTTATGTTATATATGTTATGTGTATATATATGTATAATACATATATACATAACACATTATAGCAGGCTGGTATAAAGAGAGGAACAGCATAGGCAGGTTTTAATAACAAAGGGACCATCATAGGCAGGTGCTGACAGTGGACCCTGGGTTTGTCAGAGGCCGAGGTCCGTGCAGCATGAAGGTCTGGAGATGGAGACCTGCAGAGAGAGAGAGAGAGAGAGAGAAGAGAGAGAGAGACACAGAACGGCAGGAAGACTGGACACTGATAATCACGGTGAGAAGAAAAGAAAAGGAGGAGAGGAGGTGAGGGAGTGGTTGGTGTGGAGGAGGTGGGGAACTGCTCAGTGGATCATGTTTGTGTCCCAGCAGCGTAGCCTGTAGCAGCATCAAAGTTTGATGGCCCTGTTCTAGCTGTAGCTGTGAAAACTGACTAAACTAGATCCATCAGCCCTACACACTTGGTTTGAGGCCAGCTGTACGCTTCACTGAACACAAAGGTTTGTAGTTTGATCTCAAAGGCAGACGTGGTGTCTGCCTCTTGGACCCAGGTTGGTAAATGGTTCCACAGTAAAGCTGCCTGATAGCTAAAAGCTCGTCCTCCCAGTCTGCTTTGATGAATTCTAGGAACTACAAGTAAACCTGCACTCTGTGATCTGAGTGTTCTTTTAGGTATATAAGGAACTATGAGATCCTGCAGGTATGATGGAGATAGTCCATTTAGAGCTTTATATGTTAGAAGGAGAATCTTAAAGTCTATTCTAAATTTCACTGGATCTGGTCCTCAGATGTTTAGCTCCAAGAACAATGACTTCAGTTTTGTCTGAGTTTAAAAGAAGGAAATTGGAGGTCATCCAGTCTTTTATGTCTTTGAGACATGCCTGGAGTCTGGCTAACAGCTCTGTTTCATCAGGTTTCATGGATAAATACAGCTGCGTATCGTCAGCATAGCAATGAACATTTATGCCGTGTTTCTGAATAATATTCCCTAGAGGGAGCATGTAAAGAGTGAACAGGATTGGCCCAAGCACTGAACCCTGTGGAACACCATGATGAACCTTTGTACACTCAGAGGAAACATCATTAATAGAACAGAATGAAATCGATCTGATAGATCAGGTTTAAACCAGTCTAGAGCTGTCCCTGTGATCCTAATCTCATGTTGTAGTCTTTGTAATAAAATGCTGTGATCTACAGTATCAAAGGCAGCACTGAGGTCCAGTTAAACCAGTACGGAGATAAGTCCACGGTCTGATGCCATGAGGAGGTCATTAGTGACTTTAGCCAGTGCTGTTTCTGTGCTGTGATGAGCTCTGAAACCAGACTGAAACACTTCAAATAGACTATTCCTGTTTAGGTGATCGGTTAGCTGACTAACAACCAGCCTCTCAAGTATCTTAGAGATGACTGGGAGGTTGGATATCGGTCTATAATTTGCTAAGACGCCTGGGTCAAGTGAAGGTTTTTTAAGTAAAGGTCTGATAACAGCAGTTTTAAACGCCTGAGCTACATAACCTGTTGTCAAAGATAAGTTGATCTGATCTAATACTGACGCCCAATCAGAGGAAAGACGTCCTTGAAAAGCTTAGTTGGGATGGGGTCCAGGAGACATGTGGTTGCTTTAGATCCATTAATGCTGGAGGTCAGCTCAGGGAGATCTATGGGCAGGAAGCTGTCCAGAGGTGGATCAGGACTAGATGGGGTTGCTAACAAGGGCAGCTCATCAGTTGTCATGGAGCGACCTTGATCCATCTTTTCTCTAATGTTAGTGATTTTATTGGTGAAGAAACTCATAAAGTCTTCACTGCTAAGAGCTGCAGGAACAGAAGGCTCAACCGAGCTGTGACTCTTTGTCTACCTGCTATGGTGTTAAACAGGAAACGGGTTGTTCTTATTTGCATCTATTAATGAAGTGTGGTCAGCTGTTCTGGCTTTACGGAGGCCTTCTTATATGTTAGTAAGCTGTCTTTCCAGGCGCTTTGGGAATCAGCTGATCTGGCTGAATACCACTTCCTCTCCATCCGTCTTGACGCCTGCTTGAGAGTTCGGATATGTGTGTTATACCACGGAGCCAGTCTTCTATGGTGTGTGAACCTTCTCTTCAGTGGGGCAACCGAATCTAAAACTATACGCAGTGTGGCTGCAGTGACATTGACAAAGCAGTCAATATCTGCAGGAGTAACATTTAGATCAGAATGATCTGCTGCACCAGTAGGAGGCGCTAGAGGGGGCACCGCTGCAATTTCAGCTACAAATCTGTCTCTGGTATCTTCAGAGAGACACCTGCTGTAGTAAACCTTCCTGTCATGTGCTGCTGGGCTGCTAGAGTGAGGTCAAAGGTTATAAGTGAGTGGTCTGAGAGGAGGGGTTCTGGGGAACAACTACCAGGTTCTCAGGTTCTAGACCACAGGTGAGAACCAGATCCAGGGTGTGATTATGACAGTGCGTCGGTTCATTTACTAACTGAGAGAAACCTACAGCATCTATCAGTGAGTTAAACGCCGTCTTAAGACTGTCAGTATCATCATCCATGTGGATGTTACAGTCACCACTATAATGACTTTATCTGTACTGACCACTAAACTAGACAGGAAGTCTGACAACTCAGCCAGGAAGTGTGTGTAAGCAGCATATGTGCAATAATGTGTAAGCAGCAATAATGCATAAAATATACCCAGCAAAGAAAACCCTAGAGAGATTTGATATTGAATATAATATACATAATCCACTTTAAAAAAAAGACATCTGTTTTGAGAGAGAGAAACAGAAAGAAAAAGACTTCATTTGTTTTTGTACAGCTGATTCTGTTTCTAGGCAAATTTCGCATACATAAGGAAAAAAGGTTTTATTCATTTTCTGTCAGACAGAACTGGAACAATACTCCAATACTATTAATGGACTTAACAGCAAGAAAGCTCTGAAAACTGCATCTGTTATGGACAAATATAAAGTATGAGGACTTCGTATACATTATTTATGATCTAATCACCTGGTATGTTTATGGAGTTTGTTTCATTTTAGCTGAATTCACCTCGAATATCTTTTTTGTATTATAGTGTACATATGGTGTGTTGTGGTGTATTTTGTAATGTGTTTAATTTGTGTCTGGTTTTGGTAATCAATAAAAAAAAAGCGTATAAATATAGTAAAAATCGTTCGTCTGCCAAATCTAATCTCCGTAACTGACTGATTTAAAACTATGGAGTCGTTCTTACACGTGGTTTAATTTCCGTTTAAAATAATTGATCGGTCTATTGCAGGAACCTTTATTTTGAAGTAATCAGCGGAAGTTCCGTTTGGTAGGGTGACTTCATTGGCCAGGAGCTCCGTACATGGTAGGGACTGCTGGGAACACCCTTCCTTCAGGCAGCAGTTTTACTCTGAGTAGTTCAGTTAAGACATTGTGTTGCTACATTTACACGTCAGCAGAAAGTGGAGCTGCTGTCTCTGTGGGATGCAACTGGATAAAATGGACGAAAATGACTGGAAATACCACGGAGAGGGCAACAAGAACCTGGTGGTCGCACATGTAAAGGTGACTCGGCAATGCTAACGTGAAGCTAAATCTACATTGGCTAACGCAGTAGCACACATTGCTCACATTTGTACCTTAACAGATTAACACTCACTTCGGCGTTTTGGCCGATTCCAAGTTCAGTCGATTTGTCTAGAAAATGTTTCTGTGATTATGGGATGAAATGACACTTTGATGAAGCGTCATGTCACGACCCTGTCTTCGCTAACTTATCGCACTTCCTGTGCACTTGCCAAGAGTTCTCATGGAAAACCAGAAATGTTCTGCTTAATATTGACAACAACTAGAGTTGAAACTTGTCATCGGTGGACGTACTCGAAAGGGCTGTGTTGTTATATTGTACTACTAAAAGTCATTTTTGAAATCATTTTTTTCACGTCAACTCAACCGGAGATGCAGCCCAATAACCAACAACACGCGTATTTTTAATCTCAGACGGCCATAAACCCTTTCAGAGGTTTTCTGTGGGGGAAATCCCTGTTCAGAGCTGGACAAGATTCAAATATATTTTGGAATGAATGTGATTTCAGACTTCATGATCTACAATAAGACTGATTAACACCAGTAACTTCTGCTTTTTGCTACATAAACTTGGGTAACGAAATGTCAGTTCTGTCTAAACCTAAACCTGAATCATAAACTCATGCAACTGGGTACATTTCTAAGATGCTATCAAAGGGTGCGTATAGAAGATAACTGTTTAAGTCATAGAAAAATAGCCTCAGATCTTTTGTTTCATTTTCTTTAAGACAAAAAAGGTCTGGGTTTGTTTCTGTCCTTTGACATGTTTCGGCGTTGACTGCCGCCTTCGTCAGAAAGTCGTCATCACACTGCCGTGGCGTGCTTTTATCAGCTGCTGTTTCCAGGCGTAGCCGGCGTGACGGGTTGATCATGTGATCTGTCACGCCGGCTACGTCCTCCATCGCCTGGCGGTCGCTGAAGGAGAGGGTCCCAAGTGTGTGCGAGCAGGAAAGCTCCTTCATCCCTGCTGATGGCGTCTGCGCCCCGTTTTCTTCTCTCTGCGGCCTCCTTTATCCGTCGCTTATATTTATGGCTTTCTGATGCAGTTATTGTAGAGTTTTCCCACTCCATTATATGGTTTTCACCTTTGCAGTGGTCCGAGATAGCTGACTTTTAAGGAGAACTTAAAATCTGTTTTAAGGAGAACTTAAAATCGTCAGTGAACGCTGAAACATGTCAAAGGTAAAGAAAAAAACTCAAAAAACCTTTTTTGTCTTAATAAAAGAACATTAAACAGTTCAAAAGGAGAGAAAATGAATGTAATCAGTAACTCAGATCTTTTAGTGAAGTGTGTTTAAATCAGGATTGAGTGATCCTGACTGATGCTTTTGTCTTTGCAGCTCTCCAGAGTTTTACGGCTCCTCAAATATCCAGCAGAGGACTCTGAAAACCCCCCACAGGTACATGGAAATCTGCCTCTAACGTGTCTGCCGGTGTACCTTTTCAGTAAAATGCCCTGTTGGAAACGATGTGCTGATTGTAGCAATGTTGTGTTTTGACTGAAAACCTAGTTGTTGAGTCTGCTTTTTCCCCCAAACTTCTCATCTTTTTTTTAATGTTCAAGGAGAAGCAAGATTGAAAACAATTCCTTTTATGTCAATGACCTCAAGGACAACAACAATAGTAATAATAATTGTAAGTAATATAACAGATGATGACGGCAGCTAGAACATAAAATATTTAATCAATAATAAAATAAAGTCCTCTAGCAGGTGCGAACTGTGGCTGCTTCTGGGATAGCTTGATCCTACTTTAGCTTAGCTTAGCTATACATCGCTACCTTCTATTTGGTTACTGCTCATTTTTACAAGCCGAGTGAGGTTTTTGGATTCTGGGATGCAAAGAAGTCTGAAAAGAACATTTGTAGCTTAGGGAAAACCCATGAGCTTTCAAAGTCTTCAACGTCACCCTGGAGCTGGACGTAAGGCGCTAACCCTCTGGTGATGCGTTTTTTCCTAGACCGCAGAGCAAGCCTTCAGGCAGATCCAGAGCATTGTTGACTTCAGCTCCAATGTGATGAGTATTCTGCTGGGAGAAAAGTTTGTCCACAGTGGGGTTAGTAGCTCATCATTGCTTGCACTCTTTTTAACGAATTTGTCTTGTTCAGGTTGTGTTATACAAAACATTACTGAGCGGTCTCTTCTTCTCGTCTTATGATTGCTGTTGGTGGATGTTGGCTTCCCTCTTCAAACTTGGGTGTTTTTATCCAGAAGTGCTCGTCAGTAGGCTTCACTCCTACATATTAGGATTCCTACTCGGACAAATCAAATTTGTCACTGGCAACCAAAACCAACAGACTCTCCCCCAAATCTGTGGACTATGTGAGGACCCCGGAGAACTGCCAGGCCCCTGGGGGTTTGAAACAACAGGAACATTCTTGTTCTCCCTTTGCAGCCCCAGAATACTACAATGTCTACTGTTTACTACAGTCTTTACAACGTCTTGAGTATGTACGTGGATGTGGGCTGCTTGGGTAAACCTCCACACAACGTCCTAAAGGGGACATGAAACACTAGAGCAAACGCTAACCACAGGATAGATGTACATATTTTAAAGCGTAACGCTGAAATAAAACAGCTGATTAATCAGCTGTTTTAAAGAAAATCCACTTTTTAGATGTAATTACGGGACGCTTTGGGGGCGCAGTCGCTGCCTTCGTTATTTCACGTCACTGCCCTCGTCACTTTCTGGATTCCAGGTTTCGGTCTCATAGAAGAACACGTAGGTTACCAACGAGGAAACGCTGGAGGACGAGGCAGAACGCCAACATTTTTGGACGTCAAATCCAGATGCCTTTGAGCCACTGGCAAGACGGAGGGTTGAGAGAGCAATTTATGTGGAGGTGCAACCTATCACGTTATAATGTGAAACGTTTCACGGTCTTAGAATAAATATTATCACGTTATAACGTGAAAATATATAGTTCTACCAACAAACATGAGAGGGAATAAGGCGCTACTGATCAGATTTTACTTGGAGTGGCAGCAACAGGCTTCCGTAGGTAATGATGGAAAACTGCATGTTTTTATTACAAAGCCAGCAAACATTAGTTTTACTGGTTGTGAATTTATTCATTAAATTCATGAATTAGTTCAGCTGGATGAGGATCCGAGCCATCAGCTGAGTAGCTCTCGGTGCCGTCTGGTCTCCGTCCGGAGCTGCTGCTCCTCCACAGTCCTCTGCAGAAATTGTTCCATCAACCCTCTGCCTTGCCAATGGCTCCAAGGCATCAGCCACTGGATTGAACGTCCAAAAATGTTGGCGTTCTGCCTCGTCCTCCAACGTTTGCTTGTTGGTAACCCACGTGTTCTTCTACGAGACCGAAACCCGGAATCCAGAAAGTGACGAGGGCAGTGACGTGAAATAAAGATGGCGGCGACCGCGCCCCCAAAACATCCCGTAAAAGTGCTTTAAAACGGCTGATTAACCAGATGTTTTATTGCAGTGTTATGCTTTAAACATGTACATCTATCCTGTGGTTAGCGTTTCACGTCCCCTTTAAACTCTGCTACCATCCCCCAACACAAACGCTCCACTACCCCCCAGACATCGTGCCTGTGCCCACAGACGCAGTAATCACCATGGGCCTCGCAGGTACCTTCCAAAACCATAACGTCCTTCTGGGCCACCTCTCGTGGCCGCCCCAGTAAGGAGGCTCAGGCTCAGGCTGTGGATCGTCTCGCGTGAGCCGGCCTAGCAAGGCCAGCTTCAGACTACTGGACTGGATTTGCTCTCACCAGCAAGGGTCATCCCATCCAGGACCTCCTTCAGCGGCTCCTAGCGAGACTTCTGTTTACCCAAAACCTGGCACCAACCTGATGACTTTTCTCAGCTCAACACATTCGCTCCTCCCGGATGTGTTTATGTCCGTCATGCCTGTGGTGATGGCAGATAATTTACCGTAGGAAGTGGGAAGTCCTGTCGGACTCGCGTTGAATTGAGTTGGCTTAACTCCTCCAACTGTACAGTGGATGAATTTCACATCTCTGACCATTCCCTCCAGTCATTTAATGCCAAATCTGCCTCTCTGCCATCAAATCACCCCTTCTGCTCTCATTTCGGAATACAAAGGACATCAGTATTGATAGCCACTGCTCCAGTATGGACAGACTCCGGACTACTTTTCTGATTTCATACTAGAACAGCTTAAATGGCATTTTAACCTCTCTTGGCCTTTCTCGTGCTCTTCATCTTCACCACGATATTTGACCTTATCTAACACTGCTTTGCAGATAACAAGGACAACACCAGTTCTACCTGTCCAGCAAGCCAAATTTCACACTTCCTCCTCCCTCCTCCCTCCCTGTTACCCTGACATAAAAAAACGGTATTGGCAGGCTGTCAAATTCTTCTACATTAGAGCGTTCATGTAGACAGGTAGCTCCTGTCCTCCTCTGTTATCCGAGGTTATCCAAGGTCAGATCTCTGTGTGCAGCTGGACTTGTTGAGGTCTCCTTGAAGACGTTTCGTCCTCTCTCCAGAGAGCTTCTTCAGTTCTAAACTCACTGGGGGCAGAGCTTGAAAATATAGCCCTTGTGGACCGTTAGCGCGCTAATGATCTGGGTGGTCACCTGAGAGTTGCTGGCAGAGGCGTTCACCTAGTTTGAGTTTGGGTGCTTCCCCTTTTGACAAAGGGGTCCACGGGTCTATACTTTGAAGCTCCGCCCTCAGCGAGTTTGGAACTGAAGAAGCCTTCTGGAGAGGAGGCGAAACGTCTTCAAGGAAACCTCCCAGTCCAGCTGCACGCAGAGATCCAACCTTGGATAACTATGACCTTTGGAGAACTATGAGAATCTACCGTTATCCTAGATCCTCCTCCCTGTTCCCTCAGATCCTCCTCTCTGTTCCCTCAGATCCTCCTCCCTGTTCCCTCAGATCCTCCTCTCTGTTCCCTCAGATCCTCCTCTCTGTTCCCTCAGATCCTCCTCTGTTCCCTCAGATCCTCCTCCCTGTTCCCTCAGATCCTCCTCCCTGCTCCCTCAGATCCTCCTCTCTGTTTTTCTGCCAGCAGTTCCTTCATCCTCTGTTGTCCGTCTGCTCTGACGTTGTCTCCTCACATCTGGGGCCCTTTGACTTTTTTTTACATTTTTAAAACGAGAGCACTTTATGCTGTGAGGATTTATAGTTGGTAAGTGCTGCCAGGAGATGCTGGTGTTGAATCTCCCTCCCGCTCCCTCTGTCTGTCTCAAACACCTTTATTTACTTGCTGTTGATCATGATCAGAGTGGCAGCTTTGGGGGTCCTTCTTGCTGTTATTGAGACATCACAGATGCTGCAGCTGGTGGAAATTGAACTGAACTATTGTGTCTACACACATCCATTGAACCAAACAAGACATTTCAGCGAGCATTTAAAGGGTAACGACGATTTTAATTTAGAAGAATTTGCTCTTTTTATTTCAAACTAGGAGATGCTGATCACCATGCTTCGGACAGTTGCCGCGTTGCTGCTACTGGTAGCATAGAGTTGTCCTCAAATGTAATACCTGTCTCCAACCCAGATCAGAGTAACCAAGTTCTTTTTCTGTACAGGAAGTAGTTAAATTGCCGCTGGAGTTTGTGCGACGGCTGTCAATAAAAGTACAACACGAAAGGCCAGGTAAAACTCTATTTTTGCATATATAATATGTATATCTTTTATATACCTTGTATTTACATGTGCATTGGGAATTAGGGTGGCGCTGCGATAAGGTGGTTGACATCTACAGCGGCTGTGCTCTGTCGTTGCCCAACCTGACATACCCGATCCTTCACCTCTCCACACACGCCCCTCCGCTGTGTGTTGAAATCAAGGTAGGCACGCCCACACAGGGGCCAGCGTTGCTTGGATTCTCTGATCTCCTCCTGAATATGGATGTCTCACTGTGTCTAGCCTAAATGGGGCTTCCTGCCATCTTCCAAACACGTCAGCAAAGACATCAAATCCAAAGTGTGCCGCTTCTGCATGTATCAGCTGTATAAGGTAAAGAAAACCACGTCTATGCATCAATTAGGGACCACCACATTTACCGTATTTTTTGGACTATGTCGCTCCAGAGTCTAAGTCAAAAATGCGTCATGAAGGAGGAAAAAAAATAAGTCTCACTGGACTATAAGTCACATTATTTTGAGAAATGTATTTTACAAAATCTGAAACCAAGAACAGACATCTTGAAAGGCAAGTTATGACAATAACAACAGAACAGAAACCACCAGGCTGAACAGGTGTACGGTACGCTAACGTAGCACATGGATGGTTATCCTGCTACATGAAGCACCGACAACCAGCTGAGTACGTGTCTGATATGTTAACGTAACATATTAACAGTTATTCAGATAACTAGAGCACAGTGACGGGCGGTGAGGTCGGTGGCTGCTGAGGCACTGACGTCATCACAACCAGAGGTACAAACATATCAACCCTACAGACCATCTAATCTAATGTTTGATTGGCAGCTGTTAACGGGTTCTGTTTGAGGTCTCACATCAGCATGCTTTACACGTACAAACTCAAGCACCAAACAGCACATTTCATTGAAAAAAAAACTTGTTCTTACATTCACTTATAAATAAAGTCAATCCAAGCATCGATAACTTGGTAGAATTGTTTTTAGATATGTGATCTTCCATTTTGAAAGTAAGGCCAGACGAATAGAAAAAATAAATGACTTTTATGGAGGACTAAAAGGGCCCTAATTAAATAAATAAATACATCATGAAATCATTAATTAAATGTCATTCATTAATTAAAATACCAATTCATTTTAGGTGAAAGAAAAAAAAAATATATATATATGTCTCACACACACACACACACACACACACAGTGGGTAGGGAAAGTATTCAGACCCCCTTAAATTTTTCACTTTTTGTTATATTGCAGCCCTTTGCTAAAATCATTTAAGTTCATTTTTTTCCTCACTAATGTCCACACAGCGCCCCACATTGACAGAAAAACACAGAATTGTTGACATTTTTGCAGATTTATTAAAAAAGATGGTCATCAGTATTCAGGGCCTTTGCTCATAGATTTAACTCAGTGCTGTCCATTTCTTCTGATCATCCTTGAGATGGTTCTACACCTTCATCTGAGTCCAGCTGTGTTTGATTATACTGACTGGACCTGATTAGGACACAGCTAGGACTGACTGGACACACCTGTCTATATGAGAGCTCACAGCTCACAGTGCAGGTCAGAGCATGAGAATCACAAGGTCAAAGGAACTGCCTGAAGAGCTCAGACTGAGCAAGGCACAGATCTGGCCAGGTTACAAAAATATTCTGCTGCACTTAAGCTTCCTGAGCACAGTGGCCTCCATAATCCTTAAATGGAAGACGTTTGGGACCAGCAGAACCCTTCCTAGAGCTGGCTGTCACTGAGCTATCGAGGAGAAGAGCCTTGGTGAGAGAGGTAAAGAAGAACCCACAGATCACTGTGGCTGAGCTCCAGAGATGCAGTCAGGAGATGGGAGAAAGTTGTAGAAAGTCAGCCATCACTGCAGCCCTCCACCAGTCGGGCCTTTATGGCAGAGTGGCCCGACGGAAGCCTCTCCTCAGACAAGACACGCGAAAGCCCGCATGGAGTTTGAAGTACAGGGAGATCCTGGACCAAAACCTTCTCCAGAGAGCTCAGGACCTCAGACTGGGCCGAAGGTTCACCTTCCAACAAGACAGTGACCCCAAGCACACAGCTAAAATAACCGAGTGGCTTCACAACAACTCTGGCTGTTCTTGAATGGCCCAGCAGAGCCTGACTTAAACCCAACTGAGCATCTCTGGAGAGACCTGAACATGGCTGTCCACCAACGTTCACCATCCATCCTGACAGAACTGGAGAGGATCCCCAAATCCAGGTGTGGAAAACTTGTTGCATCATTCCCAAAAAGACTCATGGCTGTATTAGCTCAAAAGGTGCTTCTGCTAAATACTGAGCAAAGGCCCTGAATACTGATGACCATGTGATAGTTCAGTTTTGCTTTTTGAATAAATCTACAAAAATGTCAACAATTGTGTTTTTCTGTCAATGTGGGGCGCTGTGTGAGGAAAAAAATGAACTTAAATGATTTTAGCAAAGGGCTGCAATATAACAGTGAGGGTGTGAATACGTTCCCTACCCACTGTGTATATATATAATTCATTATTCAATTATGTATTTATATCATTTTGGCACTTTTAGTCCTCCACACACTTGCTAACTAACCAACTGAACAACTCCTCCAGCACCAGACGTAAACGAAGGACTGCTTCATCCTTTTTCAGCTGCATATTTCACTTTTTTTGAGTGGGGGGATTTGTGTTCCATCTTTCTCAGATGTCTTTATAAGTTAGCGGTAAAAAAGCATAGAGTGCCCTATAATTTCCATTATAAGTCGCACCTGAGAATAAGTCGCACCCTGGCCAAACTGTGTGAATTACATATAGTCCAGAAAATACAGTCATTAAAATGTATCTGTATTTAATCACCTTACTATTGCTGAACCTTGAAATATTACAACTAATCTGCTGCTTTCTGCCGTCTCCTCGGGGTCTGAGTCAGGCCTTTAGTCAGCGCTAGATCCACTCAGGTGCTGAAGGTGTGTCCCCCTGGGTTTCCACCGGATGCGGTGCGTCTCCGTCCCTCCGTCCTGATTTCTGCCCTCCGAGCGTTTCAACCGGAGGCGTCCGGACGGACGGAGAACGCCGTAACAATCTGGCACAATCCACTGTGTGCGGGACAGGAAGTCAGGTGCGAAGAGAAAATAAAACCTCCAGGAACTTGTCAAAATAAAAGCTTCCGTATTTAGAGCGATCTTTGTCAACAGGAGCTGAAAACCAAATCACGTACAACCGCGATGTTACCACTTTGTAGTTTTTAAAGGAGCCACAGAAGAAGACGCTCTTTGTTCCTGGAGGAGGAAAATCTCCCCTTTCTTCAGATCTTGGTGACTCCACCATGGGGAATTCTGTTAATGCTTCCTAAAATGGGTAATAGGTTGATTCTTTCTTGTAAATTCTGGTTATTTGTGTTATTTCTTTAATATATTCGTAGATCTGCTGCAAACAATAAGCTAACTTGTGACGTTGTTTCACACACCCACAAACAATAGATAAAACGGCCCAAGAAAGATGATTCACACATGTAATAACGTAAAAAAAGATGATTCACACATGTAATAATGTAAAAAAGATGATTCACACATGTAATAATGTAAAAAAGATGATTCACACATGTAATAACGTAAAAAAGATGATTCACACATGTAATAATGTAAAAAAGATGATTCACACATGTAATAACGTAAAAAAGATGATTCACACGTAATAATGTAAAAAAGATGATTCACACATGTAATAACGTAAAAAAAGATCGCTCTAAATACAGGACCTTTTATTTTGACAAATTCCCAGATGTTTTATTTTCTCTTTGCACCCAACTTCCTGTGCCGCACGCGATGCCTTGTGCTAGCTTGTTGCGGCGTGCTCCGTCCGTCCGTCCAAAATAGAAGCCATGTGGATTTTTACGGAGGGCGGCGGAGCCTCCAGCCCTCTTTTGGGCGGAGCCTCCAGCCAGTGGAAACTGACGCATTGATTGAATGGAATCTAATCAGGACGGACGGAGAAGCACTACATCCGGGGGGTCAGAGGTTTGGTGTCCCCGCTGGACCTGCAGAAGACTCCGCGCCCAAGCCGGAGGTGCTTCCGCAAACAAGCCCGGCTCAGCAGAGCAGACTATTTAACCGTGTCGCTATGAAGTTTGGGTTTTTTAGACAGCCACCTCCCAGGACAGAGCTAACACGTTGCTGAGAATGGTGCGAGGAGGCCCCGCCCCCAGCCTGAGCAGACAGAGTAGAGAAGCACAGCCACCCAGGCTCCAGTTTGAGCTACACTGGGCTTCTTCCAGAGTTTAGAAGTGGGGCGGAGACAGCTGTATTTGTTGGGATCTGAACCAGCTTGAGTTATTTGATGCTTTAATCTTTGGTAGTTGGAGGACGCTTTCACGGCGTCCATGAGTACGTGTGGAAGCAGAAGCCGTTCAGCTACGCCAGCTGACCTTTGTACAGTCATTTCTGCACACATTCATTCATGCTGTAATTCAGTAGACCTTCTGGATTAAATACAATAATGTCGGCCCAGCATAAAGGTTGTCATGACGTTTGTGTTTCTGCCTAAATTCAGCTTTAAGTTACATTTGTTGTTGTTTCTTTGTGTGTCCAGGTAGCAACCGGGAAGTGGAAAAGGCGTAGTCTGTACTGCCCCCTGGACCTGTTTTCAGGGTGAGATCAGCGCTGCCAACAGATATATCCTAGTAGAATTAAGGTTTTTTTCCCACTTTTTAAAGGAATCTGCCGAAGGGAACGCTGACGTTTCTTCTGCGGTTTCTGCATTCCACCATTAAAAGTGTAACGTTTGACTTTTACACGACAGCTGTGACGGTTAGCTCATCTCCTTTCTGGGTGTCGTGAATTAGTCCATTGATAGAATTTGGCAGGATGTGGCAGAAAAGATGCCTTTCCTCCTCCTCCCTCCACACCGCAGCTGACACGTGGTTTCTTGTGTTTTTCAGCAACAAACAGAGAATGCACTTTGCAATCAGACAGCTTATAGAAGAACCTCAAAACAACCTGAAAATCTTCAAGGTGAGCCAGCCGAGCACGTCCCCTCTCCCCCAGTCTGGACAGAGAGGAGAAAAGGGACAAATGTGGTTGTATAAGTGCGCACACCCTCCCAGAGAAGAGCACGGCTCCCAGCGACAGCAGGAATGTCTGACTGGTCCTGGCTGGGTCTGCTGGGTCTGCTGGGTGGGGCATGACCCCCAAGCCTTGGCCTACTGCAGTAGGACAACCATCCCTGATGGACGCCCCTCCACCTGACTCACGCAGACAGCTAACCGCATGTTCGTGTGCTGATGCGGGTACGAGTGGGTTCCAGCGTGCCACAGCTGCTGGCAGTCTTGGGGAACACGTGACGCTGAGGTCATGCTGAGGTCCACATGTTGTGCATGGTTAACAGCTGGCTTTCAGGAACAGTCCGACTTTTCCAGCATCTGGGAACTCTTTATGGCAGGGAGGGTTTTATTATTCCGTCCTTTCTTCTAGAGTGGGTCTGAGGTGGACGAAGCCAGTAACCCTTCCACTGGGGCAGCTCCCACTACTGACATGAAGCAGTTGTCCCTCTGACGCCCCCACATTCCACAGATATCCGCTGGAGACGGCAGAGTTGCTGGGCAAACTCCACTTGTGTACATTCCTGACCGCTCAGCTCAGCAGGCACCGTCTAAACTTGGATCCCTTCGATCTGTTTTTGTCTTTGACGCGTGAGACAAACCCTTGACTGCAGTCAGAAGCAGCAGGACGATTACTGCGCTTCATCACCACCCCCAAAACTGAGCAGCTGCTTCGCCTTCAGATGAGGAGGGCTTGACTTTTCCCAGCTAACAGCCCCTCACACCTCCGCTGCAAGTCTGCACGTTTTCACACTATTTCCTTTGTGTCCCCACTGTCGCTGGAATTTAACCAGAAAATTGTAAAAAAACCCTACATGCCTGAGCAGCGAGGAGGTACCTACCAAGAGTGAGATTATGAGAATCTGTCTTTCATCAGCCAAACTCCTCTGGGGTGCAGAACGGCAGGTTCAACACAAGGGGGCGCTCTAACACAGACGATCACGCAGAGAAGCGCAAGAGCTGCGTGGTTAAACACTAAACTCCTCCTCTTTGTGAGTCCACCTGTAATGGATTGTGTGTTTTGCAGGGCGGCCAGTGCATCTACAGCAGGAAGGACAGCGACGACTCCATGGACCTGATCTCTCTCCTGCATCACCTCAGACCGTACTTCCTGCAGGGGAACAACCGCTTCAGTTGTCACATGACCAACAAAACGGTTCTGAACGACTTTATTCAGGTGAAATGTTAAAACTAAATGCGTCATTAAGCTGTGCCTGCCAGCATTTCTCTATAGCGTTATATTAGCGTAGCGGTAGTTTGAATTTTTGGATGAAAATCTTTTGCTTTTCTTCAGGTTAGCCTGTGACTCCTGCACTGAAGTGTGTTCCATTCCTTTGTTTTCCCTAAACTTTGATCAGCAGAACGTTTCAAAGTTAGCATTGATTAGCTCTGTGAAGGGGACGCTTCATTCAGAGCAGTGTTCCTCAAAGAGCGGTCTGCGGACCACCAGTGGTCCGCGGGCGACCCCTAGTGGTCCGCCAGCTGACACGTAACAAATCACATTTTAAAATTTAAAATTTCAATATTTAAAATTCGGTGTAAAATCAGTGTTTCTTGAACTCCCACTACTGAAAGAATTGACTTTATTGTATATTTCCTGATGCATCTGTCACACCAGCACCTGATGGTTACTTAGCATGTTGGTTTGGGGGCTCTTTAGTCAGGTGGTCCGTGAGTGTTTGTTTAAGGGTTCAGGGTCCTGGGTCTGGCAACGGTTGAGAAACCCTGCTCTAGATGCTTCTCCAAGTCTTTTCCAGCTCCCGCAGGCTAAGCTGGGTGTCACACACACTCATGAGGTCGATGCTTGTGCCTGCAGGTCCTGATGAACGCCCTGCTGAGTAGCCAAGGGGGAGAAGGGGGGGTGGTGAACGACAGACACGTGGAAAGGAGGAATTACTGCGACGCCAGTCTGTTCAGCAAGGAGAGGAGTCGTCACGGTCAGACTCTCGGCGTTTAACACACCAGCTTCCTCTGATGACCTGACCTGTCAGACACGCTAACGATTCTGGAATATTCACCACGAGTGGATTTGACACGCTTGAGGGGTTTTTAAACTTTGTGTGTGTGTGTGTGTGTGTGTAGGCTCTCAGGGTTTACCCAGGGACAGCGTGCTGTCCAGGATTCTCCAGACTCAGATGCTGGACATGCGGGACATCGAAGAACTGTACCCGCTGTACCACAGGGTGGAGCAGCACCTGCAGGACTTCCCCAAGCAGAGGTAACCCAGGTGTGCAGCGCACCTTTGCAGGGACCCTCCTTCAAGCTCACTCACCAGCCCTGCTGTCTTGGTCAGAAGCCATCTTCACGTAGAAGGTCCATACGACAAGGCCTTCCTGGAGATGCTGCAGAAGTGTCCAGCTGAAGACGATGGCTCGGTGGAGTACGCCGCTACCAAGGTCAGTGGCTTCTGGCTGACGGCGAGGCTCTCCAGCAGGAGCCACCTGGAGAAGAAGAGCTGAGGTGAAGGAGAATGTTCAGACGCTTGTTCTCCTCTGCAGATCCATCAGTACCTCATCACCAAGACAGCCAAGGACTGCTCCATCATGGTTGCCCTGGTGCCCAGCAGCGATAAAGAGGAGCAAGATGAAGGGTGAGTTTGCAAACCTGCTCACGTTTGGTGTCGGCACGTTTCTCCTCCTCCGCTGTTGGGTGAGGACGTCAGAGGAGGACCACGCTGAGGCTCTTCCTGACACCCTTGTGGACTCCTGCTGTTACTCAGACTCCAGTTTCTCCTCTTTCCTGCTGGTAGACTCCAGTTTCTCCTCTTTCCTGCTGGTGATCTCTTTCTCCTCCTTGTAGTTACAGCTGGCTCAGAGGCTCCAGGCCTCCTCCTTTCACTCCCCTGGTCTCCATCCTGGACCTGGACCCCAAACCGTTTGACAGCATTCTCTACCAGCTGCGCTTGGACCAACAGATTGTCTCCTTCTACCTGAAGACTTGCAGTGCCTTGCCCGAGGGCTCTGTGTCGCCACACCCCAGCATCTGTCCAGCTGCGGAGAGGGAGGACTGCACCCTGCTCTTCCACCCTGTGTGAAGGCCTTGAACTGATGCCCTCCAGGCATCCAGCATCTGTGTGAAGCTCTTCACTGGTGACTCTACTGCAGCACTTTATGCTCCTCCCGGCACCAGTCAGCCCTTCTGGCTGAGCAGGAGTTGCACCCGCACCTGTTACTGATTCCAGTGCCTTTGCCCCATCGATGATTCCGCCACCACCAGTTGTCCTCTCCTCCTGTGTCTTCTTCTCTTTGGTCTGAGCCTTCAGACTCATCTCCAGGCAGGAATTGTGCAGGTCGTCACGGCGACGAGGCATAACGGCCTGGGTCGGCTGGGCCCAGGTGCTTGTCGCTGCCGAGGCAGGCGAGCCGTGCTGGGCTCGGCGCTGTCCTCCAGGTCGTTTTCCTGGACCTGGGTTTCTACTCTGTTTCCTGAAGGCCTTAGAGGATGTGGAGGGAGGACAGCTTCTTTGTTTGCTTTCATCACCAAAAGGTCAAGTGGCTCAGCCAGCTGGAGGTTCCAGGACTCTTCAGCAACGCTTGAAGCTTCTGCTGCTATGAGGACGCTGGGCCACACGTGGCTCCTCTGTTTGTCCGTGTGCCTAAACGTGGTTCAGGGTGTGGCTCTGGGTGTGGCTCTGGGTGTGGCTCTGGGTGTGGTTCTGGGTGTGGCTCTGGGTGTGGCTCGGGTGTGGTTCTGGGTGTGGCTCGGGTGTGGCTCTGGGTGTGGCTCTGGGTGTGGTTCAGGGTGTGGTTCTGGGTGTGGTTCAGGGTGTGGCTCTGGGTGTGGCTCGGGTGTGGTTCAGGTGTAGTTGTGGGTGTGGTTTGGGATGTGGCTCTGGGTGTGGTTCTGGGTGTGGTTCGGGTGTGGCTCTGCATGTGGTTCAGGTGTAGTTGTGGGTGTGGTTTGGGGTGTGGCTCTGGGTGTGGTTCTGGGTGTGGTTCAAGGTGTTGCTCTGCATGTGGTTCAGGTGTAGTTGTGGGTGTGGTTTGGGATGTGGCTCAGGGTGTAGCTCTGGGTGTGGTTTGGGCGTTCTGTTACTCAGAGGAGTCGCCGTGGTTACAGACCCACAACACCAAGGAGACACCACCCACCTTCGGACTCTCCGGAGCATCAGGGGTGTGGTTCTGTTCTAAAAGACCCCAGTCCAGATGGCTAGGGGAGGCTGCAGCACCACACCCTCTCACACACAGCAGGAGACCAAGCCCGGTGTGAAGAGCTGCACCTTGAGCCAGTCCCCTCTCAGCACCCTGGCCGGGTCAGGCTGCTGGCCGGGTCAGAGCTGCTGGCCGGGTCAGAGCTGCTCCTGGCCGGGTCAGAGCTGCTCCTGGCCGGGTCAGGCTGCTGCTGGCCGTACGAGTCTGGGTCAAGTCATGGAGTCGACGTTGCGTCTGACTGGGGGTGAGGAGAGCACAGGTTCATCTCTGCTTCTAAAGGTGACCTCAAGATGGCGCCAAAGCATCTCCACTCTTCAACCGTGGGCCGGCTCTCTACTTTGGTGGCAGGCCCGTGGACCTGGATGTCACCTAGGGTGAGAAACAGTCCGGGTCAGACAACCGCGACATATCTACGTGGCGGAGACGAGCTCGTCGAACCCGCAGTTACAAGACAATATCAGTTTGTAGAAACGTGCACAAACCTGCGTCGGAGGGTCATTTCCTGTTTGCCACAGAACCACGAGGACCACAGCCAGTCAGGATGAGGCTTCAGACCTCCGACACTCACCAGAACAGAAACTAAAGAGCGAGTGGCTGAGGGGAAGCCTGACCCGTGTTCAGGTCCAGCTCAGTAAGGCGATGGCCCTGAATGGTTCTGATGACCTCTGCTCCCCCTGCTGCCTGTCACAAAAAGCTGTGAAGAAAACAAGACTACAAAGACTACAGGGGGTGGGGTTTTGTAGAGAAATTATTTATTTTTGTAGGCTTTCAGCTGTTGTCTCTGTCCTGCTCTTTCTATTAAAAAGTGGCTTCTAAGGGGCCAGAGTGCTGTGTGTTTACTTCCTGGCGCTGACGACCAGTTGTGGCTCGGAGGAAAGGCTGACTGCCCCGATCACAGACTCGATGGCAGCTTCAGGTCCCAGAACCCTCAACAGACTTTGAAAAGCGTCTGCAGCACCTCCTACAGTCCGAGGGGAGAACTGCACCGCTGCAAAGAGAGAGTGGACCTGGGTGAAATATTTCAGTACTGCATTAATGTAATAGGCTGGTTTACGGCTCATCCTTTTTTCATTTAAAATCATCCTTTCATCATTTAAAATTGTAACCACGGTAACTCAGAAAATAAATCTTGATACAATCACAAAAAAGATCTAAAGATACCCTAAATACAAGTAACATTCAATAGTAACGCGTCTTTCTTAAACATTTTAAGTCTTTCAACAAGAAAAAGGGAAAATGTCATCCTTTTCCTTGAATTATCCCTGTCAGGTGACCGAGCTGTATTGTATATATATGGCAGAAATGTGGCAGGAAAGCCACATCTCACCTTTCTCTGGGATTCTTGTCAGCATGTTGATTTTTGGAGTCACTCTGCCCTCTGCGGACACCTCCACCGACCAATGAATGAAGAACGCACAGCTGGAAACAGGAGCAGACAGGCGAGTCCATGAGGCTGAAGGAAGCTCAGGAAAGGGCAACTCTGCTCAAAGGCAGCAATAGAGAAACAAACGCACGCCTGCTGCGTGGCGTGGAAAGACCGTCGGCCTTTCCTCTAAGCAGCGCAAGTTTAGCCTGAAATGTGTTGGCGCGTCCATCCGACATGGTTGCACGTCGGGAAGAAGATGTGCGGTAATGGAAAGGACGTCCGAGTCACCGGGAATCTACCTCCCGCATCCGAGAGCAGCACTGGAGCGAACATTCCCACAGCTCATCCATCCATTTATCCAAAAGGGCTACCATTTTCCTACGTGGGAGCGACCTGTTCCCAGCAGGAATGTGACTGGTAACCGTGGTAACGGCATCCATAACATGAGTATGGCTGATGCAGAGCCTCCTGTTACCAACGCTCACTTCAAGTCCGTTTATAAAGCCTCTGTTAAAGCCACGATTGTCTGTAGGCGCTTACAGAAACTCCCTTTAACAGGATGAAACCTTGAGCAGACCCAGGCTCATGGGGGAGGACCCTCCTGCTGAAGGCCGGCCAGGTAAGGGAGGAGGCAGGATAGAGCAGGGAGGAGGACAGGAAGAGGAGCGAAAGTGACACATAGATCGTATGTGCAGGACAAAAAGGTGAGGGTCAACGGGGTCAGAGGTCAGCGGGCAACTGTAAAGACAATGTTACCTGTAGATACAGAGAGAGAGAGAGAGAGGCACACAAAACTGCAGGAAAGACAGGAAAGCAGCCCCTCCTCTGATGATTCGACGTGATGGACACTTACCCCGGCAGCTCAGGGTGAGTCAAGGTCATGACCTCAGATCGGCATCCTCCAGGCAGAGAGACAACAGAGGGGTATTTTGTCTGCAGACAGGAACAGGGGACATCGTTGCGATGATGACGAAGACGAAGCTCTCTAAGCCGAAAGATCACACACATTCAGGTGGAAACAGCCATCAAGCTGCTTCAGTCTCTGTTTGGGGATCCGATCGTCCACCACAGCAGCACTGACTCCCGTCACCACCAACACAAACGCAAACGAGTGAAGCAGGAAAACGAGGCTTCAACAGTGTCTGACCAATGAATGAGTCAACCGAGGACCGGCTCAGGGTCTGCAAAGGTCCAGAGCTTCTGCTAGCTCCAGGGTGAAGCACCGCCGGGTGGCTGGGCTGGTGTCTGCAACACGTGCACGGGGACCCACACGTGTGGACGAGTGTTGGCTTCAGTGCTGAGTCCTGCTGCTGGATGGACCAGGGGAGTCAGAGAAGTGTGTGCTGATGCCTGCAGATGCTAACGTGTGCTGGTGAGGGCCAGCATCTCCCTCACTGGCGAATCCAGGCTGTCATCGCTGGAGGGCATCTCAGCGCAGACAGGTAGAGATGGGATTCTGCCAGCGGGGCCAGCCCTTATGTCAGAGGTGGCCAACCTGAGGCCCGGGGGCCACATGTGGCCCGATGACCTATTGAATCCAGCCCGCAGAGCCTTCACAATCATTCCTCCAGAAGCCAAATGAAGAGGGTTGTCAGCTTGATTGGTTAGAAAAAGGTTCAGACCCCCCTTCAGCTAGCATGCTAACATGTCCTCTCAAGAAGGTGGGGCCAAACATCATGTGGAGCTTCATCATCCATCTCTAGTTGGACCAGTTTACAGACATTTTCTCAGTCAGTAGTCCATCAAGCAGGATTCTTAGCTAACCTCTGACCAGCCTGGTACCGAACGTGGCCCCCCTCCAGGACTGGATGGCTGCCAGAGGGCCCGACACACCCGACAACCAGCGCTGGCGGAAGGATGGGATGCGAGTGACCAGACAGCAGGAGGTCGGAGTTCATCCACACGCTGAACTTCCTGCCAGCGTCTCTCGTTTCTGCAGCTTGGATGATCTAAACGAGAGGCGCTGATGGAACAGGCGGTCAAATAAGCAGGCTGTCCAAGCCCTGCCTCCTGCCCCTGCCCCTGCCTCCTGCCCCTGCCCCTGCCTCCTGCCCCTGCCCCTGCCTCCTGCCTCCTGCCCCTGCCTCCTGCCTCCTGCCCCTGCCTCCTGCCCCTGCCCCTGCCTCAGAGCTGCACCACCTCAGAGGCGGTGAGGCTTCCTCAGGCTTTGGCTGAAGTTTCTCTCTGAGCTGAAAGGATCAAAGTCGAGTGGTGCTTATTAACGAGCGCAGACGTGCAGAAAGCCCCAGCACGCTCCGAGTTTGTCCGCCTGTTTCCGTGTCCTCCCTCAGCAGCCGACAAGCGTCTCTTCCTCCCTCGCTCTCTCCTTAGCGCTACTTTTGTGAATCCCAGATTTGCGCTCTGCACCGTGAGAAGGCCGGCCAGAGAAACAGCAGAAGCAGAGAAGAGGAGGAGGAAGCGAGGAAGACGCTGCTCTGCCGTAACTGCCTTCGTCCCTCTGGTAAAGTAGACGTCCTGCCCGTTTCTGCTCCGCTCGCTCTGTCCTGTCCAGATCGCAACGCTTCAGTTTCTCTCACACGCCCAGAAGAAACAAAGAAAGAGGCCAATCTGTCGCTAGCTTAAAGTAGCAGCAAAGACAAAGAGAACAAAGATGTCCAGCAGCTCTGGATCAGAACTCTTGTTTAGGCAGCAGGTTATGAGAGAATCCTGCTGCTAGTTTAAAGACGGTGGAGCCAAGCGGCAGCAGTTAGCGCTGCTTCTGAAGCCTGCCTGGCTCTTTAAGGCAGACTCCAACAGCTGGGAGCCTCCAGCTGAGCCTGCGCATCCAGAAAGAGCGCGTGGCCACAGCCCTCCCTCTGTCCCTCCGTCTGACTCTGGCGTCTGCCTGTCTCTGCGGGGGGGTCGGCGCTAACGCCTGCACACGTCCGTCTGATTTCTGAAATCAGAGCGGAGGAGGTGGGTGTGATCACATGACCTTGTGTCCTCCGTAAAAGCCACAGCTGGAAGCAAACAGCTGACTGACCAGGTGACTAGGCAGACACAGCTGCTTTGATAATGACAGGACGGCTGCGTCCAAACGGCTCATTAGACATTCAGAGACAGGGCAGAACCCTCCATTAGGACCCTAGAAAAGAGCTGCTGGCTCCAGCAGCAGCTCTCAGAGCTCTGGGCTCCTGAGCAGCTGCTGCTGGTGACAACCTCTCTGCTTTTCTCTCTGTCCTCTCTGGAGACCTGGTTTGGCTCCTGTGTCCCTCTGTGGACCTGCTGGACCTGGCCTTTTCTGTTGGACGGGTGCAGACATGAGGTGGTGGCTGGTGGGAGCCGCTCTGTGGCTGCTGCTGGCCCTCGCCGTCTCAGACGTCCACGCCAGGAGCAAAGCTCACGGCCACGGCTGCGGCGTCCACCGTGGAAAGAGGAAGAGGAACGGATGGGGTAAGTGGGCTTTTTAAAGGACTCCTCCGGGTGCGCATCCAGGAAGTGGCGGGGTGAGCAGTGGCGCCACCGGCTGGCGTTGGGGCTGGGGCCACTGACTCGGCCCTTTGCTTCTGGGTGGATTTACAGAGCAAACGGATCCTTTTTTATTACAACTCACTGGAATCCAGACAAAACCAGTCAAGGCCGCTCCGGCAGTCTTAGGAGAACCTTCAGGAGCGCTACAGAAACAACGATGCCCCAGGTCGTCCACTCACCCCCGCCAGCTAAATCAGTCTGTTAACAGCTTTATCTGAGGTCAGGGGCCTTCTGATCAATCTGCACAATGAGCTCTGTATGTCTTAGTTATCACTTTCTCCTACAAACATGTTAGCTACAAGCATGACCTGTTAGCATGCTAGCTGAAGGGGCGGTCTGAACCTTTTTCTAACCAATCAAGCCGACGACCCTCTTCGTTTGGCTTCTGGAGGAATGATTGTCAAGGCTATGCGGGCCGGATTCAATAGCTCACCGGGCCACATGTGGCCCCCGGGCCTCAGTTTGCCCCCCTCTGGCCTATGCGCTCATCATTTCAAAGGAACGTCTCTCGCTGGGTCCTGCAGCTGCGTCTGCTGACAGCCTGGATCAGCACAGCACTTTAATCTTCATGCTGACTGTATTATTTAAACAATTCAACCAACCCTGCAATTTGCACGCCAGCGGAGCCACAAAGGGAGCGATGACAGGGGGGCTCATCGATAAGAAGGGCCGGGCCGGGAGGCCGGTGTTTAAGAGGACTAAGAGCCGCCAGGTAATACCTGGCTTTCCCTGCACCAAACAAAGGTGCCATTAGGAAGGTGGGCTGAGGGGCAGAGGCCCCCCCACCACCCCACCGACTGTGGGTTGCAGTCTGTCCTTCTGAGCCCGGAAAAGCGGCGCTGCTGCAGAGGTGGAACCTTCCTCCTGCTCCGCTCACCCGTTACTGGTCCTGTTTTCCGGGTAAAGGGGCCCCATAAATGCAGCTGCGCTCTAACCGGACCTAATCCATATCGATCAATCTGACTGGTTCCGTATGTGATGTGTTGTGACTCCCTGGGTCCAGAACCAGTGACGTGTAAACCAGCCAAACCAGAAACATGGCCACTAATGTCCTGCAAACTGAATCAAAACCCAAAAGCCTGAAGCACATTTTTCAGATCTTGGTGGTTTAGTTCTTGGTGGAAATCCTCGTGAATCCTGGAGGAACCTGGGTTTGCTTCAGCTGAAGGTCTAAATGAAAAAAAAAGCCCAGAACATTTGCTAACTTCTTCCTCGGTGGTGTTTCAGGGAAGCAAGGCCGCTGCTTGTTCCAGGGCCTGACCATGTTTGACCAGGCCATGTGGTCTCCAAAGTCCTGCGTGACCTGTTTGTGCACTGGAGGTCAGGTGCTTTGTGAGGAGGTCAGCTGTCCCACCGTGCACTGCTACTTCCCCTTTACCCCTGCGGGGGAGTGCTGCCCCGTCTGCATGGAGACAGGTAAGAAAAGCATCAGCTGGTGGGGCTGCTGTGCCCTAAATGGGTTTGACTGGGAAAATAAGCAGAAGAGCCTGTAAACTGGTCCAACTAGAGATGGATGATGAGGCTCCAGATGATGTTTGGCCCCACCTTCTTGAGAGGACATGTTAGCATGCTAGCTGAAGGGGGGGTCTGAACCTTTTTCTGACCAATCAAGCTGACAACCCTCTTCAGTTGAGCTTGTCAAGGCTCTGCGGGCCCGATTAAATAGCTCACCGGGCCACATGCGGCCCCCGGGCCTCAGTTTGCCCACCTCTGGCTTCCTGAATGAGTTTCCTCCAGGAACTCTGGCTTCCTTTCATAGTCCAAAATCATCCACATCAGGCTGAGAGAGAATCTGCTTAATCTGTTTTCTACCTGTTTTCTGTAATTTCACCACGTCTGCATGTATAACTGATGTTCTCCTCAGGTCCTAATGGTCCTCACAACTCTGTGACCCCTCTGACCCAAGAGAGGATCTGCAGGGAGGAGGAGGAGCAGCTGAGGAAGAAGAAAGAAGCCAAAAAGAAGAGGAGAAAGAACAAGGAGGAGCAGGTGCAAAAAGAGAGGAAACTGGTGAAGGAGAGGGGAGCTGAGCAGGAGCCCCAGGTCCCACAGCTGGAGAAAGACGAGGAGAAATGGTGGAAGCAGACAGAGGAGACCGAAAGGAAGAGACGGGAGGAAGAGGAAGCCAGACGGAGGAAAGAAGCAGTGGAGAGAAAAGCAAGAGAGATGGAAAGACACCTCGAGGAAGAAATAAGGAGGCAGGAGGAGAATCTGAGGAAAAACCTGCAAGCTTTGATGGAGGATGAGGAGGAGCAGCAGGAGGAGGAATTAAAGGAGCGACTGGAAGAGGTGGATGAGTGGATGGAAAAGGTGAGAGAAGAGGAGGAGAAGCAAGAAGCACAGCTAAGAGGAGACGTCTTTAATTTGCCTCCAAAGCCTGAGGAACCAGAAGAACCTGAGCCCTCCGACCTCCGACCTCCAGCTGAGGCAGAGGATGAGCTGAAGATGCTGGAAACGGAGGAGGAAGAGGAGGAGCTGGTGCAGAGCCAGCGAGGGCTTCCTCCTGGCTGCCTCATCTCTGAGGTGAGCGTGAGCTGCGACAGTCTGAGGCTGCCATACTTCCCTCCTCTGGCCATGACGCAGCTGACGTCTCTCAGCCTGGAGGGTGAGTCAGCGTCACGCACCAGCAGCTGTTCAGCACCAACTTCCTGTCAGGCTGCGTACATCTAGATCATATACAGCCTCAGGCCTCAGGACGTTTGTCTGCTCTCGGTTAAATTAGCTCCTCTGATGCGCCTGCAGATAACAACATCAGCAGCGTCCCAGCGGAGAGCTTCAACGGCATCCCCAACCTGGAGTGGGTTAATCTGAGCAAAAACAAGCTGGGCTCTGCCGCCATCCATCCTGGAGCCTTCACAGTAAGATCAGCACGCTCGCGCTAGCTAGCAGGATGAGCCAGCAACGCAGGATGAGCCAGCAACGCGCTATAAGCTAGTTTGTTTATGGCTAGCTGGCTTAGACTCTCGTGTCCTTGTTTGTGTGTGTGTGTGTGTGTGTGTGTGTGTGTGTGTGTAAGGGTCTAAGGCTACTGAGGCGTCTGTACCTGAATGGAAACCTTCTGGAGGTTGTGCCCAACAACCTTCCCTCCACTCTGCAGGAACTCAAGATCAGCGAGAACAAACTGAGAGGAATCGATGAAAACAGCTTCCGAGGTACTGCAGCCGACGCACCACGTAGCTGGTAGCTGGTAGCTGGTTTTCAACTGCGGTGCTCAGCCCAGCAGTGACCTCCCAGCTGAAGGCAGGTGTCTGTCTTCTGTCTTTGAGATCTGACCAACCTGGTGATCCTGGAGCTGGAAGGAAACCTGCTGAGCGAAAGCAACGTAGATCCCCGAGCATTTGCCCCGCTCACCCAACTGTCATACCTCAGACTGGGCAGGAACTACTTTCGGACAGTACCCCAGGGTCTGCCCCCGTCACTGCTGGTATGAAGCAATAAGATAAGTACTATATAGTACTATTACTGTATAGCAGCGGTCCCCACGGACCGGTTTAATGTCGTTAAAGTGTGGCGGATAAATACAACTGAAAACTGTGGTATTTTCGAAACATAATAACAAACGTGCGTCAGCAGTCAGCCATAGACGGATGTAACAAAGAGAATCCGGTCATTTTTCAAAATAAAACATCGTTCCGTTTCAGATAATAAATAAAATGAAGCAATGTTATTTACTCTTCATGTGCGGTCCGCTACCAAATGACCCACGGACCGGTATGGGTCCGCGGGCCGGGGGTTGGGGACCGCTGCTGTGTAGCATGGCTCATTTCTCACACCCTGACACCACACAACCACACGAGACGTCCACAAAGAAGTGTGACGGAGAGCTTTAAGTGGTCATTTACGTCTCTAGGGTGGTTCTTCTGAATATTATTACTGATAAAGAACTGTGGCGTTTGCAAGGCCAACCGTGATAAAGGTCAGAAGTCAAGGATGACAGTTTATACAGACTTGGGACAAACTGAATTTAACTTTGGGGACTGTGAATTTTAAAGTGTTGGTACGACATACAACGCCAAAGCTTCATATTTAGTCCAGCGTCCCAGTGCGGTTCTGTCCCGCCTTTCCTGACTCTGAAGGGTTGTGGGCGGTCTGCTTCTCAGGAGCTGTACTTGGAAAACAACCTGATTGAGGAGATCTCAGAGGCGGTTTTCAACCAGACGCAGAATCTGAACGTCGTGGCTCTGAGTCACAACAGGCTGGATGAGACCAGGATCGCTCCGATGGCATGGATCAGTCACAGGTCTGACCAATGTGTTGTTGCCATAACAACGCATGTTTTACTTTCCACTGAGGCAAGCAGACTTGCCTAAGACCTTTATTTTCCTTGACCTTACTCAAGTAGCACACACCTCTGCTGCTGTCCTCTGCACATCCTCCTTTGCTTTTGTTTTCTGACAGAAATCTGGAATCCATTGACCTCTCCCACAATCAGCTGTTTCTAGTTCCATCCCACCTACCAAGATCTCTGGTCAATCTGCTGCTGGTTGGAAACAACATTGAGAGGATACCCGGTAGGGAGAAAGTCTAAATATGCAGCAGATCGGAGGTAGACGGACATGATCTGCCCGCCTGATCAACTCAAGTTCAGATCTGATCAAACATCTACAAACTGCAACAGATGCTGGTTGGTTTCCAGGGCAACTTCTTCTTTTTCCCTCCTGTTCTGAACCCAGGTTTCGTCTTCGCACATATGGACCCTGGACTGGAGTACCTGTACCTCTCCTACAACAGGCTGGGCGAAGACGCCGTTGAACCCGAGTCGTTTTTGGGCGTGCACGGCTCCATGGTGGAGTTGTGTCTGGATCACAACCAGCTGATGGCTGTGCCGCCAGGCATCAATGAGATGAGCAGCTTACACTTCCTCCGACTCAACAACAACCAGATCAGGTCAGAACTACGAGCAATCGCCCGTCAATAAAAGCGGGAAGGTCTGAAAGCGCTACCAACACTCTCTTCAACGCAAAAACTGACCTTGAAAGTCTTTAGCTGGTGCTAAAAGCAGCGTAGAAAGCCCCGTTCATCCATCAGATCAATGGGAGGACGGCCGCTGGGAAAGTCTTTTGTGATTCACTCTTTTCCTGAATGACAGCTGCGGTCAGGAACCAAGCTCTTGGCCCTTGAGTCCTTGCTGTGTCTGTGTTTTTCAGGAACATCCCTGATCACAGTATCTGCGATCCCGACCACGAGGGCGACCCCAGCCTGGTGGTCTTGAGACTGGAAAACAACTACATCGACAGCAAACAGATCCCGCCATCAGCTTTCTCATGCGTACACGCTTCCTCTAGCGTCATCTTAAAACCCCAAAAAACCAAGTGAATTACACCTATTAAAAACAAAACAGTCCAGAAACTGGGAAAAGAGGGTTTTCTTAATCAACATGTAATGAAACAAGTGTCATTAAAGTGAAAACAACAGAAATAACGCTTGACATGTGTCCGAAACTCAAAGTGCCAGACCAGTTGTTGTGAATATGGTCCATAAAGCAGAATATTGTCATTTCATATTCTTTAATTCCATTTAGGATGTCCTTGTTCTTGACCACAGTCTTGTGGAGGTGAACACCACCACCCTTTGACTGAAGAAAATGCTAAACTGGTAGAAATGATGAGAATTCCGCTAACAGGCACCGCCCAATCAAAGTGAATGGAAAGAAGTGTGGGAGGTGGGACCACAAGCCCAAGGACAAGCCCAGGAGACTCATTTTCCATCCCTTACACGTTGCTTGCAGAGCCTTCTCACCACGACCTGGTGAGATCCTTCACGATCAGCCTGGAACCCTTTCCCAGCTCTGGGGGCCTGTAGCAAACCAGCATTGCTGCTGTCTCCCCCAGATAATGTAAATAATAATGACTGCAAGAAAATCCCCATTAGAAAGTAAAAATAAATATAAAACATGTCCGTGTGGCCTCACCAACGTGCATCACTTCCATCACGAAGTTTCAGTACTTAATAGAAACACTGACAACGGCCCACGTTCAATAAACGTCTCCATGGAAACAATGGTACAGGAGAAAGAACGTAATTAGGAAATGATGCGAGGTAAGATAACATCATGAATCCCACTTCTGCCGATCTACCGGTTCACTTTTAAGTCTTTGTGTCCGAGTAAAAACAGAAGACATGTTTAAAAATCTGGGGATTTCAGCCTGTCGGTGACAGAACGGCGCAAATGCAACAAAATGGCGATTGTGAGCCGTTGTAAGGGGTGTGTGTTCCCTGCTAATCACAGCAGCCGCCATAGATGGAGGCACACATTCCTTCTGCTCAGCGGTGAAGACGAAGAGCTTCTTCACCAGAACGATGGAGCCGTCGTCTAATCAGAAACGGTCTGTTGGCTCTAGAAACATCTGCAGCTCCCATAAGGCCTTAAATGACTTTGCATTCCTACAATTTCCCAAGATGGCTTGCACAATTAATGCATCTCAACCTCCCGAACGCCTCTCCAGCCCCAACCCCTCGTGACTGGGACTTCTGTTTTGGATTAATTTTTCTTTAGATCAGGGTGCCGTGTTCAGACCACATCTTGATCCAGATACAGGACAGTGTTGGGCTGCTTCAAATTAGAGCTAACACACAGATTCCACTTAGTCCCTGTAATGTTTCATCCTCATGTAGCAGGGCTGACGATGCAGTCCCCAAGGGAAACGCTAGCTCTCACCGACAGAAATTAGCATGAGGGTGCTAATCTCACCCTTTTCTCCCATACTGGCTTCTCTTCATGAAGCCCAAACCAGACTTCAGAAAACCTCTCCTGATCCAACAGGCAGAGCATATCTGAAGAGGCTAACAGCACCAAAGCTCCGTGCTCAGAATGGTGGTTTTCTTGTGCTTCCCAGATGGGGGGCTGAGCATCAGGCCTCCCTGCCGTGGACCAGCTCTCCGTGGAGGCTGACTCCCTCTCTACCGCTAAGTTTAGACTTAAAACCTGCTTTGAGAAAGCTAGCTAAACCACCCTTCACAGTTAGGACAGGATGGTCTAAACTCTGGCTACTAGCTTAGCTGTGCTGCCATAGGCCGGGGCTGCGGGGGCACAGACACATGACCACTGCCAGCTTTCTCTCGGCTAGTCAGTCTCTGCGAAGTCATTTTCGCTCTCATTGCCTCACCTTCTCATTCTCTGTGTACCCGTCTGCAGCTGTCGCCGGCTCCACAGCTGTGGGCCGACCTCTGACCCCCTCGGTTTTACATCTACGTCTTCATGACACAAACGCAACCTGCCTTACACATTCGCCTGTTAGGTGTATGTCTGTTCCTCTCCTCTTTCTGTCCTCCCTCCCTGCCGTTTCTCCTCTTCTCCTCTACCCAGCCAGCCATCAGCGGGAGCATCCCCCATGTGAGCCTGGTTCTGCTCAAGGTTTCTTCCTGTTAAAAGGGAGTTTTTATTGCTTTGGAGGCTTGCTCAGGGGTCCGGCTCTGGGTTTGTCTACAGCGCCTGCAGACAATGTTGAGTGTAACAAAAGCTACGTAAAATAGTTGAATCAAACCGAACATCACATGCGTGTTAACTGTTAATTGTGATTCTTTTAGTATGCACTTCCTTAATTTCATCTAAAGATGGCAGCACTGTCACACAAGTAGAAACCATTAAAGTGAATTTCATGCCTTCATAAATGGGACAAGATTAGAGAATGTTTATTTAAAGCAGAAATTAAGAATTATTTTTAACATAATGTAAGGTGGCTCCGTTATCTTTAATACATCGGTTTTTCAAGACAAACTAAATATTCTGGGGCTGAAAGGGGACAATAATTGGGCCAACCAAAGAAATCAGATAGAAAATGTGGCAGTTTGAACACCTAACATCAATCTGTAGGGCGATGGCACCTGAAGAATGAAATTAAAATCCACAACAGGGTGTATTCCAGGTTATGTTCATTTCCATTTAAAGGTTATATCTCGTCTGTTGCATTTCTGCACAGTTTTGACTGCTTTTGTCAAAACCACAGAAATATCTTTGTGCACCATCCAAAGAATGAGATGTATCTGAATTGTTTAATTCAACTAAAATGGTTTAGTTCACAAAAACTGCAGAGTGAAACTGAAGCCACCAGCTGCAAACGTGAGGAGCCTTTTAGTTTGGAGCTGGTGGCTCCTCCTGTTGCAGCCATTAAAAACACGAAGCAGCCTCTCGTCAGCTCTGGGGACTGGTGCCCACTGCTCCGTGCAGAAGTCAGCCAGTTGGGGACGGCTGGGGGGCATCTGGCATCGACCAAGGCCTTCACGTCTCACCACGGTTGGGTTAAATCCTCTTTTACTGGAATGCTTTTGGTCCTGCTCTTGTTGCATCATCCCTTTCAGTCCCAGCTTTAACTCCTGATGGCATCAGATTCTGGCCAAGAACTTGTTGATAGGACGAGAATTCCTGCTTCCATGGATAAGACAGAACGGCCCATATGGTGTCCTTCCCCCAGCGTGCTTTATCGTTGGCTGGAGGCTCTTTTCCTGACACGGACTGTTGGTTTTTCTCCAAACGTAATGGTTTCAATTCAGTCGACTAAATAATTCTATATTGGACTAATCTGTCCAGAGAATGGACGTCCAGAAGGCCGTTCAAGTTCGCTCTGATTGTAGATGCGTTCACCTTTGTCCCAGATGCTAGCAGAGAAGCTAGCAGAGAGGCTAGCAACTGTCGAGATGTTGGCCTTTACCTCATTTATCACTCTTCCAGGTTTAGTTCAGTTTCCACTTTCAGTTTTATTTCTATAGCCCCTTTTACAATAAAAATTGTCTCTAGGTGCTTTACAGAGGCAGAAACCCAGAGCCAGAACCCCCAGGTGAGCACAGTGGCAGGAAAAACTCCCTTTGAACAGGGAGAAACCTTGAGCAGGACCAGGCTCACAAGGAGGAACCATCCTGATGAAAGTCAGCTGGGTAAAGGAGGAGGAGAAGAGGGAGACAGGACAGAGAGAATAGAGAGAGAGAGAGCGAGAGAGAGAGAGAGAGAGAGAGAGACGGGCGCCCATTTGTAGGCAGGGATGCTGTCATGCTGAAGGCACATAAACGATTTGGAAACATTTGTCTTCCAAAGGAGGAATGTGGATCTTTGGGATCTTTGACTCTTCTGGTCAGGACGCTCCTGCCAAGGTCTAAGAGTTGCTGGTTTTTTTCATATTCAATATGAAGGTCTAATCACAGAACCTACTGTTCACGCTACAGATTGGAAGAGTTCGTTGAGGAATTCTGCCCGTGATTTAGGCTTTTTTACCTTGACAGCACCAACCGTAGGAACTGCAGTCGTTAAGGAAACAGACCGCTGCATCAGCAAAAGTACAAAGCTATGATTATGTGGAAACGCAAACTGCTCCTGTGGTTTTAATGTAGGAAATATAAACGATGAAAGCTTATTCTCTGACTAAACAAGGAAGGGCCTTGCTGCTGTTGGAAGCCGTTAGATCCAGCAAAAAGCCGTTCGGGCTTTGGATAAGGAGCAACTGCAACTGCCATTTATTTGGTCTGTGAAAAGCTCGAGAAGAATGCCAGTTAGATTTCTTCAAGTAATGTGCAATTATCAGTTGGTGCTGTTTTATGACACAGTGGAATTTTCCATCTCTCTTGTTTTCAACAGCTTTCATCCTGCCTTTTGTCTGTGTTACATTGAAAATCTAGACTGACTCTACGCTGGACTACTGTACGCCACCGTCAAGCTTAAAGATGGCAAAAATGTGCAGTGAATATGTGAAAGAGGTTAAAGAGTAAGGAAGGAAGACTGACTTAATGGATCCCAGTTCCCAGACTAGAAGTGGAATCCTGGATAAACAGGGCGGAAGCCTGGCGGACCAGCTTGTGTCCCTGTAGGTCAGACTGCCAGTAACTGGGCAGACTGGAGCAACTTTTGTTTAACCGTTCTGGAGAAGGTGAATCAACGCATCATTTTACAGATAAGAAGAAAGAAAAGGTCTCAGTAAAGACAGATCCCAGTAGCAAGCCGACCAGTACGCCACTTCCTGTGGATGACACAATCACTTCTGCAGATCCTGGATTTGGATGCCCCGCGACCACGTCACAAACAACTGAGCTGGCGTGGCTGCCAAACCAGGGCACAATTGGAGGGTCTGGCTCTGCCGTGAGTTAGGGCTCACGAAGCTCTTCCTGCTCAGCTCAGCAGAAAGTCCCGGCGCCGAGTGGAAAAAGCAATTCTGCAACACGTGAACCCCAAAGGGGGCAAACTCTAGTCAGCTTTTCCTGTCTTGGAAGGGTTTTCTCATTGCTGCCTCACAGCTTCTGGGTTTATGTTTGGTTTATGTTTGATCCAAAACCAGTCCTCACACAAATAAGCCGCTTTGTTGCCATCACATTGCAAACCAACAACCTCAGGATGGCGAAAACGGATCCTTTTAAAGCTCTTCTCTTATAGCAACGTTTGTTCCTGTTTATCCTAATGTCCTCCAGGTCCAAAGTGTTTGGGAAAGGCAGATGTCATATTTCTAAAACACAGGAATGATGAGAAGGGTGAGATGGCAGCTTCCTGCGAAGAGAGGGGAGGTGAGAGACCTGCGGGTCTGATCTGCACGCAGACTGGAACACGCAGGAGCCACGTGCTCCCTATACTTGCATTACATCACAATTTGAGTGCAGAATCGCGTGGAAAAAAGTGCTAACGATGCACTCGCAAAGATTCAGAAGCTGTCATCATAAACCCACCATCTTTCATTTCAAAGGCACTTTTTTTGGTTAACAATACAGACGGAGAGAGGGAGGGATGGAGAGAAAGAGAGGGAGCGAGACAGAGAGGGGGGGGGGGGTCTCTTTCCTCTCCTCACTGGGAACGTTGACGAAGGATCCAATTCTGGATCCCGCCCGTGCTCAGCTACTGTTGGCTTTTAAGAAGACTCGAGCTCACCTGGCAGCTAAGGTAGGCTAAAACCCTGATTTCACACCTAATCTCAAACATTACCACTGCTGGGGGGAGAAAAGCCTATTCACATCAAGTCTTGGAAGTTTTATACAGCGCAGCATCCTTAAATGATTGGCAGATAGTCCCTTCTTTAGCAGGGACATGAGAGATAGATGCCAAATACACAGACTGTGCTTTGTTCCTCGTGACCGGTTAAAGAGCAGCTCTTCTCCAAAGCTGGATGGAGCGGATAACAACTCAACCCTGCTGCCTCCTTCCTCCCAGGGAGATTCCCTGACATTTAAACTAACAAACAACAAGCAAAACAGTGGAAATCCATCTGAATTTCATTACTCTGGTTATACCTCTCTAATTATTCTCCACAGGACTGAGCCTATTTTAAATGACATGAATTAAAAACAGCTCATCTACAGCAGTATGACGCAGTGCTTCCGGTCACAAACGAATCCTTCTTTTGCCGCTTGTAGCAGAGCTTCCTCTGCGTGCACGGAGACGTGCATCAGCTCTGGAGCTACTCCTGGGGGAGAAAGGTGCGTCAACACACCCCAAGGGTCATGTGGAGGTCTGACGGAGTTCTAGAACATCCCTGCCCAAGAACTTAGTGTTTGCCAGGTCCCCGCTGGCCCCTTCAAATAAGAAATATAAGAAATGCAAACGAATCCTCGACGCGGCTGGTGTTATCATGCAGGACGGATGGTACAGATGGAAGTAACGCTCCAGCTGTGCAACCGTGCAGCCGTCATTAAATTGAATTACAATCAGAGGAGAAGACGATAGCAAGGAAGGTTTGGGGCACACCGAAATGATTAAAACAGAAACAGAAACTCAAGTCTCTGCTGAGAGAGAGAGAGAGAGAGAGAGAGAGGGGAAAGACTAACTTCATTCTGTGGGCCAATGACTGGAAAGCAGCGCGTCCAGCTCAACCCACAATAGGCTTTACTGGACTTCTGCAAAGTGTAACAGACACCAAATAAATAAGGCTGAACTGAACGATGGCGGTTTAGGATCCACGGAAGGAAAACGGTTGAATCTCAGAGTTACAGGCTACTTCCAGTTTGCTCAGGCAGAAGAAGAAGAACAAAACCAAACCAGCCTGTTAAATTAATGACCAAACACCCCACTTTGTAAGTGTCCCTAAGTCAGGCAAGCACAACAGCAAATCTGCACAAAAGAAGAAAATGCACACAAAAAACTAAAAGCATCACACTAAACCTGAACAGGACCCAGCCTGAAGCTCGGAGGTACGTCCCTGTTCATTTAGGGGCTGACCTGTTGTCTGTGTCTCCTCCAGCTGTCCAGAACGGCCATTTCTGCGCTCAGGAGAAAGACAAGCAAAACATGAGGCTCATCCTCCTCCTCTGCCTGCTGACGGTAGGCAACGCCAGGCGTTACCAGCCGTTCAACATCACAGACCTCCTCAAAAACAATGAGATCATGATGGCTGATTCCGATGACGACGACGAGGACGAGGACGAGGACGACTATGACGAAGATAAGAATTGTCCCTCTGGGTGTCACTGCTCTCCCAAAGTGCTGCAGTGCTCCGACCAGGGTGAGAGCACGCCGTGTGCACGCCTCAGGACCCACGTGTTCACGGATGTTGACTATCTTTTGGTATTACCAAAACAAGAAAAAAAAGAGATGTGTTACTCTAGATCAGGGACCGGCTTCCCGGTCCAGGACGGCCATGATCTAAACCAGAGGTGGGCAAACTGAGGCCCGGGGGCCACATGTGGCCCCATGAGCTATTGAATCCGGCCCGCAGAGCCTCCACAATCATTTCTCCAAAAGCCAAATGAAGAGGGTTGCCAGCTTGATTGGTTAGAAAAAGGTTCAGCTAGCATGCTAATATGTCCTCTCAAGAAGGTGGGGCCAAACATCATTTGGAGCTTCATCATCCATCTCTAGTTGGACCAATTTACAGGCTCTTCACAATATTTCCTAAGTCAATAGTCCATCAAGCAGGATTTTTAGCTAACCTCTGATTATTGGGGGCGGGGCTAGTTTCCTTCACCAAGATCTACAACCCAATGTGGCCCTTCAGGCTAAATAATAGCCCACCCCTGGTCTACTAGGTAGTCAACCACTTTTTATCATCCCTGGTGTGAGCGTCGTCTGTCTGGTAGGAAGGAAAACCTCCCTGGATCATGGCCCTCGCAGGACTGGGTTGCCCACCCGTCTAGATTGTTAGATATTTGGTAAACAAGTCTTCTTTAGGGTGACACCCATTTCAGAAGACTGATGACTCAGACTGCTGAATGCAATCTGTGGTAAAATACGTAGGAAATTTGGACAACTGCTCAGCAGAACGCAGCCTTTTGGAAATTACCTTCCCATTTAAGGTGAATCTCCGGAATGGATTTAAGGTTATGTGGAACAATATGCTGAACACTGCATATCCAAAGCCATTTAGCGCAGAGCACAGTGCTCTACATAGCACAACCTCAGAACCATTCAGAAGATTCTCATTCAGTGGGAACTGAATTTCCCAGATGCTGCGACCTGTCGCCTACAGCCCTCCGCTCTGCAGTGAGTTAGTTCCACCGGTTTAGCCCACAACCGCCGTTGTGTGACGACTCCATCTCAACAAAGTGAAAGAAATCATATCTGAAATAAACAAATTCTTATTAAGCATTTCACAGCCTTTCTGTTGCCAGGCAACATGTCACATTATTTGGCTCAACAGTAACTCGAGTCAGATGTGGCACTTCCCAGTGCTGGTTTGTTTTCAACGTCAGGGTTCACGCCAAGGCTACAATCACGTGTCTCTTTCACAAGCAGGTCAGATCTCGGTCCCCGAGAAGATCTCTGAAGACACCATGATCATTGACCTCCAAAACAACGACCTCACGGAGATCAAGGAAGATGATTTCATCGGCCTTCACAAGCTTTACGTAAGAAGCCTTGAAAGGCGCTGGCTTGGATTTGGATGATAATGAACACACAGGTGTGAATGAAGCAAGGAAAAGATTTCTATCTTCACAGGCCTTTGAAAAGCAGACTGTCCTACAAAATGGTGACGCTAAAGGCAGCTTTCCATTTATCAAATGGGTCAAACATGTGGAACATAGTCTGGAGTTCTACTTGAACTACAGCTTTGCTGACTCCAGAATTAAATCTCAGCCATTTACTTTTACATGGAAAATGGAAAAGCCATTTCTCAAATGTTACATAATTTAGTCAGAGGACACTTTGAACAGGAAATTTTTCAGAAAGTACATCATGTCTGGCCATGCCTGAGGACTGTAGCTCTCTCTGTTTAACTACAATAACACTGCTGGATAGGCCTGGATAGGCCTAGCAGAACATGTAGTCTTCTGCTGCTCTTATATTATTCTGTTAGCTGCCATGAGCATAAGGTAGTTGCATTAGGGAAAAATCCAGTTTTATAAATCCCAAACCTGCACCAGCCAATCAGAGTCGCTGTGTCTGGTGCAGCTGGAGGATCACAAGTTATATTAGATCAACGTGATCTGTGGAAAACAATGCAAATGGGCTAGTGCCGAATGGTTTCTAATTGGGTTTTACATGTTTTAGTTCTTTTGATGTCAGATTTAATCAAAGCAAAGTGAAAAGAACAGAACCAAAGTGTTGCACCACCACACTGACTCCTCATCTGATTCCTTTTCCCCCACATTAGGGTCTTTTTCTAAACAACAATAAAATTTCCAAGATTCACCCCAAAGCTTTCAGACACATGGACCACCTCAGACTTCTGTACCTCTCCTACAACATGCTGACGGAGATCCCAGCCAACCTGCCTCCCAACGTCATCGAGCTCCGCTTCCACGAAAACAAGATCAGCAGGATCCGGAAGGACTCCTTTAAAGGCCTGAAGAAACTTCACGTCCTGGGTAAGACTGTAAACCACCAACCGTGAATGTTGTCAGAGTCTAACATCTGCAGTTGTATTTCCATAACAACCAACAGGTAAGGGTTCGAATCTCAGCACGCCAACATCTGACTGTTGAACCTGTGCTGCTGTGCTTGAAAAAAGAAAATAAATCACAACAAAGGCAAGAAAAACAAACTGGCAACAGCAAGAAAATGTTACATTAACATCACCGTTTAAAGGCCTTCGAGTTTAACACTCAGACTAGAGTGCAGGCTAGTCTATAGTCTAAGCCAGAGGTGGGCAAACTGAGGCCCAGGGGCCACGTGTGGCCCGATGAACTCTTTAATCCGGCCCGCAGAGCCTCCACAATCATTCCTGCAGAAGCCAAATGAAGAGGGTTGTCAGCTTGATTGGTTAGAAAAAGGTTCAGACCCCCCCTTCAGCTAGCATGCTAACATGTCCTCTCAAGAAGGTGGGGCCAAACATCATGTGGAGCTTCATCATCCATCTCTAGTTGGACCAGTTTACAGGCTCTTCACACTATTTTCTCTGTCAACAGTCCTTAACTCAAAACACCGGGTGCTTCTCACCACCAGTGACCTGGATCCGTACAGCAACGGTCGCAAACACAAATCCCCATTCTGAGCACCAGCGTATAGATAGTAAAAGTGACGCGAATGTTTTGCGCATTTTGTTGAACAGAGCTGGGTGCCAATCCTCTGGACAACAGTGGAATTGAACTGGGAGCTTTTAACGGCTTGTCAACGCTGTATGTTGGTATAGCCGAAGCAAAACTGACCGCCGTGCCAAAAGGTAGGCCAAAAAAAAAAACAGCCTTTCTGAGCAATCTCACAGTCGCAAAAGCTCAAGGGTCCAACTAAATGTAACAATGTCTTTAAGTTTGACTGGTTTTTTAATCAGCTTTGATAATGAAATGTGTTTGCTGTTCCTTCCAGACCTTCCGTCCTCCATCACAGAGCTGAGCTTAGATTACAACAAAATATCTAAGGTGGAAGAAGAAGACTTCAAGAGATATAAAAACCTACAGAGGTGACACACACACACGCGCGCGCGCGCACACACACACACACACAGATCGTGACAGAAATCTTTTGCTGTTTTGCAGACTGGGACTGTGCTTCAACCAGATCAAGACTGTGGAGAACGGAAGCTTTTCCAGCATCTCCAACATCCGGGAAATCGACCTCGAACACAACCGTCTAAAAAAGGTCCCGCCTGGACTCGACCACCTGTCCTCCCTCCAGGTGACAAACCCAGCAGCATCTCTGTCTTAGCGCTTAGCGCTGGCTTCAGTGGTTACCCTCTTACGTGACGAAGGCTTTCTAAAAGCCGAGGAGGTTCTTAAGGACAAATGTCCTTGGCTAAGCCTTACTGAAGGTCAAAGGGTAATTCCTTTTTCACCTCAACCTGTAACAAGTAACCAAGTCTTGTCCTTTTTGGTGCGGAGGAAGAAACTATGAAAAATAAGTTAAACGTTTCTTTGTTTAGGTGATTTTCCTCCATGGCAACAAAATCAGCAAAGTGGGAGTGAATGATTTTTGTCCCATCAACCCCAGCATGAAGAAGACCAGGTACGCCATAATAAGTCTGTTTGGGAATCCTGTTAAATACTGGGAAGTGAATCCCGCAACCTTCCGCTGTGTGACTGGACGAAGGAGCATTCAACTGGGAAACTTCAAAAAGTAGACGGAAAAGTATCCGGAACAGATCCCAAACTGCAGATCCACTCCCTATTAGCACAGATGCAATCAGCTGTGTACCGCTTTCACAAAACACGACAAAGCCACAACTCTAATGGCAAAATTCCAGTACATTCACCTATATGATTAATGAACAAACACTTTCAAGGCAAGTGCAAAGGAAATAAATAAAGAAATACACCAGCTCTGGCACTGCCACGCTACAGAAGCCGTCCTGGTAAAAACCGCTTTGAGAGACAACAGCGCCATCAAAGCCAATGTTATTAGTAAAGGATATCTTTAAATTCAACTTCAAACAACACATTTCTCCTCCTTTGCCTCGTCCTGTTTCCTCTCCTGCCAGCAGAAGTCTGTACACTCGGTGAATGGTGCTTTTGTTGGTTAACGCAGTGACTTCGAAGCCTAATGTGTTTGTTTAAGGGATTATTTTTCATTATGTACCTGCATGCCTGTATTGTGCTTATTATACTTGTTAGACTGGATGGCCCTTAATGTAAATGTACAGTGTCATTAGTATTCTGGCCGGTTGAACTAAAGTTAGCAGTATCAATAGTGAAGTATCTTTAAGGGCAAAAAATGTAAATGCCCTGCAATGGTGCTACATGTTTATCTTTAAATAAAACCTAACTTTAATTACTCTTCTTAAATTGACACTTTTTTGGCTTGTGGCATCACACTCTGGTGATAATTCTGTAATACTGTAAAATATTACATGAGGTATCTTGTACCTGTCCAACACACTCAGACACACACGCCCAAACAAAATGGTTGGCTGTCACACACACACCAGCAGATGGCAGTGTAGACTAAAGAAGAAAAGAACCTCCATCGCTAATAACGACACCCTGCCTAAGAGATTGAGATAATATCAGTATAATCACATTTGGAAATGCTGGCAGCTGCTCTGCCTAAAAAGCCCACATTTAATCTTCTATTTTCCAAATAACTGCTCCATTTTTTACACCATGATGACTCCTGGCTGTCTTCTCAACGATGGCTTCCTAAGAACAATTACATTTAAATATAAATTGAAAATGACAAATACACACCACTATAGCCAAGTTGTGGAGTGAAAACTCTGTCCTAATATGTAAACATATAAGTCCAACCAGCCGCTTCAGCCGCTGATGTGGTCTCTGGGGTAAACCTACAGAAAAATGTAAAAAATAGAAAAGGTGTCAAAAAATATTTTGACTCAGAGAGAGACAAAATATTACCGATCTGAGGGCCATCCATCTTATGCAATAAAACATACCTAAATGAATAAGTTGTGTTTACATTTTGTCCTATTCCAACTTCCACCAGCAGAGGTCAGTGCAGACTCCGAGTGCTGCTCCAGTTGTGTGGGCCCCTCATTAGTCTATCCGAAGAAAAGCAGGCTTTCAAAGTTGCAAATGGTTAAAGTTGTGAAACAAAAAGATGGATTTGCTGATTTCTGGACAAACTGCAGCGAGTGTTTTTAATCACAGCAACTCGCTATCAAAAAAAAAACAAAAAAAAACTGCAAGACCACAAGAGAATCGCTATCGTCTCAAGATTGATGTGGTGCATTTTTTAGTCATCAGCAAACTAGTTCTTGGAGTTTTCAGCACAGGTCACGCACCATCTTGCTACCATCAGTGTCACATTCTAGAGGAATATTGTGGTTGCGATAAAGAGACAAGAGGTTTAAGTGGAAAGACACAATATTTGTGTCTCCACCTTAATTTTTAGTCCATTAAATCAGAGAGCAGCTCACAGACCTTTACTGTCTTTGCTTGTAGAGACACAAAACAACTATAACTGTGTAACCTCATAGCTGGTAACTATATAAAATATCACAGTACGATGAAAATGAGACGTTCCTGTTATAAGACGACCTCTGACGAATGTGATGAAGACATAAACGTGAGAATGTATCCAAGTCTTCTTTGCACTCGTGCTTTCTCTGCAGGATTCCTGAAACCCAACACCTGCCAGCTGTCTTTGTCTTTTTGTTTTTCTTTTTTTTTAAAGTCTTGTTCTGTGGATTGGGAGCTGCTTTTCCCCTCTCTCCAGGAAACATATGGAACAGATCTGCTGGTTGGCCAGGCCTCATTCTGCCACGTCTCAGACACAGAAAACGTTCAGAACTTCACAGCTCTCCCCTCTCCTTACCTCGAAATTTAATCATTTTGTTACATCTCCTCCTAGTTGTGTCTTTGCAAACAAATATCTTACAGCACTGTTATACTGTTATAACATTTCACCTGAAGTAAGGTGATGTGTCTGCATATATAACTTATCTGATCGTCAAAAGGCCTCCATGTAAGACTTTAATGCTTACTTAGTTGTTCCTGAAGGGTTTCTTTTATCCAGGTGGACTGTTCAAACTGACAAAGGCCAGTCTGGGTGTCTGAAATTACCTTTCAGCACTTTTATTTACCTTGTTTATGTTGTAGATGAGTAAATTAAGGGCATTAAATGAAATGACCTAAACGGTCAATGACACAGTTTTTTCCCAAAGCCACTTTTTGATCACCTATTTCAAACAAAGAAAACCTTTTCTTAACGATTTTGGACTCAAGATGGCTGTTTGTCACCGAGATGGGAAAAGCTGATGTGTTTTCAGCCCAGTGTATGTAGTCAGAGGTCCGGGAGAATGCTGACATTGTCAGATAATACAAAGCTGTACCCGAGCAGGACATTCTGGAAGATACACTGGAATACTGTATTATTAAAGACGAGGGTCCCATCTTCACCAAAAAATCAGTCTAAATCAGGTGTGGGCAATTATTTAGCCTGAACGGGCTGGCCAGGTGGTGCAGGAAGCTAATCCCCCACATGAGCATCAGAGGTTAGCTAAAAATCCTGCCTGATGGACTATTGACTGAGAAAATAGTTAGAAGAGCCTGTAAACTGGTCCAACTAGAGATGGATGATGAAGCTCCACATGATGTTTGGCCCCACCTTCTTGAGAGGACATGTTAGCATGCTAGCTGAAGGGGGATCTGAACCTTTTTCTAACCAATCAAGCTGACAACCCTCTTCATTTGGCTTCTGGAGGAATGATTGTGAAGGCTCTGCGGGCCGGATCCAATAGTTCATCGGGCCACATGTGGCCCCTGGGCCTTAGTTTAACCACCTCTGGTCTAAATAAATCCTGGATCTGTCACCCAGAAATTAATGATGCTGAAGAAAAACCCACCGGTGGAAATGAACAACGTGTACCTTTAAAAGTAGCTGCTTCCTGACCATTACAGTAATTAGAACCACAAATTCAGAGAGAAATTAAAAAATGCAGGCTGGCAGTTATTGATATATACGCTCGGTGATTTGGGCCAATAGTGGACCGTAATTCAAATGTTTTTAAAGAGCAGTCCAGTAAAAAGATGTCTCATCCAGATGTGCACTGGTGAGGACAGCCATGGTCTTCTCAGCACAGGAAGTACAGTGTGAAATGAAAAGACCAGTGTTGTATGAAACATTGACATGGATACTTCCCAGAAATTTGCTGTATATTTGCTACACCTGAAAATCACACTGACTTCAACTAAAAAAAATATATATATATTCTACATGTACTGAAAGAAGACAAACAAGAGTTTAGTAGTTCTTTCAAAAATATAAAAATAAATTCATTAGCAAACAATGTTACAGATATAAAACATTCACATGATTTGTGAAGGCAACAACGCTCAGCTAGGTGGTCATCCACATGGCTGGCTCGCCTTCTCCCCATGGTGTGTGTTAACGCCGTCTTCCACAGGTAACCCAGACACACACCCCTAAAACCATCCAGGCGATGTAAAGGAAATGTGACTCATCAGCCCAGGCTACCTTCTTAGCGGGAACCAGAACTGGGGAGCTGCAGGTTTGGAGCCCAGTGGACCATCCATCGCTAATATCCTTAGCCTTGCCCATCTTTTCCTGCTTCTACCATTTCATTTGCTGCCTAATATATCCCAGGTTCCATGTTGAAGCCATAATCAGTTATTCACTTCACCTGTCACTGGTCATAAAGTTATGATCGCTGTATTTTCAGACATTTCTTGAAAACATAATGTTTTAATACTTAAACCAGATGGATGCATTTGATGTTGAGTGTGGAAAATGTTCCTGAATGCCTACAAAAGCCCTTTAAATGAAGGGTCTAAGATCCAATTCCAAAAGTCTCCAAAAAACAGACCTGGCAACCCATCCGTACCCAGTAGGTCCAACTGGAAAATGATTTCCCTAGACACAAGTCTGGGCAACACACGGCTTTCACATCTGCTCAGCATCTGAGTAAAGCTAACAGGAAGCACACATACTGTATCCAGTAAGCAAACAGCATCTCTACTATCAGCTCCACACTATTCTATTTCTGTTTCCAACCTGCATGAATTGGTCTGAACCAGGCGTCCAGATAAAGTGGACGTTTGATGCGTATGAGACAACACAAATGTGCTGAAGACACAAAGCCACCTTTGTCCTGAACGCTGATGCTGTAGGCATAAAATAAAACAGCTGAAACTGAAAATAAACACTGTGTTCCTACAACTAGTGTGGTGGTCTCTGTGCGCAAGCAGCAATCATTCTGTTATAACCATCACATTATCCTCACGTCCTCTGGGACTGAATTCCAAGGCTGAATGAATGCCACTATTTTAACCAAAGCTCAGCTCGACATAAGGAAAACCACTCTACAGTAAAGGCTATAGAAGGAGGAACACTTGAGCTGGGCTCCATTTTGAAACAATAGCAGAAATAAAAAACAAACTTTCAGCACTACAGCCTAACTGAAATAAACCACCTAAGCAACTGTATAATTTTTGCCGGGATGTCATATTAAGAGAATAAAGAAAACAATAGACCAGAGGTGGGCAAACTGAGGCCCGGGGGCCACATGTGGCCCAATGAACTCTTTAATCCGGCCCGCAGAGCCTTCACAATAATTCCTCCAAAAGCCAAATGAAGAGGGTTGTCAGCTGATTGGTTAGAAAAAGGTTCAGACCCCCCTTCAGCTAGCATGCTAACATGTCCTCTCAAGAAGGTGGGGCCAAACATCATGTGGAGCTTCATCAGCCATCTCTAGTTGGACCAGTTTACAGGCTCTTCTAAATATTTCCTCAGTCAATAGTCCAACAAGCAGGATTTTTAGCTAACCTCTGGTCCTCATTTGGGGGGTTAGTTTCCTGCACCACCTGACCGGCCTCTTCACCAAGATCTACAACCCAATGTGGCCCTTCAGGCAAAATAACTGCCCACCCCGTCTTAGTGCAATCCCCCCTCGGGATAGATGATATAAGTAGTGTTGAGTGAGCTTTTAACACAATTGTCAACAGTCAATTTGACTTCAATTTGCAGTCTTGACCAACACAGAATACAATTAACATATTTATTTGTGTTTCTGGAACCTTATCTTGGTGAATATGGCACTCGGGAGGAACTTGTGCAACCTCCAACACGAACAGCTCAAGACCAATTTCAGATTTCCCCCTTGTGGGGTTGCATCTGGGGCTAATTGTAGCCGTTCTTTGCTGTGTTTACATTTTCACTAACACCATCATGGAAAGTGCGTCAAGCTACCCAAAAGACAAAAACATACCAGCCGGTACTTCCCACATAAACTGCAGCGTTCAAAGTAAGACTTTTTTTTTTTTTGCCAACAACAGCAACAACAACAAAGGGGGTTCTTATCCCTGCTGCAAATGCAACAACAAAGCCAACATTTTTAAGATCTTATGATGGACAACTAAGCAGTGGTTTATACAATTTTACATAATATTTATGACCACTTCCGACCAACTGAGCGCTATCAGATTAAACATAGTTAACGTTAATTGGTTTATTTCACACAAAAGGAAATAATGTTCTGGATCTGGATTAAGTGCTTTGTTTTACCAGTGTCACCGTTAAAGCAGCTGGAAAACACCCCCACAGCCTAATGCAGCCAACAGCAGTGATAGGATTGGGCAGGTGATGAGCGGTGCCAGTTTCCATCAAATATTACACGTAGGATTAAGCCCAAAATGTTTAATCTTGCTTTCATCGGCGCAGACAAACGTGCCCCTGGCAGTCTGGGAGTCCTTTCGGTGCTCTTTTTCTCCAGGTGGGCTTTGAGTGTCGTTTTAGTCTGGCTTATGATCGTTTTGTGTTGCCTTATATTTCATTTTTGTCTTGTTATATAATTTGTAAGTGTATAATAAAGTTTCTGATGTGGATTCTGATGTGTTTTTTTTTTTCTTGTGAGTCAGAAAATGTTATTTATTACACTTTGTTATAGACCATCATTTATCAACTTTGCATGTCAAAAGACTGAGTCATCTTTGGCTCAATTTGACTGTAGTTTGTATTTCAAGCAGTAAAAGACAAAAGAAAAAGCAGCCACGGTGAGAAGCTGGCTGATGAGTACGATAGTTTGAGTGGCCAGAGGCTCTGCAGCCTCCATTAGGACACACCACACTAATCCACAACAGACGTTAACATCTCAGCATTTTAAAATGAGTTTGATTAACTCAATATTCATTTAGCAATAAGAGTTATCCAGTTTTGAAAGATGTTCATGTGCAACGTCGCTGTGTCGGTGAGAAAGCACCAGCTGATTCTTCAGCTACTGACTTTTTTATTTTCCCTCGTTATTATTAGAACATCAGACTTTGAAAATCCTCTACTGTCAACAGAAAACACTTTTGCTGTTACTCTAAGACAGAGGTGAGCAAACTAAGGCACAGTGGGGCCACATGTGGCCGATGAACTATCTAATCCGGCCCGCAGAGCCTTCACAATAATTTCTCCAAAAGTACTATTGTCTCTGTCAATAGTACATCAATAACGACTTTTAGCTAACCTCTGATCCTCATTTGGGAGGTTAGTTTCCTGCAATACCTGGCCGACCCCTTCATCAAGACCTAGAACCCAATGTGGCCCTTCAGGCTAAAGAATTGCCCACCCCTGCTCTAAAATGTTCTGGTGGGTGGGAACACAAAAAGAGCTAACAGCCTGTACAGTTTAACTGGCATTAAAATAACTGCATTAAACTGGTTTATGCTAAGTTGCGTTAGACCGTCAAAAGTTTTTAAATGTCAATAAATCCTTTCTGTACATTAAAGGTAATCATTGCGTTATGGATGACTACGATTCATTTGTCCAAATAGGTTTAAAGATCACTCTATTAACATCGCTACGCTGATGACACACAGTTATATTGCTGAAAACAAATATAACTAATATTAGGTGCAACTGGATAAGAAGACTGACTGCTGACAGGGGAACTGGGTATTTTCCCCAGTATCTTGTAAAAAGCAGAACAGTAAAAATATCTGGACACTCTGCCAGGATAGAAAATTAGTGACAGAAAAACATCCCCTGGGTGCTGGCCTTCATCCCCGAGTCATAAAAGCTTTAAAGATGTTCATAATTGTTAACACACCTGTCAGAGTCTGGGCTCATGTTCCCTGAATGTTTATATTGTATGTCTTCTCATAACCACTGAAATAATGGCATGTTTTCTATTAAACTATTTTGCTGTAGAAATTCAATCTTTGCTCTCTTGTCCACAGAGAAGCAGTCGCTCCTTCCACCAGGTCAGAAATGCACAAAAAAGCTCTTTAATGTGCTCAGGATGCACCGCAGCTAAGGCTAAAACAGACTAAAGCTCAGGACCTCAACTCAAATCAAGCCTCTTGCACTTAACAGACGGATTAAAGGCAACATGTCATGTCAGATGGGTTTTCTGCATCTTCAGGGTTCAGTCAGACCACTAAGAACTTGTTCATATTTCTTGTAATTTTAATGTGTAGAGCTTTACAATCTGTAAGTGATTCAGATCACCTGGAAAATTCCTCAGTACCGAGTGTGGATCAATTATGCATAAATTATAACATATTTACATCAAACTAATGTATTTTGACTGCAGTCAACGGTTATTTGCACTCTAACATGTCGCTCAGGGTATACGGATGAGAAAGATTAGGTGTAGAATTTGAAACCCCAAATAATTTGCTGTAACGAGCAACACGTGTGGACAACAGCACGTTTGCAAAAGGGATTTAATCAGAACTGTGAAATTAGGGTAACCACAGACGACAAGATCACATCAGCCAGCTGAGAGCTGCTCATTGCTGCTCAAGTTTTGTGAGGACCAGTGCTTTGATTCACACCTCTGCTCAAAGAATTCGCATCATTGTGTGAGCAATAATTCTTTTTGTACTAATTAGAGTTAATGTTCAATCAAGGAGGTCCACAGAGGATGCAAATTCAACTGGTTAATACGGAGCAGAACACCAACGCTGACCAGATGTGCCTCTTCTGTCTGCCTTTGCCTCTGCGTCTTGCTTGTGGGCGGTCAGGGAAGGGTTAAGTGTTGTGCTCCATCAACAGTGCTTTAAGAGTTTGCTGCAGGCTACAGCTTCAGCCTTTAAATACAGTTATCTGACACATCCCAGCTGGGAACAGGAAGAGAACCACGGCTGAAGCGCTCTCTAGCAGCGAGCCGTATTTCTACCCATCTAGTGCGGCAGCTTTGCTCCGGACAGGATGAAGACCCCGCTAATGTGTTTGCTAGCAATGCAGCTGGTGGCAGCCTTTGCATGGACATCTGAGTCACGAGGAATAGCGAGATCTCTTCCTGACAAAGAGCTGAATGGATACATCAGCGACCATTCAGAATCAAGGAGGAATGTGGTAGGAACCTTTTTAAAATAACTTCCAGCTTTTCTGCCCCTGATAAGCATTTCATATCGAAAGCAATACACTGTCAGGACAAACTGGTTAAAATCGTGGAGGACGAGTTAAAGCACAAAAGCTCTGGTGATGAGTGACTTGATCTGAGGAAGTCACAATGTGGCTTTTTATAATGCAAGATTGCTATATGACCATTCTGTCAGTTTCAAACATATGCACTCTTCCACCAAGAACATCTAAACAGAGCAAGGTTTCAAATTGCAAACAAGACTAACCAAATCAGATTACCAGATTAACAAAATCAGTTACCTTTCCTAAAAATGGTGAAGCCCAGCCCCCTACAGTTAAAAAATTCTTTCACGCAAGGCCAGAGGCTAAGAATGCATCCAACTGAAAATCACTTCCCCTCGGCCCACCTCAGAAAGCAGGCCCTCGGGTCAGCACGCACTGATAGACTGACTACAAGGTTTACAACAGCAGAGCATCAGCAAGGTCAGAGGTCGGAGCCAGCAGCAACTCGTGAAGATGGAACTAATAAATTACCACTGTGAGGGACAATAACAGCATAAAATCCTATTTCTCAAAATAAAACAGCATTAATTCCAAACGACATGGATTTGAGAAAGCATTTATCAGTGCATCAAGTCACTTTTGATGGCTGGAACCACTATGAGTCAAACGCTAAATTAGAAAGAAGGAACCCGACAGATCAACAGTACGAGGCAACAGTGTAACTGATGCCATGCAGAGCTCCTGGTTGGTTGGTTGGTTGGTTGGTTGGTTGGTTGGTGGTCAAATTGGTGATGCATTTGGCTGCAAACTACTGTTGAACTGTGTGAAAAATAAATTTAGCTGTAATGGTGGCAAAGATGGTAAAGATGTTGTAAATAAGGGCTTTGAAAGATGGTCACCGACTGGAAATACTCCACAATTTCACCTAAACAGAAAACCAAAACTGCTTCCAGAGTTGTAAAGTAAAGAAAGCTGCCACAGTCGTTAAAGTCAGCAGCAAGAATGGCACTCACTGTGGATGAGCGCCTCAAACACCCACTAGCTAACCATCACTACCACATCAGTGTCATCTGCAATTACAGCACAGACTCATAGGTACACACGTACACTTTAGAGCAAACATATAGCTGGTGATGTTTCAATTTCTCATTAAATAATCATGAAATGGTCTAAATATTTGGACATAATTTGTTTTAAACCAATATAACTTATCCAAATGTTATTATCAGGCAAATATCAGAGGGTACTGTAATCTAATATTACTGTAATCTACTGTTCAAAGGACCTAAAGAATCAAAATTAAATTGAACTGATAGCAATACTCAACTGTGCTTTTATTTTACAAATTAGATTTTAAATCAAGCACTGAAGTTTCTTATACTGTGTTAAAGAATTGGCAAGCGGCTTCCAGGTTGAGCCGAGCTGGAAGCAACACAGATATTTCTACAAGTTTGCGGTCATCTGCAGCATGTGTCTGCCAAAAAGCAGCAGATGCAGCAGGCCTCTTTCCACCACGACGACCAGTCTAAACGCTTAACGCAAGTGAGGGGGGCTGGATTAAAAACAAGTGATGTATTCTTCTGCAGAGACAGGTGCCTCCTGAAGATGACACTCCTCCCAGTCCAATAGCAGGAGCAAATGACACTGGTAAGTCTGGGGTTTTTCTCAACTTGTGTCAATAAATGTGTGTTCATGTGTTCCTGTCTGATAAAATAATGACAACATTACTCTCAATAGTGAGCCATAGACGGATATCAACGAGAATAAGAGAATCCTGTAATTTTTCAAAATAAAACATTGTTCAGTTTCAGATAATAAATAAAACAAAGTAATATAAGTTATTTATTCTTTCTGTGCAACTCTTTTTTGTGACCCTCACAACTCTTTCTAAAAATAGTCATGTGTTGATGTTGAGTGAAATTAAAGAAACAGTTTATTGTTAAAGGCATACAGCAATGTGTACGTGCTATTTGTTGTCTGTAATTATTTTGTGTTTCTGAAATCAGTGTGTATTTCACCTGTTAAAAAGAGATTGTTTGAACGCGAGTCTGATTCAGACTGGCGCTGAGAAGAAGCCTGAACAAGGCTGTTTGAAAGACGTGACGTTTGTGTGTGTCGCAGACCTGCCCACGTGCTTGCTGTGTGTGTGCCTGACGGGCTCAGTGTACTGTGAGGAAGTGCTCCCACCCATGTTCATGGTTCCCACGCTGCCCAAGGAGACTGCATACCTGTATGCTCGCTTTAACGTGATCGAGAAGATCAGCACCAACGACTTTGCTGACATTGGTAAGTTCTCCATCGTCTCTTTAACTGTGGCTTGTTTATACACAGATGTAAAAAGGACAGCTTCTCAATAATTACACATAGCGTCTATATTCATATGAAGTAAAGTTAATGATCGTAATATAGTTTTCGGTGCAGTTGTGGAAGTTAACAATTATTTACACCATGTATTTAAGACTACATGACCAGAATAACTGACAACTACACTGATGAACTTAGGAACAACGTCTAACAGAGAGGTGGTCAAACTAAAGCCCGGGGGCCACATGTGGCCCGATGAACTCTTTAATCCGGTCCGCAGAGCCTTCACAATCATTTCTCCAAAAGCCAAATGAAGAAGGTTGTCAGCTTGATTGGTTAGAAAAAGGTTCAGACCCCCCTTCAGCTACCATGCTAACATGTCCTCTCAAGAAGGTGGGGCCAAACATCATTTGGAGCTTCATCATCCATCTCTAGTTGGACCAGTTTACAGGCTCTTCAACATATTTTCTCAATCAAGCAGGATCTTTAGCTAACCTCTGATCCTCACTGGGGGGGGGTTAGTTTCCTGCACCACCTGGCCGGCCCCTTCATCAAGCTCTACAACCCAACGTGGCCCTTCAGGCTAAATAATTGCCCTTCCCTGGTCTAACAACTGTTGTTAAAGAATGAACTAATACAGAAAATATCAGGAAACTATAACTTTTTTGCAAATACGAGGCTAACCTTGTGCATTATACTGTATTCTAATCTTTATTTCCTTAAAAAAGATGTTATCAGATCACCCTTAATCAGGGTATTTACAAAGCCATAAACTTGCTTTTACTTCATAAGCAATAATGCAACACGGCATAACTCCCAATACATAGACTTAGAAGAAACTACATGAGCTGATGGGACATAATTTGTAACAACAGACACAACCTTCACATCATCATGTACTGGATAGCAAAGTGAAGCAAACCTCAGACACAGTGTAAACATTTTTACATGCTTAATTTGAAGCCTTGAGATTTTTAAAGTAAAAAATGACACCCTGTTTAATTGTGTCCTCCACTCCATCTGTCCACAGTGACTCTGAAGAGGATCGACCTGACGAGGAACAAGATTTCCGAAATTGAAGATGGGGCCTTCTCCAAGCTAACCCTCCTGGAGGACCTGAATCTCTCTGAGAACAGACTTGCCCGACTTCCGATGCTTCCTGCCAAACTTATATACTTCAACGCCAACCACAACCGTCTCAAAACCAGCGGTATCAAAGCTAATGCTTTCAAGGTACAAAGCCATAACTTCACATGTATAACTTTTATAATCAATTGTGAAATGCCTTCAGAGAGGGGAACAGAACACACTATATAGGCCAACCTAACAGTAACACACAACATTTAACTTTTTAAATGAATGCAGGCACTCAGAACGTCACAATGTTCTACGGGAATATATATGGCGACTGCGGAATTAACAAAGAGGATATAAACTACTCCAAATTAAGAGAAACAAAATCAGCTTTATTGGCTGTGTGTAGTGAGAGGAATTTGACTCCGGTCCAACATCATCAAAACACACATTTACACAAAACATCCACAAAACAGCAATACCTACAAAAACGTACAGAAATACTTTCATTACAATATGTATTTTTACAAAGTTACATGAATGTGCAAATTGTGAAAAAGCAAAGTGAAGCTGTGAATGAATGAAGTTTAGTATTGGTTGTTTGGATTGGAAGTTTCATTCATAATTGTTAAAGTTAAATACGCTCTCAAAGTGTCCTAACACAAGTGCTTTGAGGCTGAATCTAACCTGACCAATGATCTCTATCTGTACCAGAAAATGACCCAGCTGCGGAACCTGCTGCTGGCTGACAACCGGCTGCAAGCCGTTCCGTTCATCCCCGACAGCGTTCGCATCATTCACCTACAGGTTTGAACCACAGCTAAAACGTCAAACTCTAAAGAGTTACTTTCAACATTTGTACAGTGTCAACTATCACACGAAATGCATCTTATGCAACACTGACATCAAGGCTTTTCAGTGCTTGAAATATGCAAACAAACTATACTAAGGAAGCAACTACAGTCTCCAAAGGTAGAAAAATACCATCTCCCTGTTTTATTGCAGGATGGCTGAGTTTGCATTTAGACCAGAGGTGTTCAAACTGAGGCCCGGGGGCCACATGTGGCCCAATGAACTACTTAATCTGGCCCGCAGAGCCTTCACAATCATTTCTCCAAAAGCCAAATGAAGAGGGTTGTCAGCTTGATTGGTTAGAAAAAGGTCCAGACCCCCCCTTCAGCTAGCATGCTAACATGTCCTCTCAAGAAGGTGAGGCCAAACATCATCTGGAGCTTCATCATCCATCTCTAGTTGGACCAGTTTACAGGCTCTTATAACTATTTCCTCAGTCAATAGTCCATCAAGCAGGATTTTTAGCTAACCTCTGATCCTCATGTGGGGGGTTAGCTTCCTGCACCACCCGGCCAGCCCCTTCACCAAGATCTAGAACCCAATGTGGCCCTGCAGGCTAAATAACTGCCCACCCCTGATTTAGACCCTATAAAAAAACAAACACACACACACATAAAATAATGTTGCAGAATTGTGGACTTTTAATTTTGGACTGGCTCCAACAAAACGTCTACAGACAGAAGGTCAACGCTGACAACCTGGACTGATGAGAAATATGTAAGTATTTCATATTTTGCATTTTCTCCTAGCATGTTTCACACTGAATTTAACAAGAAGGTGTATGAATCAGAATGCAGAGTAATCGAGTAAATAGATTTAAAATGATATTGAAGATATATTGTAATATTATTATTGGGTTACTGTTTGCAGAAATAGATACAAATCACAATGAACCATTTGTTAATACCCTTAGTTATTAAGTTGTTGCCGCCTTAGAAAAACAATAAGACTTTGTTAAAGCTGGATATAACGCAAAAAAACAAGGATCCTGTGTTTATTTGCATTATGCGCGCTGTAGTCATATTATAAATGAGAGTTGACCCCTGCTGTTGATGTTCCCTGAAAGCTGGTGCAAAAAATATAACACAATAACTTTACCAGAATAACTGTTACAATTTAAAATGTATATAAAAAATGTGTTTGCTTTTGTACTTCCATTAGCTCACCGGTGTTTCAATTCATTGAGATACGTAAATTATGATTAATATTGCTTTTTTTTTTCTTTGCCAAGCACATTTGGAGCAGACGCTGTCAGAGATGCTCAGGAAACGCTGCTGATTATTCAGCACAATAAAGGTTCGCACGTCTGACTACTGTGCTCTAACCCAGGATGACTCGCTTTCCTTTTTCCAATTTCTTATCTTTTTTTCATTATATTTAAAACTGAACAAATGTGTGACCATCTTCAACTATATCTATATATATATATATATATATTTTTTTTTTTTTTGTGCCAGACTCTCCCTGGTGACCCAACATTTCAACAAAAGGCTCGACGTCCCGGAGCCTCCACCTCCACTGGGAGCTTCCACCTTAGCTGACGGGCTTCAGCAAGATCAGATTATCTGTCTGCATCCTCTGATTGTTGCTTCCGTAATATTTATGGGTGAATATCTTTCCATAAAGGTCTACCAAAGAGCCAGCAGGCCTGTTTAAAGGGTCCCGTCCCACCCTTCCAGTTTCCAGTTGCTGCAAACAGTCCAGCTGACTCTTTGGATGAAAGAGAAACTGCATGGACATATAAGCATATGTTGTTTTCCAGTTTTGTTAATAAAAAAAGAAAAATGTATTCTTGTGTGCTTGAGGTCCCACTTAAGCAAGTAATCCAAAATATTTACTCCAAAGCATGATAATCAGCAGCAGAAACCTAGCTCTCCATAGGCTGAACCGTCTTTGTAACCTATTGAGTTGTATAGTTTAAAACACGGCTAGGTCAGGTAAACAGAATTATGCACTGATGAGATTTTGTGAAACCTCAGTGTAGCACATCTTTTCAACGTCACAGAGTGTTTCAAATGATAAGTTAAATGAACACCAGGTTACATTTAAAAAAATGTGCAAATATAATGGCTATAAATGGGTATTTACCAGACAAAAGCTCAAAATATCAAATCCTTTTATCCATCTTTTCTTTCTTTGGGAGGTTCTTGAGATGACTTCTCTTTTTTGAGATTGAGACCGAGGACAGAACCCCAGCGAACAGTAAAACAGAGCATAAAAAGACAAACACATCGAGATCTTAGAACAGATGAGGGATATAAATTAAATACAGTTTAAGAAATGCAATGACACCCAGGCAGTTTTGGATTCTCCAGGATAATAAAATAGTTGTGCTGAGCGTTCTGACAGATATTCCATGGCCAGGTAGCAAAGTACAGTATGTAACTGCTGATTTTCCAAGTTCAGCGAGAAGCCTGGGAACCTGGACAAAGGGGTCACAATATTAGCCATAGCTTAGCCTGCTGACTCTTCAAACCCTGAAACTAATTTAAGAGAGACCACAGAAAAACAAACAGCTGCAACCACAGGCAATATTTTAATCCTCTGCATGCACTAAGACAGGGGTGGGCAATTATCTAGCCTGAAGGGCCACGTTGGGTTTCAGATCTTGGTGAAGGGGCCGGCCAGGTGGTGCAGGAAACTAACCCCCCACATGAGGATCAGAGGCTAGCTAAAAATCCTGCCTGATGGACTATTGACTGAGAAAATAGTTAGAAGAGCCTGTAAACTGGTCCAACTAGAGATGGATGATGAAGCTCCACATGATGTTTGGCCCCACCTTCTTGAGAGGACATGTTAGCATGCTAGCTGAAGGGAGGTCTGAACCTTTTTCTAACCAATCAAGCTGACAACCCTCTTCATTTGGCTTTTGGAGGAATGATTGTGAAGGCTCTGCGGGCCGGATTAAAGAGTTCACCGGGCCACATGTGGCCCTCGGTCCTCAGTTAGCCCACCTCTGGTCTAAGAGGACAAGAGTGTCTAACTGGGAAAAATTTATGATAAAAAATAATAATTCAGCTGTTGCATTTCCACCTATATTATATCTAATGTAATACCGCATGTTCAGGTCTGATGTTTCCTACCAGCATTTCCATCCGATGTAAATAGAGAAGAATTAAATAGAGAAATAAATTATTCAACAGATTTATGAGCATCCATAAAAAGCTTAAAACTAGCCTCAGCATCAACGGGACATTAGTCATAGGTTTTCTGCAGTCTGTGATATGATTCTTTGTTCCTAAGTATTTTCTTTCCTTTTAGAACAACAACATCACTGAAGTCAACAAAGACACCTTCTGCAAGTCCAACAACACCTACTACCTACGACCAAGCCTCAGTGAAGTCCGCCTGGATGGAAACCCTGCGGTGCTGTCCACCTACGCCGACAGTTTCACCTGCATGAAGGTCCTGCCGGTCGGGAAGTACCGCTGAGGCCGAGGCAGGAGGTATACGGCGCTGTTGTTAACGGAGGGTTAACGCTGGGGAAATGAGTGACGTTCTACAGAATTTGGGGAAACAATAAAGATTTTCCTTCAAACCTACAGCTTTTCAGGTCAAAACCAAACAGTGATTTCTATTTTCTAGATAACTTTTTCTATTTTCTGAGAAAAGGGAAGCACCAGACATCTGCTTATCGGCACGACATTCAAATTACAGCCTTAATTATGATCAAAACCAGCTGAATTCTTCAAGCCATCTAAAGTGCCTGTGAAAATATATCAAAAGTCAGTCGCAGTAGAGCCCATCGCCAGCAATTCAACGTTTTCGGCAGAAGAAATGTCACAGATGAGTTTGCAATTAACAGATGAAACCAAATCATCATGTGCAGCGCAGTCCAAGTTACTGTTTCAATTTGACCCAATGGCAGTACAATTTGGACGAGTGAAAGCCACCACAGCACAGCTAACGAGCCAACGGGAGCGTAGCTTCCAGCTTTTCACAGCGTTAGTGTAAACGAGACCTTCTGGGGAAATGAGCTTTGTTACTTTGTGTAGATAACGAGATAAATACATGTTTACAGCTATGTTTTAGGTATATTTTTGCTGTATGTAACATAGTGTATCAGCTCCAGTAATGACTCCAAACACAACAGGCCACAGTTTTCCAGTCCTGGCACGGCCACATTACATCTTTTTTTTATTTCAGATTTCGCAATATAGACAGTTTTGATTGTAAAAGACGCCATATAAAGATGAACTGAACTGAATCTGATGAGCATGACTGAGGGGCAGTTAAGTTCCTCGTTAGAACAAATAAGTGAAATTCAGGTTATAACAGATGAATAAAAGTCTGAAATAACCATTGTGGTTCAATGGAAATATTCAGTATTTCATGTAAAACTTTCTTTCACAGTTGCAGAGATAACTCAAATGTAATTACACATGATGTACCACAGTGACGCTTCCTTGCTAAGTGATTTTGTGGATTAATTGTATCTTTAAAAATACCGCATTAAAAATAGACTCGTCTATCTTTTGTTTTTTACTAATATTTCCATATTATGCTTACTTTTCTTACTGTAGCTGTAGTATGAACGGGGAAATAATATGTCTATGAACTATAGTAATCAAATTACTCGTTACTTTGTCTGCTTTTAAAATGTAACTCTTCCAATACCTTAAACAAGTACTTACTGATGTGAATAAGACATTAGTGTACAGCAAGATGTGGGTAACATTGTTAATGTTATAAGATATTTTAATAAAGTCAAAATCTTTACTTAAATTGGGTCATTCTTTCCATTGTGTTCCAGACAAAGTTGGACCAGTTGGAGCAAAAGTTGGACTGAAAGTTTAGTTTATAGTAACAAAAAGAGTTGTAACAAAAGTAGTAAGAGAAAGATAACGCCACCTGTCTTTACACAGGCTGTTCTGAAGCCATTCCACAATGGTATTCTCAAAATCCTGAAATACCACGAACACTTGAAAGTTTATATATATTAATATCAATTGTACATTTTGAGAAAAAGAAATTGATAGAGGAGAAATTACCAAAAGGTTAACAAGGACAACAAAACAGTTACTTACAATTCACACATTTAATAAGAAAATGTTCCTGCAAATGCTTTTTACTGCAAAAGCAACCAGTTTAGCTTTAGTTTAGCTCCAAAATATGTCAGCAGTTTGTACCAACTACTGTAGCTTGGGAAAACCTAATTCTAGTTCTACTGGAGTGGAAGAAAAACATCAACAGTGAGTATGAATTACTGCACCATAAAAGATCTGGTGCAATTTACTGCCGTGGTTATGTCTTACATATGCAACCACTCAGTTCATTTAGTTAAATGTCATTTAAGAACTTACATTTAATTTAAGTAAAAAGTAAAGGTAAATTATCCGTAGCTAAACTGATGAGCAAGACACTCAAACCTAGCTTGTGGAGCAACTGTAAATGGATGTTCATTAGTCACCAACTTCTCCCCCAGACGCATGTCTTTGGGGTCCCGGAGCGAACCCACGTAGGCATGGGGAGAACATGCCAGCTCCAAAGTTCCTGGACCCCAGAAGACCTGAATCTGGGACCTTCTTGATGGGAGCCGACAATGGTAACCACCAAAGTCAAGTTAGTGACAAATCTAATACAGAATTATAATTATTACTGCATTTAACTGATTGTTATGGTGTGAAATAGGTTGGACAACAGTCTGGAACCAAAGACCAATGAGTAATAACCAAAAAAGTCTGAAAAAAGACTTTTTAAAAGTCAACCATGAAGCTGTATTTGCCTGTTTGAACAACAGAGGAACTAAATGTTCAACGCTGGACATTAGCTCAGGTTTTCTATAACAAATTCTGCATGAACCGACTGAACCGTAAATAACGGACATGAGTTCAAGCCAAAACATTTGTGCAATCTGACTGGAAGCGTTTGAAATTAATGCTGCTTCAACACGTCCATGATTCCGCAAACAAAAAAAAGAGTGACCAAAGCTGTTGGACACCCCCTCCCAGGACCCGGGATGTCTTCACAGGTTTATACATTTGATCTACTATTGGATATGAGATGAGAAGCAGATGCTGGGCCGTGGCCACAGAAATAGGCCCGACCCTGTAGGCAAAGTGCAGACTCAGCTATGGAAATGATTCCAACAGCAAAGGAAACGCTGCAACCGTATTTGTCAGACAGACCAAGAAAGAAAGAGAAAAGGTGGACATCTACCACACAACTGAGCACAATATTGTTAACTTTCATTATTTCACAATTCAGACTAAAGCTGTGTTTTAATATAATATGTACGGCAGTCGCGAATATTACAATATTCGTCAATCATGATTATTTTTCATATTCACGATTACCGTCAATTTATTTTATCCACAAAGTTGCATAAAATTACTATGACTCTGAGTCTGACGTCATCGTACCAGCAGCAGCACACAGCATCACCGTGGCAACCACATGTTGTTTACCTCTCGCCTTGATTGGATCGGCAGCGAGCTGTGGCTAGGATAATATGCTGTGGCTAGGATAATATATAATAATGCTATTATAATATTATGCTAATTTTGTCACCGATTCTGTTCATAACCTTTATGGACAGAATTTCTAGGCGCAGCCGTGGTGCTGAGGGGGTCCGGTTTGGTGGCCTCAGGATCGGGTCTCTGCTCTTTGCAGATGATGTGGTCTTGTTGGCTTCATCAGTTCGTGACCTCCAGCTCTCACTGGACCGGTTCACAGCCGGGATGAGAATCAGCTCCTCCAAATCTGAGGCCATGGTCCTCAGCCAGAAAAAGGTGGAGTGCCTTCTCCGGGTCGGGGAGGAGATCCTGCCTCAAGTGGAGGAGTTCAAGTACCTCGGGGTCTTGTTCACGAGTGGGGGAGGAATGGAGCAGGCGGATCGGTGTGGCGTCTGCAGTAACAGACTCTGCACCGGTCCGTTTGTGAAGAGAGAGCTGAGCTGAAAGGCGAAGCTCTAGATTGTGTCTACAGATGTTTACCACAATTAATCCTCTCTAGAAATTCCTCCTCGTGACAGGCCCAACTATATGGCTTTGCTTGGTCATGTGTGCCTTTAGTGTCCAGCTAAAGAAAACAAAACAAATCAACAGAAAAAAGCACCTTTTAACAGTGTGCTTCTCTGTATGACAGCAGAAATTAGCTGTGGGTGATGGAACTCAGGACAAAAGTTCTACGCTTCAATTTCGAATGTAGCACGTCTGACATGGTGTCTTGGTGTGGATGATAGGACATGGAACGCTGTCTTCCACGGAGGTAAGTCTAATCCTCCTCAACTGACAGTTACTAACAAATTCTTATATTTATACAGACAGCAGGAAGGATTCAAATGTAATTTAAATTCCACTCACATACACTGGAGCAGCACAAACATCAACTGTGTTCCATGGTTGTCTGCCAGAATGGAAAGTTTGTGTCTGTGTCTATACGTAGAGACATTTAACATCTGTCCTGAGTGGAAAAAAGGCCCTTGGGAATGGGACACAAACGTCTGCGGTATTTAAGTACTAGGCAGCAAACCTTCATCTGTCTACTCTAACTGAACGATTAATACTGTGGACAAGAGGCAAAACTCTCAGATTCCTTGCAAGTGTAGAGAAATTCTCCTGTCTTTTTATGGCTAGTCCTTCAGGTTTAGGGCACACTTGTGTTTGTGTCTTTCACACATGGAAACAGCTATAAATGTAAACAACTGTCACACTGTTGCTCTGTCAGGGCAGCAACCAGCATAGCGTCCTCCCATTCCAGCGTCCTCCCAACACTATAAAGCAGCTGCCGTAGGCAGAACCAGAGTGTCAGAACCTGGGAGGTACCAGAAGCTCCAAACGGGTCAGCAGCAACAGCAGAATTAGCTGTTTGGGAACATGCTGTTACACACTGTCAGAGAAGATTTGCCACTTTTAATGGGTGCAGCCCACACACTCTGCAAGATGCCCAACTTCCATCCATCCATCCATCCATCCATCCAGCCAGGGCTGTCACGATTTCTGGAGACGATTGTCAGAAAAATAATCGTGATATATAAATATATCTCCATGTTGTTTTTATCCTAGCCATAGCATATCATCCTAGCCATAGCATATCATCCTAGCTATAGTATATCATCCTAGCCGTAGCATATCATCCTAGCAATAGCATATCATCCTAGCCGTAGCATATCATCCTAGCTATAGCATATCATCCTAGCCGTAGCATATCATCCTAGCCATAGCATATCATCCTAGCAATAGCATATCATCCTAGCTACTACATCCTAGCCACAGCATATAGACAGGAAGTTGATCAAGGCAAGCATCTCCACTGTTAATGACTGGCAGAGGGAATCTCAGCAGGGTTGAACCCTAACCCCTACCCTAACCCCTACCCTCTGGGCCCACTACCTGTATCACAAACTCAAACTCAAATGATTAGGCCCATTTCTGTTCCGTGGGGTTCAACCCACTGCTTTGGGGGAGAGAATTTCCTTTAAAAAAAAAAAAAAAAGCTGTGTTCTAATTTACCTGGAAGTGCGTGAAGGTTTGGCGCCGCTCATCACATCTTTCTGAGAAGGTCCGGAGAGTCCGGAAGAACAGAAGTAGATTCCATTTCTCTTCCATTCTGAAACAAAAGTGGAAAGAGGTGTGATGCTCAATGGGTATTTCACTATTTCAGCATTACACATCCCATAGTGTGGTTTTAAACATAGTCCTTTAGAGTAGCCAGGACCTTCTGAAAGTCATAAATTGTCCGGTTCTGGTCCTGTCTGAGTGGATCAGGATCATCACAAACTGGGAACGGCTTTCCCAGAGACCCAGGCTGGACAGCAGCTTTTCCAGATGTCGTGCTGATGGACACGTGCACTCTGAGGCTGAGCACAAGCAGAAGTAAGAGGCTGATCCTGGAGTGATAACTTTGGACTGGCCTCATGTGGTTTGAGCCGGGTCTTCACAAAGAACAGGTGAAGTCACACTAACTGCAGACACGCTGTCACGGAGCCATTTCAATGTCTGATAGCCATTCTTGGTTGTTCTAGTATTACAAAATTACCCAAGCTACCAAAGGAGTTTAAAATTAAAGACTTCTTTTAACTAAACTGACAAAGAAACATCACTTTTTCCACATCATGACGTTAGGTAAGGTTATACTCACAGTAACAGAAACCAAATAAAGCGCTAAAGAGCGACTTTTAACATCTGAGTTCTGTTTTTCGCTCAAATTCTTGGTAGGACAGGACACGCGGCTCACATTTATGCTTCATTAACACATGGCTGATGAGCCAGGTTTTTTTTTAAGGTGATATTCGAATCTAGTTCAACTGACAAATCTACTCAAAGCTTAGAAAAACAAGGTGAGGGCTCCAGAAGCTTGCTCAAAAGTCCGACCTTCTGGAGTTAAGCTCAACGGATCAGAATCATAACAAGGAAACAGATATAAACAGAGCTTTCCAGATGGTGTCTGGCCCCGCCTTCTTGACAGGACATGTTAGCATGCTAGGTGAAGGTGGATCTTTTTCTAACCAATCAAGCTGACAACCCTCTACAGTTGGGTTTTGGAGGAATGATTGTGGAGGCTCTGCGGGCCGGATTCAATAGCTCTCGGGGCCACATGTGGCCCCCGGGCCTCAGTTTGCCCACCTCTGCTTTAAACGATGTAGACATATTTTACAACATTCTTGTCTGGGTAGCATTTCCTTATTTTCTGTGATAAAGGCAACATTAATTCAAAAGTCTTCAAGTATCTGAGCTTTACTGAACTAATATTAAGCGTGCTGTTCTGGCAACCAAGGCGTTACTGAGGTACAAAGCCTAAAAGCATCTGAATCATATTTCATGACTCAATCTGCCAACCTGGCAGCTCTGGCCATGATATTCTCTCATCTTACAATCTATTTGAATTTCAGGTGGTGTCAGATGGAGAAAATGACTTTTTTTAAACATGAGCTGGGGCCGAGCGGGGAGGTCAGAAATCTGGAAACTTGAATCCCAGATCTCAAGGACAGTTTATTAATGTAGGGTTAGGGTTATTAATGTAGGCGAAATGTTTTCAGGGCAGCTGAATATCAACCTGCAGAGTTTGTTCTCACCCAGACAGGATGCTGCTGAAACTGCGGAGGTTGCTGGAATCCATCACAACATTCAGGTTACTGACCATCCTCTTGGACCTCTGAGCCTCCTGCAAAACAGACAGACTTAAAACCAGCTGGCTTTTATGGCTCTGATGTCTGTAAAATCACAGGATTCAAGCCAGGTCAGAGGAGTCAGAAGCTTCTCATGCTGGCCTGCTCACTGGATGTTATTACTCATGTTAACATAGCCAAACAAACAGCAAACCAACTGAAGAAATGGCAGGAATTTGAGGAGCGAGCTAGCTGCAGGGAGCTGCAGCTAGCCAGTGGGGCAGATGCGCCTTCTTCGGACTCAAACCAACAGCTTAAACAAAAGCCATAGAATAGGTGACCTGCTGGCACTAAAACCGTTGGCTCAGATACTTGAGCAGATCAGCACACGCGTGACAGCTGCTGAAACCGGGACGAGAGTGGTCCACTGGGCGTGGACCTCTGTTGCCCTCTGCTGGTGGAAGCCTCTAAACACGTGGTCTGGATCCAGGGGTGCAAATGAGCCACTTTAAAATTGCTTTTAGCATTTTGAAAATGTCTGGACCCGCACCAGTTTGCATATAGGGCTAATAGATCCACAGAGGATGCTGCAGGCACTGCCCCACGTGGAGCAGCAGGGGAACTACATACAAATGCTCTTTGTGGACCATAGCTCACCATTCTTTAGTACCATTCAACAAAGTGGACGATGTGGGCATTCCATCTAGCAGCCTGGTGCAGTGAGAACAACCTGCTCCTCAACACATCAAAGACCAAACAGCTGGTGACTGACTTCAGGAGGAAAAAAAGGGACATTCCACCGCTCGTCATTAAAGGGGACTATGTGGAGCAGGTGTCGAACTTCCGCTTCCTGGGTGTCCACACCGAGGGGGGCCTGACCTGCAGCTGGAAAAAGCCTAGCAGAGACTCCGCTTCTTGAGGGTGCTCAAGAAGAACAACATCACACAGAGACTGCTGGTGTCCTTCTACAGGTGCTCCATGGAGTCCATGCTAACATAGTGCCTGTGTGTGTGGTTCACCAGAGGAACGCGCTCTTCAACACAGCCCAGAAAATCGTCGGTTCCCCTCCCCTCACAGTGATCGCTGCGTCAACATTGTGAAGGACACTTTTCACCTGGGACACCCTTTGTTCCAGCTGTTACAGCGATACAGGACAATCAAATCAAGAACAAACAGGCTTAAAGACATTTCCTATCCAACAGCACAAACCACCCTCAATGCCACAAAAAAAAACACACTCTAACACAGTGACGGGAGCATGCATTAAAAATGACAGTGAATGGCTGTGTGTTTTAATTTATTACTGCAGGCTTTCATTTATTATTGTAGTTTTAGCGTTTTTAGGTAATGATGATGCACTGACCTGTTTTTATTCTGTTGTACATGTTTAAATTACAATAAAAAGTAGTATTCTATTCTGTAAGATTGCTGCTTTTTTTAAACAAACCTTTGCATCTGACAGCGAATGCGTCGGTCGTGTTCTGTGACATCTCTGGCCAACTGGGCGTGACGGCTCACTACTGTACACGGCTGTGTTTGTTATACCTTTTGTAAAACTGCGATTCGATAAAAGGGGGACATGTAATAGTGAGACTTGGGCCGTTGGACTTGTGCAAGACTGCTGCTGAACAACTACACCTGAAATATGGGCTTATGGAAATGACTCTACCTTTATCTGGGAGAGCCGGAACTCCACCTGGAAGTCCAAGTCATAGCAATGACCAGTTAGAAAGAGATTCTGGACCAGCGTACTGCCACCTAGTGCACAAGGACAATCACATGGATATGTCAGCCCCAGTGGAGCATGTGTAATGTCTGCCTCATAAAAGGAAGCAGCAGTTTCATTATTTCAGAGGCAGACATTGAGCATTAGATGCATGAAGGCACAGAAGAGAGACAAGTGTGCTCTTACTGCTTTGGAGAGTCTGAATGGTGCAGTTTGTCAGGCTGATGCCATTCATCTGTGCCTGCCATCTAACAGTCTTTCTCAGTTCTTCTACCTCCTCCTTCAGAATAGAAATAAACTCCTCCTTCTTCTCTTTGTCCCCTTTCATAACTGATCTGTGAAAATATTAAACATGATTTTGTGCGAGAATACAGCTGCAGGCATGGAAGGTTCGAGAAGAGCAACTTAAATGAACATTAATCCTGAGTGGAACATTAAAACTGACATGGCCTTGTGCATTTGACCTCCGAGGTTGAATGCCGTGTTCTTTTGCTCGTCCTTCAGTTGGTCCTGCAACGCTGAAACGGTAGCCTGGAGGTGCTCGACTTGAGCTTCCAGCATCCTCACCTCCTCCATGTTCTTCTCATTCATCATCTGATCCAACAGGGAAAGAACAGTCATAAACCTTTTCAACGTCAAAATAGCGTGAAAATATTGTCATATTCTGCTGTAAAGTGTAGGAAAATATTATTTATTGACGTGCACTCCTGTAGTAGTATTTGATTCACTGTAATCTTATTTATACAGCCTGCATCACAATGAAGCTTGACATTAATCATGAAAATCCTTAGATTGTCCCTGATGAAAGCAGATCGAGGCAATCCTAAAACCATAGTAACTGAGTCCAATGACGGTTCCATTTCCGACCCAGCAGTTAGCAAAACCTTCACACTGATTATATTATCTGTATTTAAGTTTGTGCACCTACTCACAAAATAAACCTTTCCCGTAGTGTTTCTAGAGATTAATATCCAGGTGCAACGAGGCAACGCCGCCAAATAATATGATCTTGTTTTGTTTACTGCAAAAATTAATTTACAAAACTGACTTGCTAACTTGAGCGAACCGCTTGGAGTCACTTGTTGTAGTTCTAATGACGCCTTTTTGGATAATGGCGGGCTCCGGACTGTACCACTTCTCATGTGTTGGTGGGGGTAGACTTAAACTTTGAAGAGTGCTAGGGACTGTCTCTTTCTGCGTGTGAATGTTTGATATAATGTGATATATGTATTTGTGTTAAAATGTTTAAAGATTCCGAAGGAGGCACTGAGCTCTGGTTAGTAAATAAAAATTATATTGTCCCATAACAGACAGGTGAAAGTCTCATAACACTGGATCTTTATGACGGTGGTTTTTTGTCATATTTTATCACACAAAATATAAATATAAGTATATATATTTTCTAAATATTTAAATTAAACTATCATACTGTACTTAATTAACTAATTCAGTCATTCATTCTGGGGGAATGAATCTGCCGAGGAACGTTTTGTTTGTGTGGAAACAACCGCGGAAAGAAAAATCGGTAGGAATGCAGCCCCGGACAGATTATACGGAGACACTGCAGGGGAACACGTGAGGTAGGTAGTTGTCTTTATTGACAGGAATCAAACCTGTAATTGGATATTGGCTAAATGTATTCTTGCCAATATATGACATTAGTTGGTAGTTTCATTTGCTTTAACGTTATGTTGTGCAGTTCCCTGTTAAAGTTGTGAAATATTAACGTATAGGCGCCAAATTACGTTGCATATTGAATCTGAAATTGTGTTTTACCCAATCGCCATGATGATTTTTAGCAGTACTGAAGGCATAAACAAAATGCAAATTTATTTTAACAGTACTACATGTTATCAAATGTGACAGCAGTACTTCTGACTCTGAGTCTAACTCTCTGGTGTGTAAAATTTGTTTTGTACTGTAAACCATACGACTTTTGCTGGGCATAAACCTTTAGGGCAATGAATAATGGAAGGAAATGACAGCAAAAACAGAATGCAAAGCTTTGCTTCTTCCTGTAGATGAGTAGTATTGTTATCATGTATGTCTAACTGCAACTGTGGAAACAGCCGGTCGATGTTTTAAGACTGATGTCATTAATTGTTTGTTCAGAAGCAGAATCTTCCTGCATGTGGAGGGATGCAGCGGCTCTACGTCGGGGGCTTAGGCCACACTGTCACGCAGAAGGATCTGAAAGATCGATTTGGAAAGTTCGGAGATGTGGAAGATGTGGAGCTGCGAATTAGAAAGGACGCAGAAGGTCAGGAATTCCTGAACATGAATCAGTTTTGACTGTAGTTTCAGTGAATTTATACACTATTACTAAATGTTGATGAATTAACTGTAATACATCTTAAATGCTGACCATAATTGCTTATATTTGCTCGTTTATTCTCAACAAACGCAAGTGATTATGAGTGTCACAATATTGATTGTTGATTTGGGGTTGGGATTTGTTTTATTTGATAAAAGTGTGTAGGCTTTCTGACACTGTTATCATACAGACATTCATTAATTCAACCATTTTTCTGCAGGTGTTCCCTACAAAACCTTTGGCTACATTAACATCAGCATTTCAGATGCCAACCTAAAGAAATGTAAGGAAATGAAGCTGCTGCATAAGTCGCACATATGTTTAGGTGTTACGATTGTGTCACTAGAGTAACAGTCTGTTACTGTCTGTCACGCTTCCCAGAAATAGTTACGTTACCCAGGTGATTCTGTGATGCTTCTTACATGTTTTAATGCCGCCTCGCTACATGATACACACATAATTAAAACAAAAATATAATGATGTCTCTTATAAAGGAAATCCCTGGGATCGGATCTGGGGGAAATCATCATTTTGTTGTGTGCTAAAAGTGTTTGTCACCTTTGTTAGTCATCATTGACGCAAGAGTTATTGTTAAATCATCTGCAACCTGATTCTTACAGATTGTGTTTGTTGTTTCTGTAGGTTTGACAGTGCTGAACAAGTCCAAATGGAAAGGAGGAACTCTGCGCATAGAAGTAGCAAAGGAGAGCTTTCTACAAAGGTACGCTCATGTTTACATGCTGCTCATGCCCTGACAGTGATTTCAGTGTTCATTTTTGACTTGTGTTTTCCAACATCTGTAAAATACGGCACAAAGGAAGCTTTGTCTTGTTTCATTTTACAACCACTACAGACGAGCTCAGCTCCTAACTGGTATCGGTGAATCTTAAAGGATTTCTAAGCATTTTGACTCATGAATGTTTCTTTTTCTATGTGTCAGATTGGCTGAAGAGAGACAAGCCGCAGCAGAGAAGGGTCTTAAACATTCAGCTGCTGAGGACAAGAGACAGAAGATGCTGGCCTCTCTGAGAGGAGCTGGAGTGGAGAACTTCACCATGAGAGCAGCAGTGCCAGGCACTGAAGTTCCAGGGCACAAGGTGTCAGGCGCTGTAACATAAGAATCCAGACGCTCATTGTTCCCTAGTAATATTGATGTAGCACATAAGCATGACAATGGACCAGAAAATTCACTCGAGTGTAGTGCAGTGAGCATTAGCTTGGGGTCACATGACTGTACCCCCCCTCCCCCAAAAGCAGCATGTGTGAGGATGGAGGCTTTCACTGTTTTCTAATCTCTCTCTCTCTCTCCCTCTCTGTAGAATTGGGTGGTCAGTAAATTTGGACGCGTCCTCCCCGTTCTGCAGCTCAGCCACCAGAAAGGCATCAAAGTTCGATCCATGAAGTACGACCCATCCAAATACAGCCACAATATCCGCAGGCTGGACCAGTCGAACCAAGAGTCGGCCACACCCGTCACTCATCTGACCTGGGAGCTCCAGGGAGGAGACAGTGACATCAGTAAAAAGAGGCGCGGGGAGTTCCCTCCGTTTCATCCAGTGGGACCAAAGAGGAGTTGCACAGACAAATCCAAAGATCACAATCGTGATCAGGCAACAACAAGGTGAAGAAAACCTTCTGAATATTCCATAAAAGGGGCTCATTATTACAGATTGTCTGTGCGTTTTTAAAGGAAGCGTAGTAGACATTTCTGCTTTGATATTCTTCTTTTCTCTCTGATTCTGACCTGTCTCATTCTCAGAAGAGTTTTCTGTTTTTCTAGGTTGTTTTTAATGACCTGCTGGGTTTGGAATTTAACCTCAACTCAGATTGTTGCTTTAAAGTAAAAGGAATTTGTCATTGGGACATGGAAGCAGAATGCTGAACCTGCTGATTACACCAGTGCTCATCTGTTCTGACATAAACAATCTTTGAACCACAGACCGAACCAACCGATGGCAGATGTGACACCCTCTGTCGCGGATGTAGTTGATGAAGACGACTTTGAAGAAGTGGGATTTGACTACTTGTTGAAATCCCGTCATTCCCGTCTTGAGGAGAACGGTAACACTGTTTTAAAGATCAATTGTAATTTTCAATTTTATCAGGCATCGCTTTTGTAATCAAGATCTGTTGCATGTTGCGGGATCTACTTATACTGTAGTTTAAAAACGTGTGTGAGAGTGTGCACGCGTGCGTGTGTGTGTGTGTGCATGCTGCTGAAGGTCATTTCTCCAGTAGGCTGGGTCTCTGGGTTTTCCTAGCCTCTGCAGAGCATCGCTTTCTGTTATTGTTTTTGCTCACTGAATTGCTAAACGATCTCACATCTGTGCTTTCTTTTGTGAAACCTCTCTGGGAAACAGACGATGAAGATGAGGACGATGAAGAATCGTCTTGCTACAGCTCAGATTCTGATTATGAAGCCATGTTTTCGAACGCCCCCCTTATGAAAATCTCTCTGGCCGACCTTCAGAAGCTTAGTGAAGAATCCCAGCAGACCTTTGAGACCGCGGCTCCCAAGAAGGGCACCACACCAGAGCAGATCCTGGCCTCAATCCTGGAGGACGTTAGGAAGGATGAACTGAAGGAGAAAAAGACGGCAAAGAAAACATGCGTGAAAATGACACTGCCGCCCTTTCGGGGAACGAGAGCCCTGAGAGAGGAAGAGGAGGGCAGAGGAGAAGGGAATAAAGTACAAAAGCTGGACTCTGACGTTCCTCAGCTTAACCAGAGAACGATGGATGGGACTCTTAGCAGACAGAGGGATGTAGAGAGTGGAGAGAGCAGTGATGAAGATGAGGAAAATGATGCTTCAGGAGCTTTAAAACCACTTCCAGACAAACCTGAAGACGGTGCTGCTCTTTCACAAGAACGTGTTTCGGCCAAAGATCCAGAGAAAGTAGCGCCTTCTGCCCATCACAGCGAAGCCTCAACGACTGAGGAGGAAGAGGAGGAAGACCAGGGGGAAAAGCAGGCTTCTTCCCAACGTTTGTTTAAACCGAAGGAAGATGTGGAGCAGCAGAGGAAGGACAATCTACGGAGGCTAGCAGCCATCCAGCAGAGGCAGGAAGAGGCTGAAGAACACAAGAAGGTCATCCAGAGCGCTCTGGCCAAGCTGGTGAGCTACAAAAGAAGGAAAATCTACATTTACACCAGACTTTTGTGGTTCATGTCAGAAGACTCTGCTTAAAATACTCACGTTTGTCTTAGAATTCAGATTTTCAGCAACATTTTCATTTTGCATTCATCTCGTTAGGTGCAGCTGATTCCTCATCAGTAGCTGAAGTCGGTTTATAAATCATGCTTACACTTTATATTTAACACTGTCAAAGCTTGATCATGTTACACTATGACAAAAGAATGACTGAAATGAAGTTCATCTGTTCTGGGCATAGATTTGGAAAAGAAATCACTATATATACTCTTTTATTATATCTCCTGTGCAAGGTGCATCTTCAAGAGTGCTCTGCTTCGGTAAAATAATCCTACAATAGCTTTCCGCCAATGAAATGTGAAATATGCTCTCTTTTTTGAGTAAGGCACAGCTGTTTATGTACAGAGGACAGGACGTCATAACAGACATCCGTCTTCTTCAGGATGCCTCAACACCAGGAGCAGGAAAGCACGTCATCTTTGACTCTGACGAGGAGGATCAAAGAACAGCAGCCTCAGAAGGTTGGACATCAAAGAAGAAGATGTTAGAGGATGAGACATCAGCCAGAACCCACAAGGTGAGCGCAACGCTCCATAGTTCCTGAGTGGATCCATGATCTTCCTTCATGCTTTACTACTGCCTGTGTGTGTGTGTGTGTGTGTGTGTGTGTGTGTGTGTCTGTGTGTGTGTGTGTGTGTGTGTGTGTGTGTGTGTGGGAGATCAGGTGAAGCCATCTGCTCCTCAGTTGTTTGCAGCCATTGATGATGAGGACAGTGACAATGATGATGGCAACAGGTTCGACATCAGACCTCAGTTTGAAGGCCTAGCAGGACATAAGGTAAGAAAAGGTTAACTCTCTGTCTTTGCAAATCAAATAAAAGGCGTCGAAAATGCTACAGCTCAGATTCTGATTAATGACTCGTCCCCCTCTGGTGTCATTTTTGTTGTTGTCCAGCTGATGGAGCTGCAGTCTCGCTTCGGGACGGATGAACGTTTTAGAATGGACGCTCGCTTCCTGGAGGACGACGAGGACAAAAAAGGGGAGAAAGGTGAGGCCCACAGCAGGTTATGCTGATATTGTGCTGAAAAGGAAGCTTTGTTTGTTCATCTATATCAGGGTTTCTCAAAGAGTGGTCCGCAGACCAACAGTGGTCCGGCGGGCGACCCCTAGTGGTCCATGAGGTGACACGTAATAAATCACATTTCAAAATTTCAAATTTCAGTATTTAAAATTCAGTGTAAAATCAGTGTTTCTTGAACTCCCAAGATTTAAAGGATTGACTTTATTGTATATTTCCTGATGCATCTGTCACGCCAGCACCTGATGGGTACTTAGCTTATTGTTTCGGCGGCTATTTAGAGTCAGGTGGTCCGTGAGTGTTTATGTAAGGGTTCAGTGGTCCTGGGTCTGGGAAGGTTTGAGAAACACTGCTCTATATGCTACAAAATTATTTTTTTGTCCTAAAATCATAATAATCCCAAAACTGAAATATGAACGAGATAAACGGAATATTTAGTACCTAAAACACCAGACCCAGATTATGGTAAACTCTAAATTGAGGCCTAGGTGTTCAGCCCTGGTGCTACTTATGGTCTGTCCCACATCTTCAGTCTTAAAATAATTTACTTTTGTTCTGTCAGCACCAACAGATTAAATAAATCTTCCAAACTCAACATGCTGTTCCTCCTCATAATGTTAAATAACTTTTAGAGTAACTTTCTCAGTTCTTGTTAAACAGGAAAGTTAATAATAATGGTTTCCGCTTCCAGGAAAGGTGGAAAATAGATACAAATGTTTGCTTAATTTGTCATTGGATGCTTGTTTCCTTGTTTAAGGAATAGCTGTGACACACTGGCAGCTGGATAAAGTTAAGTTTCCAGACCTGCAGTCATTAGCTGAGAAAAAGCTGAGCTTGTTTGATTCCACCTGCTCCTGTTAGCAGCCTTACTTATTATCCTGCTATCTGTTGACGAGCAGCAGGGGGCGTACTTGAGTACTCAACGCAGCTCGCTCTTAACTGTGCACACTCAGACTTCCTGTTAGCCTTTTCAGTGATTCTGTGTAAAGTGGCTATCTGTTTTTAACTAAAATGATTGTGCTGTAAACATTTTAACTTTTTTTTACACCTCAAGTATTGTTTTATTGGAATATGCCAGTAATTAGAAAATTGCTGAGTCATGTAGCTTATAAAGCTAAGAAAAAAATAATGCTCATCGATTGTTACTTGGCCTGCTTTTATATTGTTGTCAGATCGTCTGGAACTTTTTTATCTGGTGATCATTTTCTGTGATGCAGAGCAAAATGGGGCTGTGACCGAAGGAGACGCGGCTCTCGAAGAGGAGCGGAAGAAGAACCTGTCCATCCTGCAGAGTGTCCTGGGCAGCAGCCAGCAAAATTGCAACAGCACAACAGCTGGCAAGGCCAAGACCTTCAGGTGGGCGACACAGCGCGTGTGTGTGCTTGTTAACGTGAGTTCACGTGTGTGTTAACCTAAACAAAACCTGTCTGCCTGCAGAGATGTTTCAGCTCTGCACTATGACCCCACCAGAGAGGAGCACGCGGCGCTGGAGAGCAGGACCAGTGCGAACAGGGAAAGGTACCAACACACAGCTCCAAACCACACTATTATTACACCACTGTTATTTTATTATTCCAACAAATTCTATAAGGTCAAAAATGTGACATCTGTGCAGCACTGTTGTCTTGTGGTGGTGTAGTATTGTACAGAATAAATGCTAAATTATTCATTGAATAAGCTAAAGTTAGATGTTTTTTTTTTGTCTAGTAAATTACATTGTGTGTGTACTTTGTAGTTGCTTAATTCACATGGTGTACGTGAATATACAGCATGTGTACGTCACTAAAGATCCATGTGAGGCGCAGATTGCAAAGAATTTAACATTAAAAAGAAAACGTAGAGCAACGTGTCTACTGGAAGATGCAGTTAGCTTAGCATAATAGCACAACGCTGCTGCTGCAGCACCTCCAAAGGAAACATCCGGTTTATGCCAAAAGAAACGGCAAGCTAAGCTAACGATTATTAGCAGTAATTAACAGAAACCAGTGTGATCATGACTGAGAGAAGTCTGCTAGCTAACACACTTTGTTTACAGCTCTGTGGAAACGCTGAGTCACAACTTTAATCAATGCGGCAGCTAATCTGCTAGCTAGCATGTTTCTCCAAGTTTTTGCTTAAGATAATTATAATAATAATCAACGGAAAATAAAGTGCTAAAGTGAGTTTGTTAAAGCCTGAACTTCAGTTAGTTAAATTGTTGTTGTTTAATTTACTCCGTATCTGAGTTTGATATTATTTTGAGTGTTCAACGGAAAAAGAACGTTACGGAGGCTTTTCAATAAATTTAGTGATGTAAAAAAAAAGTCACAGTGAGCGCAGTATACTTTTTATCCAATTACTCGATTAATTGCCAGAATAATCAATAGAATAATCGATTACAGCAGCCCTAGTTTTTATGTAATTTGTACTTTTTTTGGTAATGCAGTGGTCCCTTGTTTATCGCGGGGGTTACATTCTGAAAAACCCCCGCGATAAACAAAATCCGCGAAATAGAAAGCTTTTCATTTTTCACTATTCAAATACATGTTACGGCCTCATAATCTCTCTTTATAAATCTTTCCCAAACTGTGTGGCGGCAGGTGCGGAATGTCGACAAGAGGCTTGGAATAAAACCAACCTTTTGGACAAAAACAATTGCCCAAGCACTTTACCGTGAAGCAACGCTACCGTATAGGCCTGCTGTAATAGCGAAAGCGATGAAGAATCGATATGAAAACTAGTTTAAGAATGCAGGCGACGAAGTAGACTGAGGGCTACAATACACCGGGTGTGGCGCGGCTCCGACACGACCACACAGCTAACCCCCCGTTTCCACCGGAAGCGCTGCTTCTCCGTCCATCCTGATTAGATTCTATTCAAGTCAATGCATCAGTTTCCCCTGGCTGTGGCTCCGCCCACGGCAGGGCTGGAGGCTCCGCCCACGGCAGGGCTGGAGGCTCCGCCCACGGCAAGGGCTGGAGGCTCCGCCCACGGCAAGGGCTGGAGGCTCCGCCCACGGCAAGGGCTGTGGCTCCGCCCACGGCAGGGCTGGAGGCTCCGCCCACGGCAAGGGCTGAAGGCTCCCGTCAGCCTCTGGAAAAATAGGCATGGCTTCTATTTTGGATGGACGGACGGAGCACCCCGCAACAAGCTAGCACAAGGCATCGCGTGCGGCACAGGAAGTCGGGTGCAAAGAAAAAATAAAACATCCGGGAATTTGTCAAAATAAAAGGTCCCATATTTAGAGCGAGTTTTTTTACATTATTACATGTGTGAATCATCTCTTTTTACGTTATTACATGTGTGAATCATCTTTTTTTATTACGTGTGAATCATCTTTTTTACGTTATTACATGTGTGAATCATCTCTTTTTACGTTATTACATGTGTGAATCATCTCTTTTTACGTTATTACATGTGTGAATCATCTTTTTTTATTACGTGTGAATCATCTCTTTTTACGTTATTACATGTATGAATCAACCTTTCCTTGGGCCGTTTTATCTCGTTTGTGGGTGCGTGAAACAACATCACAAGTTAATCTTTGAACATATTAAATAAATAACCAGAATTTACAATAAATAATCGATCTGTTACACATTTTAGGAAACATTAATAGAATTCCCCATGGTAGAAACATTCCCAGGATGTTTTATTTTTCTCTTCGCACCCCACTTCCTGTCCGGCACGCGCTGGATGGTGCCAGATTGTTGCGGCGTTCTCCGTCCGTCCAGACGCCTCCGGTGGAAACCCGGGGTGATTATCCTTTGCCGGATGGCAGAAACAGAGCGAAAGCTGCGACGCGAACGCGGTCAGTGTATTTTCAGGGTGATTCTGGACCAGGTCCCAGGTTCTTTATACAAAAAACAAACTGTTAATTGTTTTTCACTGACGTTTATTTAAGCTGTCTCTAAACCAGGGGTGGGCAATTATTTAGCCTGAAGGGCCACATTGGCTTTTAGATCGTGATGAAGGGGCCGGCCAGGTGGTGCAGGAAACTAACCCCCCAAATGAGGATCACAGGTTAGCTAAAAATCCTGCTTGATGGACTATTGACTGAGAAAATATGTTGAAGAGCCTGTAAATTGGTCCAACTAGAGATGGATGATGAAGCTCCACATGATGTTTGGCCCCACCTTCTTGAGAGGACATGTTAGCATGCTAGCTGAAGGGGGTCTGAACCTTTTTCTAACCAATCAAGCTGACAACCCTCTTCATTTGGCTTTTGGAGGAATGATTGTGAAGGCTCTGCGGGCCGGATCCAATAGTTCATCGGGCCACATGTGGCCCCCGGGCTTTGGTTTGCCCACCTCTGGTCTAAACTATGATCAAACCTACAACAGAAATGATTTACAGAAAGAATCAGGATGTGATTTTTTATTTTTTTTTTTAACATTTTGGATCAAATTCATCAGGACAGCTGTGGGTTCATCCTGATAAGGGTGTCAGTAAGAGGAGTCGGTCGACTGTAATCCCGTGATCTTTTCTCTCCTCAGTAAGTCTGCCAGGAGAAAGAAAAGGGAGGAGGCCCAGAAGCTTCCAGAGGTCTCCAGGGAGATCTACTACGACGTGTTCTGCGACCTGAAGGCTGTGTTTGGTCAGAAGAAAGAAGGCAAACCCGAGGAAGAGGAGAAGATGACCTGGGACCAACATGTGGAAGCGGAGGAGGAGGAAGAGCTTCCAGAGGCCAGAGCCGATACCAGGGAGGCAGAAAGGGAATCCTCTGGATTTCACTTCTCCTTCTTTGGAGACGAGGCCGAAACAGGAGGCGCGGAGGCGGGTAGGCCAGCTGTCCCGTAACTTCCTGCAACCACACAGATTTCACTCTTCCTTTCAGATTAGAATCATGCTCCTCTCTGCTTGTAGAGTACAAAGCAGAGAGCATCTCTGCAAGCAGGCAGCCGTGGCAACAAGACCCGCAGCTCAACCACAGCAGCTCCGAGGAGGATGAGGATGGGCCCAGGGACGAGGAAGAGCCAGTCGGCACTCTCGCTCAAGCCAAAGAGTGAGGAAAGGGATGATGGTGTCCGGGCGTGGCTCTGGCGGACGGGTGTCTTTGTTTTAATAACTCAGCTCTCATCACAGCCGGTTTTACTCCAGCCTGTCAGAGTGGTTGTCCCTGGTTTCTTCCTTCCTTCTTCCTTCTTTGACCAGCAGCCAAGTTCTCCCACATGAGCTTTGATGCTGCTCTGTGTTGTTTGCAGTGAAAGGGTGCCTTCGTTGCAGAGAGAGATGTTCTTCTTCGTCCAGGAGGACAGCAGACTGGCAGGTAGAGCTACGGTCCCTCGTAAACTCCCGTCTGTTCTTCGTCTGGGTTTAACATCATCATCTTCTTTCCTCAAACAGAAGGTCCCAGACTCTTCTGCTGCTCCTCCCACCTGGAGGAGCGGCAGGAGCAGTGGGAGGAGAGGAGAAGCTCGCTCAGAAATGTGGGGATCGCTTTCAAGTCATCGCTCCATTCAAATAAAGTGGGGGACTTCTGAAGGCTTACTGTGCTGTTGTGTCCACAGGAATACCGCAAGAAGCACAAGGAAGCCAGGAGGAAGCTGAGGGCCTCAAAGAGGTGATGATGGTTAGGTTGCCTTCAGAAGTCCTGGAGTCGGGAACTGAGCTTCTGTCAGGACGTGTGTCTGACATGTTTTATGGTCAGAGTTCCAAGCTGCAGTTTCATGTTGAAGCCGCAGATCTTCATGTAAATAAATTAGTCTTCACGTTTTCTTGGTTTTCCTCATTTCTGTTGGATTTGGGTGAGATCGCTGAGAAATCCATCTCAGACCAGCTTCTTGTGACCGTCGCCCTCTTCAATTCATCCGTTACCTGAACTACCTGAACTAGACTTTAAAGTCATTTACTTTTGTTGGCTTTAGTCCTGTTTCAATGCCTGGATAAACATTTAATGTTTAAGGCCTCCATTTGCGCCGTAGTTACCCTGGATTGTATTATTGCTAGGGAATATTTGACCCTATTGATATTTATTCAAGTAGTGTACAAATCTACGGGAGCAGTGTCTTAAAGGGAGTATTTCCAGCTAATTTGATTCCGGTATATTTTGGTGGAAAATATTACATCTTCTATTGCTGCCACTGAATTTATTATATGGATGAGTAACATTTGAGTCAAAATAACTTAAAACCACTGACTATAGTAACTGTTGGGAGAAAGTTGCCTAAAATACCCATTCATAATTCACAAACTTTAAAAACTTATTTAAATATTTCACATAATTTAAATATTTGCTCTTCGTTTTCCACTGCGCGATTTATTTCGGCTTTACGGTAACGCGTCCCGAGGGTGAGGGAGACCCGCACAACTTTATTAAAACGTCAAGAATATTACAGAAAAACGAACATTTTCTCTGAGTAGCTGCAGAAAAAGTCACAAGAGCATCAATGTAATGAATATAATTCACTCTCTGGTGAATGAGTCATTCCGCATAAAGTAAATCCTGCAGTTATTTTTTACCGTAAGTCCCCAACCAAACCCATGTAATCGGTACATGAGTACTGTAAGAGTGCACTTTTGAGTGTTACCCTCGCAAAGCACTTATGTGAAAGCAAAAGATGTGTATGACGTTTCATCCCTCCATCCATATTTCATGACGTACCGTCAGGTTTTGAGCTGAGCAGACTGTTTGTGAAGCTCTTTGTTGCCATTGCGTCTGCGGGGACGCACCAGCAGATGGTCCTACCAGCGGCAGGACCATCTGCTCCTCAGAGGACGAGCGTTCATCCACCAGAGGCACCATCCGGAGCCAGCTGGGGGGTTGGCTCAAGAGTGGGCTGATGAAGAGCGCAGGGACCGGGGAGCGCAGCAGCTGATCCCTGATCTGACCAGCACTCTCACACGCGTCGTGGGTAGACACAATGAGTCCGTCTCTGTTTCTGCTCTTTCTTTTCCTGGACTTTCAGCCGGGAGTGGTGGACGCTGGCGCACCGCTGGCGGAGACAAAGGACTTTCCGTCCCTGGACAGAAAGTTTCCAGACTGGGCGCTGAAACGATTCGCCCGAGGAAGCAAAAGCCGGAGCCTCGGGGGAAACGACGAGCACAGCACGCCAGGAGGGGACCGCCCCAGGTCCCAGAGCACACCGCGGAGCGGCGGGGACGCGCCGGCGCAGCCAGGGAACAGCACCTCGGAGCGCTGGCCCGGGCTCTTCGAACCGCTGTACCCGCTCACCGACGGCTCCTACTGGGCGTACGCGCTCATGCTGCTCGCGCTCCTGCTGTTCGCGGCGGGGCTCGTGGGTAACCTCGCGCTGATGTGCACCGTGTGGCACAACGTCTACCTGAAGAGCACCCGCAACTGCGTCCTCGCCGGGCTCGCGCTCTGGGACTTCCTGGTGCTCTTCTTCTGCCTTCCGGTGGTCGTGTTCCACGAGCTCTCAGCCAAGAGGTTGCTTGGAGACCTGTCCTGTCGGCTCGTGCCTTATCTGGAGGTGAGCGCGTGCGGCATTGGCAATAAAGTAGAATAAAGCGGAATTCATCTCTCAAAGTCAGAGTTCTTACAGAAACTTTGGGTTTTCTCTCTCTCTCCTGCTCTGACCATAATCGTGGTACCAACCCTGAAGCTTTGTCTGTTTGTCTGTCTGTCTGTTGGCAGGTTACCTCCCTCGGCGTTGCCACGTTCAGCCTCTGTGCGCTGAGCATCGATCGCTTCAACGCCGCCGTGGCCCCCACGCCTCCACCCAAAGCAAAGGTGGAGCCCTGCCAGGCCATCGTCTCCAAGCTGTCCATCATCTGGGTGGGCTCCATGCTGCTGGCGGCCCCCGAGCTGCTGCTGTGGAAGCTCCTGCAGGAGACCGTCAGCCTGCCAACGCTGCCCGCCTACATGCAGCAGAACCAGCTGGGAGGCACCCTGATTGCCACCTTAAGGACCCGGCCGGAGAAGATCAGGGTGGAGGTTTGCGTGCGTGAGCCGTCTGCGGAGCTCTCGGACAGCATCTACTCTCTGGTGCTAACGTACCAGGAGGCGCGCGCGTGGTGGTTCCTTGGATGCTACGTCTGTTTGCCCCTGCTCTTCAGCCTGGCCTGTGAGCTGCTGACGAGGCACGCCTCCGCCCAGCAGCCGCCTCAGGACCGCAGCAGAAGGGTGCACAGCCGATGCTCCTCCTCCGCCTCCTCATCGGCGTCCTCTCCAAAGAAGGCGCAGCCACGCAGGGAGCACAGGCTCCGCTCGGCCGTCAGGGCTCTTGCTCTTTTGCACATGGCGTGCACGGCGCCTGAGAGCGTCTGCGGCATCGTCCTGACCTACGTCTCCGACTACGTGAGGGCCGAGCCGCTGACGCTGCTTCTGCCGGCTCTGGGGCTGGCGGGCCAGTTCCTGCTGTTCCTCCGCTGCGCCGTGACGCCCTTGCTGATGCTCTTCCTGTGCGCGTCGCTGGGGCAGGCCTTGGTGGACCGCTGCTGCTGCTGCTGCCAGGAGTGCGTCCCCGACGGCGGCTCCTCTCCTTCCTTCTCCACCTCAACCACTGCGACCTCCACATCAGCCTCGCCAACCTCTCCGTCTCCCTCCAGGAACGAGGGGTCCAAAGCAGCTTTGGCAGAAGACGCGGCGCTCTGCGGAGGCCAGTTAGCCCGCTCCTTAAACCGTTCCTCGGCGGCTTTTGGTACGCCGTGCTGACCTCCAGAACTGAACGTCACCTCGGTTCATATGTTCTGCTCATTATTCCATCTTAAAATGCTCTTGGTTCCGCCCACTGCGGGTGTCTGGTGAGGTTTTTCTTAAGAAGACTAGACCCTGTGTCTCGGTGAGCTTGCTCTTTGAGTTAATGCTAAAGAAGCGTAAGCCTGAGGCCACAGCGATAGACCGTCTGCTCCCGTAGATTCCTGCTTTCTTCCTGCTTTGATGTTTTGAGCGCTGTAAGCCTGCTCCGGACTCTTTCCTGAGAAGACTGATTTTAAAACCTCATCCAGGGTCACGTTGTGGTACCGACACCAGATATTAGACTTGGTTGTTGTTGGTGTGGCGTCCTGGATGTGCTTTATTAGCACTGCTCATAAGGCTTTACTTTGTTTTCCCCTCATTTTTGACACTGACCTTCGGGGCGTCCGCTTGTCTGGACACCACCGGAAGCGAAGCCGGACCGTACTTTGCCGCGCATGTGACAACATTCTGCTTGCTTTGGTTGGACTTGGAGTTGGACTGGTGTGTGTCCTCCTGGAGGGAGGGAGGGAGGAATGGATGCAGAAATAACGGGAGTGCGGCCCGGGCCCCGGAGAGGAACTAAAACAGTCTTCTCGTCTACAGTAGCCACTGGAGTTAGCATGAAAGCTATGTTCGCTAGGCGTGCTTGTCTGCAGTGAAACTGATGACTTCTGTTCTCAGACTAATGCAACATAATAAAAAACTATCGCTAGATGCTGTTTTATTCGGCGTACCTCGGTAGAAAACACCTGAGCAGCTAAAACATCTTCCACCCCAAATGCTTGTGGAACACTGAGAGCAAGAAGAGCTGGAGCCTGTTCCTTTTACTGTGGACCCCGGTAAGCCCCTCTGGCCCAGACTTACACTTTCAAGGCTGCCGCTCTGAGTTTAAGCCTGACTTGTTTGAGCTGAACTGTTTGTCCTCCCATGAAAAGGAGCAGAGGCCTCAATAAGGCCGGCTTTGTTCAGCAGTCACCCCCTCTGCACTGCTTCCACCAGCTCTTCTGGAGAAAGACAGACTTGAATATAGCTGCATATCATTTGCCATCCACCGAGGGTGTTGCTTAGTTACACGACACCCACTGCCTCCCACCAGCGGGCCCAGTAACCAAAGCCACGCAGGAACAAAGAAAGCAAAGATGCAGGAGAGGAGAACTTTTTTCTCTCCTTGTCCCCTTGACAACCAGCGCGGAGGCCTCTGCTGAGCCACCCGGGCTAGTCTGCAGCTCTGCCAGCTCTGAAGGCCTCTGCCTGTGTTCCTGGATCTCCTCTCTCTGGAGCTCCTGATTGCTCTTATTTAAACTTTCATCTGTTTATGAATACGTTTAAAAAGCAAGTCTAAAAATGACATGTTTAAGCAGCCACGAGCCCACCAACCAACAGACACACCTACTGGTGTTACATCAAACACATTATTGGTTTTTTTCTTGTTTTTGCTTGTTATATAATGCACGTGTCATCACACGTGTAATCTGTTTCGTTATCATTGTGGTTTTCTTTGTTTCCCCTTATTTTCTTTTTTCATTAGCATGATTGCTATATCACCTCTTCCTCCTCCTCCTACCACCAATAATAATAATAATAATAATGATAATACTAACAGTAAAAAGTGAGAAAAACGGATGCGATGAGGGGGTGTGCCGGGCTAAACGCTGCTGTTTCTGAGGTTGAATTGTTCAATTGAAACATTCAGTGGCTCGTGCTATAAAACAAAGGTGCAGCTAAAACCGGATGAGTTCTGTCTTCTCTTCTTTCAGCCCTTGTGCGTTCTCCACAGCCACTGATCCGCCTCTGGCTCCCCATCCTCTGCAGCTTCTTCTCCTGCACCAGCTAACGTCACTCCATCCATACATCGAGTCTTTGGTCTTCCTCTACACGTCCTGCCTGGCAGTTCCATCCTCATCAGCGTCCTTCCTCCGATCCATTCGCTGTCCCTCGTCTGGACATGTCCAAGCCACCTCAGTCTGGCCTCTTTGACTTTATCTTCAAAGCATCAAAGCTGTGCTGTCCCTCTGAAGTAGCCATTCTTGATCCTGTCCATCCTCGTTACTCCCAAAGAGAACCTCAGGATCGTTAGCTCTGTCGCCTCCAGCTCTGCTCAGTCTTCCCAGACGCAGAGCTCTTGAAATTAAAAATGTACAACAGGGGTGGGAAATTATTCAGCCTGAAGGGCCACAGTGGGTTCTAGATCTTGGTGAAGGGGCCGGTCAGGTGGTGCAGGAAGCTAACCCCCCACATGAGGATCAGAGGTTAGCTAAAAATCCTGCTTGATGGACTATTGACTGAGGAAATAGAAGAGCCTGTAAACTGGTCCAACTAGAGATGGATGATGAAGCTCCACATGATGTTTGGCCCCACCTTCTTGAGAGGACATGTTAGCATGCTAGCTGAAGGGGGTCTGAACCTTTTTCTAACCAATCAAGCTGACAACCCTCTTCATTTGGCTTTTGGAGGAATGATTGTGAAGGATCTGCGGGCCGGATTAAAGAGTTCACCGGGCCACATGTGGCCCCTGGGCCTCAGTTTGCCCACCTCTGCCCTAAACGCATCGGTAAATTAGATACAAAGTGGCTTCTTCAGCACCATTGGTAGTCGTTTTTAACCTGAGTCACAATGAAGGTTTTCTCCAGCTTCTTCTGCCCAGAGCAGTAAAGAAGACCTCAAAGACGTCACACCAAGAGCCTGGTCATCAGGACCCCAGAGCAGGTTCTGTAGTGTTGCTGTAGAGTTTGATGTTCCACCTGTTGGATTCTGAGCCCAAAAAGATTCTGGCTGCTGATCTGATGAAGCGGGAACCTTCCTGGTATGTTCATGGTTACTGTCCCTGCAAAGGGGACCGGTGGGCCTCTGCTGTGACCCAGGCTTGGACTTTGCTTTTTGGAGTTTTGAGAGCTGAATGATTCAACAGCTTTGATCCTTCTATGGGGCTTTAAAATCCCATACGACTCCCTACCATCCTGCAGGAAATGGTCAATGGGAGACTTTTACCAGGGCTCCCTCCAGCCTTCATCGTGTAAGTGGGCCTGGACTTCCTGTTTGACCTCAGAAACTGTTCTGTCATAACACCACATGACATCAAAAGACTTTGAGGGTCCTATTTTTATCTGATGTTCAGGCAAGAGCCACAGCTGCCTTGGCTGGATCTTGGGTTGAGTCCAGGATCCAGAGCTCCTCGGGCTCTGGGTGAGTTGGAGAGATTCATTGAGGGCATGTATTTTTGTATGTATGGTGTGAGCATGCGCAAAAGTCTAGATGATCTTCAAACGACAATAAATGCTTTAACACAAAAGCCACAGTTGCATATTAAGTAGCTGTAAATTCCCTCTATTTTGAGCGTAGTACCGGGCCGTGACCACACGGGGGCAGTGTTGTTCGGTGTCTCAGGACCTGACGGCAAACTAAAGCAGATCTCCAGGAATCACTGAGGAGTCCCCCCAAGATGGAGGGAAGTATAATTTATCAAGATTCTCAGTTCCCTTTGACTGATTTTTGTAACGTTTTCAGAAGTCGTGAAACTTATGACGAGGGAGACTTTTCTTTATTGTGACCTGTCAAGCAGACAAAGTGACGTCATCTCTTATCCTGACCTCAGGTTTCTGCGCATCTGCTGTATGGTTGTGATTTGTTGCTGCCGGGCATTTTCCATTGGCAGACCTTAACAATCTGTTAACGAGTTAGTCACGGTGCTGCTTCTTATTGCGATATTACAAAAGACCTGCAAAATGAAACGTGGACATCACTCCATAGTTGGACTCTGCAGACATGACAGTCACTTCACACTCAGCTGAAATGTGACCTGAAGAAGCAGCAGAACCTGCTAGTCTGCCCATTTCCTACTGTATTTGCGGTGTGTCTGGAACAAGTGATTCATTGCTGTGCTTGTTTTGGAAGCTGAACTCTTATGACTGCCGTCATCATAACTTACAACTGGATAAATGAATTGGTTCCGGTTTAAGGTGATTTAACACACACGTTCCCCCATTTCTGTGTGCTAGCATGTCACGCAAATGTGCAGAAATAGATTTCAAACATAAAGTTCCACAGTGCCGTATTTCTTAAGGGTTACGTTATGGACTCGGGGCCGTCTGAGCGGCTGTGACCACGGTTTAACCTCGCCAGGTCTCACCAGTACTGATGTGGCGCAAGCAGCACCTGTGGGGGCCTCAGTCAACCAGGCAGAATGAATAAATGCCCATTTTTCACATTTTCCGACGTCTGATCTGCCCCTGTTTCTCCTGCACTGGTGGATTAGGCTTCATGTCAGCCTTCACGCCAGGTTCTGCTGTGCTCGGGTTCTGCTGTGCTCGGGTTCTGCTGTGCTCGGGTTCTGCTGTGCTCGGGTTCTGCTGTGCTCAGGTTCTGCTGTGCTCAGGTTCTTCTCTCGTGTGCGCTCCACCGTACGTTGTGCAGGGAAGGGAATCCTGTTTTGGGGGAGATTGTTGACTTGTGTCTGTGTGTTGGCCTCCATCCTTTTACCGGCTGGTCTTGGTGTTTCCTGTGTTGTCATCTGGGTTCTACCCTTTGGCCTGAATCACGGAGCTGGACAGGCGTGCTTGTCTCTGCGTGTCTGCCCGCTGATTCTGGTGCCGGGCTCCAGTGTTCCGAGCGTCGCCCACTGCCACGGAGGACGTCCTGAGGTCTGCACAGCAGCGCCACCAGCGCCCCTGCTGACGTTCATTCACTCTGTTCCTCCACCTTTTCATCTGAAGTTGTGTGCTGTTGAATTCCCGTTTCCCTCCCCCTCAGAGACTCGCTGCTTCCCATTCCTGTCCTTCTTTTTGTTTCGCTCGTTCCCTCCCACACATTCTCCCCCTCTTTCATTTGAAGTCTTATCATCAGCTGCCTTCAGCTAACCACTTTCTCAGCTGAGAATTGTGAATAAAATTGAAATCAGGAGAGTTTTGCCTCCCTCCATCTCCCGTGTGTCTCTCTGCCTGGAACTTTCTCCAACTGTGAGCTGTGACCTCGCACCCACGCTACGCCGCCTCTCACACGTGAACTCTTAGCTTCTTTGACTGAGCTGTCTGCTTTTCACTGCGTCTCAGTCCTCAGTCAGCGCTTCAGTGATGCTAAAAATGGGGCTGATGATTATATACCTCTACGCTGATTCCCTGTCTGCTGCGTGGATGGATAGATCATTCTGTCTTCCTCCTTTTTCACTTTCTGCTGAGGAGAACTGTGATATTACTCAGTGAAAAGGTGTGCGTTGTAGATTTAATGTCACATTTACCATCTTTGTGAAGCTTTTCATTGTGATTTGGGGAGTTACCTGCTGAAAACATGATTCTTAAATGCCGTCTTTCCACCAGTTCTGTTATTTAGGCTCGCAGGTTTCCATGGTAATAACAACAGCCACTTTCCAACATGACAAACATGGCCCTCGATGTTACTTTCATCTTTTAGATGGGGTTGGAAACTTGACTGCATTATAAAATGTTATTTTCAACATTTTTCCTGTTTTAAAGCAGAAATTAAAGATGAGATAAATGAAGAAAAGCTCATCTTTTGGGATCCATTTTGTCTCACAACCTCATGAAGGTTATTTCGAAAGGTTAACTAGTCAGTTAGACCAGCGGTGCCCAACCCCCGGGCCGCGGACCCGTACTGGTCCGTGGGTCATTTGGTGCAGGGCCGCACAGAAAAAATAAATAACTTGCATTCATTTGTTTTATTTATTATCTAAAACCGAAAGTGAACTTTTCAAGGCTGGTCCCTGAAACTACTGTTTATGTCCTTAAACGTCCACACAGCAGGCCCATCAAAGGCAGCAGCAGGTTAGGAGGAACATCAGGGTGCTGTCATCAATGCAGCGCTTTTGTAGCATCTTTTCAGAGACCCAGAGCCTGACCTTCAAGAAAGCAACTGTGGCAAGGAAAGACGGGAGGAAACCCTGAGCAGGACCAGGCCCAACTCTTCATCTCTGATCTTGATCTGGACAAGAGCCTCAGAGTCCTCAGGCTCTGCTTACGTCTCCGTCTCCGCTATACTTTCCTGAGGCGTGAAATGGTTTAGAAATTCTTTGGCACCAACCAAATTTCTTGCTCCTTCCTCCCACATCCTAGTTTTTGCCTCCACAGCACTCAGAGTCACACATGAAGTGGTTTGCTGGAACTCCTCAGCTGTGTTTGGACTCCATCTCATGGTCAGCTGAAGGAGAACAGAGCCGGCACAGTAGACAGGTAGGAGAGCCCTTGGTTTGAGATCTTCATACAGAAAGTAGATAAGAAGAAGAAGACTGGTGGAATGAGGATGTCCAGGTGTGCTTTCGGAGAAATACATCAGCTAAGAAGACGCTGAGAGGACTGACCTGGTCCCTCGGTTCAGGGGGGTGATGCCAAGAGTCAGCCTTCCAGATGAACCGTAGCCACCGATGAACCTGTGCCACCAGGAATACGGTAGGTGACATGAGTGGGACGAGATGATTCATTTAACATACTCTTCCGCCCACAGCCAGGTCTCGCGAAGAGAAAATAAATCAGTCTATCAAGCTCTGTGGTAAACAGGAAGTATCTCTGCAGGTCTGAAGTTGTTTATGGTGGTGGGCAGCGCGCTACAGAAACGGCAGAGGAGTGTTTAAGACTACCTTTCTGCTTCCTGGCTGAGACTCTGGCTACTCCTGACTGCGCCACCACCATCAGGACAACCATACACCAGTTTCCCCCAGTATTCAAGCCCCAGTGTTACACAGACTCATTTCCCGTTGCCCACCCTGCTGTGTCTCAGCGCCGGTAGCTAGCTTTGCTTTCTGTCTGACCGCGTCTCTACCTGCTCTCTGCCTGAATCTCTTCCTTGTGACCCTTTATCCCTTCAGTCGTTGAAGTAAAGCATCCTTTTCCGTGGAACTTTAATTCTGAACTGTGTTGGGTTGCGGTTGTAATTGGGCCCCGATTCAACCTGGTACAAAAATGAGCTTAAGTGCTTGAGAGCGATACCATCTTGGCTGGAATGGACACTGTCTCTGTGTGTCCTGGAACTCCACCTTGTTTTCAGGGCATCACGTAGACAGCCAGTGATGAAAGACTGACACGCAGCTAAACGTCATTACCAGACAGATGAACTAGCACACCAACCAGCCCCACCGTTAGCACCACTGTCAACCTCAACTGTGGCCTTAACAGAGTCACCAATGTGTTGGCTCTCAGCAAGCCGTAACTCTCCTAATGAGGTCTGCACCTTGTCCTAGCCAGCTGGTACAGCTCCAGACTACTCTAAGGTATGGACGCCATGCCTCCAGGCAGGCCGTAAATAAACTACGCTTCCTACACCTATCAGGAAAGGAGGGCGAGTAATAACCGAACAGACAGAGGGTGAAGCAGAGTGAGCCCATGCTAATGCTAACACTACGCGAAAGGTGAAAAGATAAAAAAGATAAAGATTAACCATCAAAACCAGAATGAGTGTAGGAAACGTGTAACTTGAATGCATCTGTGTTTTCGTCCAGGATTAGGACATCAGTCAGCTCCTGGACGGTCTGGACAGTAAAAGCATGAAAGTCTTAGTCTGACCGTTTTACTTGACAATTAGAAGAGAGAAATTATGCGCAGCTAGAGGGCCTTGCAGCCTTTCTGTAGGGAGGTTACGCTTTCATGTGCCTTGGGGCGGCTGACTGTTTTCCTCAGGCTGTTACCTGGAGACTATATGTGGTCGTATGAGTAAATATTGTGTGTCTGCCCTGCGAGGAGCTACCATGTGGTCCAGGATGTTCTGCCTTTAACGCAGCAACCGCTGGGAAACGCTCAGGCATCCCCATGAGCCAAATTACCATTAATCAGCAGCTAACAGAAGAAAAATGAATAATGCATGTTTTCAAAACATAAACGACCACCACAATCAATTATCTTATGCAAAGCAGACAAAGGAAGACAAGATGATGAAAGCAAGAGCAGTGCTGCGGGTTTTACTGTCATCAGAGTTTTTGGGTTTCATACGAGTGCTTCTGATTCTTGTAAACAATTTCAAATTCCAAACAAAGGCAGTAGGACGATAAAATCCTACAAGCATCATTCACCGTCAGTGTCCATCAGAACACAAACAAGACACCGAAAAAACAACCTACCTGCATACACACGCGTACAGGATGCAGACGCTTGAAGACACAATTTACAAAGCAGCTCAAAATTAGAAACCAAACCCTGAAGACTTGATACATACCAGGAAACAAACAAGGCAGGACAAAACACAAGAAACAACAAGAGGAAGAGGAAGAGATGATGAGGGACAGAAAATTTAACAAATGAGTAACAAAAAAGGCTCGTAGGTGCAAGTGGTCCGAAGGCTCTCTTTCATACCTTAACTAGTGTGTACATTAACCAGCCACTATCGACTGACCTCAGTGGGATGTATCAAATAACACGAGCCTCTTTCATGGCTGAAACAGGACTTCAGTAGTGCTAATGCTGATTTCCGGGTTTCCCTCCACACACCACTGGAGTTCAGGTTCCAGAAAGGAGGTCTCCTTTTCCTTTGGATTGAACGCATCGTTAGGCTTTGTGAACACTGAATGACGCGCAGTCGCTCAGAATGTTGTCCGATTTTGCAATAAATCGGCATCGGCGGGTTAAAGACGCTTACCGGCTTGCTCCCTCTTGTTGGGCTTGTCTGACTGAAGCGTGTCATTGGTGACATCTTTGGGACGAGGTTCTTATCAGTTTCGTTTGCAAACAGAAATATCACAGCTCGTTGATCCGCAGCTACAGAACCTTTTATCTTGCATTTGCGCTGGGCTATCGGAGTAAAGCCGTCGTTAACAGACTTGACTGATGCTGATACTAAAACTTCCTCTAAGCTGTTTTGGTTGAGGTCTTACGGAAGGAAGCCGGGTGAGCGGCTGGGCGAAGACGGTCAGAGGCTGGATGAATCTTCACCAGCTTAAACAAGCCTCAGTCAGGGGGTGTTTCTCTGTTAGGACAGACTGACGGCGTGATTAAGAGGCTTGGACCCAGTGGATGGAGAGCTAGCTAGAACCCAAATCCTGCTCTTTGATTGGCTGGCACACTTAGTCTGCACTTTTTTGGGGAGCGGGTCGGTTCACAACGGCGTATGGTTGGTTCTCTGGATGAGATAACGATCCCATTCAAGGGGAAATTCAGCGGAAGAAAGCAGTTGGTGTGAGGCGAACCCCCAGGGGCTTCAAACCGTGGGTGAGAACTGGAGTCTCTGGCCTCCTGTGTGCTTTAACGTGCACAATATGCACAAGATGTTCATAGTGAATGCAGATTGCAGAAAGATTATTAACTGAATAAAATAATAAGGCAAAATAAATCTAAGAATGGAAGCTGTCAACTCTTTCCTTTTGCTGTTTCTCTTTTCACCGTGCTTACCTAGGGGTTCCGGCTCTGGGTTTCTGCCACTGTAAAGCACCTAGAGACAACTCTGATTGTTAAAGGCACTATATAAATAAAATCGAATTGAACTGGACTGGAAAACTTCCCAATCAGTAGACTGCTGGTCAATCTATGCGTAGCAGGTATATCAGAAAAACTCATTTAACTAAGCAGATATGATAAAATTGTCTTTGCTAGCAATGTGATGCATCTCACAAAGAATAACTGTAATAACAGTCTAACGTCCACAGTGGCTTTATCCTTGGACAGCAGGGCCATTCTTTCATGTTTCCAACAATTAGTTCTGCTATGGGACAAACCTCTATCAGGAAAGCGACGAGTCCTTTTTGGAAAACCTAGCGACTTCTGGCCAAAAATAAATAACTAGAAGCGGTAGTGGTTAGCGGTGTGCACATGGCTTGGTCGTTTTGTCATGCATAAATTCAAGAATATTCTCAGAATAGGATGGCATTTGAAAGTGTCCCTTCTGAAAATATAGAGGTATATAGGAGAATTTCTTTTCTTTCTATTTTTTCTTCAGCTGTACTTCTGTGCTGTGCTGAAGAGTGTTACAGCTGCCGGTCTGTTTTTCCGCTCCTTACCTCTCCGCCTGCACCACATCCTAATCAGACACACCTGCAGCTAGTCGGGACCAATTGATGCTGTGTATAAGCCCCGGACTTTGACTCCTCCTCTGCCAGGTTGTTTTCTGCCTTATGCGAGTCATTCCAGCACTTTTCTTCCTGCCTGCTACATACCGTGCCTGTTCCTGACCTGCCTGCGAAGCCTGATTCCTGGATTACCTACCTGCCTCTCGTCCCCGACCACAAACTATTGTGCCTGTCTGCTCGTTACCGACCTTGCCTGTTCCAGACTATCCTGCTGCACTTGACTCCCGGTAAACTGACCTGCTTGCGCCCCCAACAACGATGAGGCTGCCTTTCCCTGCAAACCATCTGTATTGATAATAAAATGGTTTTATTCCATTCGATTGTGCTGCCACATGGCTGCCAGAAGAGTGTGAACTAAGGTGAGATGCTGTGAGGTGAGGGTGTGGAAGTGACGAGTCAGAAACCAGCCCGACAAATTCTTTCCTTTGTGCAAATGATTTCATCTGGATCTTGGAGGTTACTTGGTGCTTCGCCGCTTCTCCACATTATGTATTAGGTTCTGTCAGAGGAAAGCCATCATTGCAGGCCATCTATTATTGATTAGTCAAATCATTAATTATGAATGACTGTGTCCCTTTGAGAGTGCTAATGAATCTCCCCTCGTGCAGTAAATTTCCTCTCACTTGATTTCTTATGACCTCAGTAAAGATGTATCACTAATGAAGAGCTTTAGAGAATCGGATTCACTCTCATATCGCTTCTTGTTCTTCTCGTAACGGCTACAAGGCAGCAAACAATGTCTGTTAAAACTGCATCATTAGTGGGGCATGAAAAGAAAGGTGCCTGTCTCACTCTCCATCAGTTCATCTCAAACCAGGCCTCGGACGTAGATGAAGCGAAAAGGTCCGCCATCACGCATGACGAATCTTGAAAAAGATTTGTTCTTGTGACAAGAAGCCCAACAAGGAAGATAGGCCTTGGTTAGTAGCAGGAGGGAAGGTCAGCCAAGCAAAGGAGCTATCCCAGGGTCTAGAGAGAGCCCGCTGTGATGGGGGAAGCGAGGGTCCATAATGAGCTACCCCATCTAAGCTGCTGAGTTCAGCGTCGGTGGAATTGTTCTGCTAGCTGAGCTTCAAATGGAAATGTGAATGGAAGAACTGGGCTCCAATGATTTCGGCCTCCCTTGGTCTCAGAAGACAACTGCGCATGCGCCAAAGATCAGTTACCAAGGAAAGTGAAGTTCTCCACCATTTCAACCGTGGGTTCTCTGAGGGGGATTCTTAGATTGCTGCTGACGTCTTGGCCCATGATGATGGTCTTCTTGAGGCTGATGGTAAGGCCAAACTCTTTGCAAGTGTTTTGTCGTGGAAGATTTTCAGCGAAAAGCACTCTGGACAAAGCTGAATGAAAACCACAAGCACTGATGGTGTAGAAAGACGCATGTTGTACAGTGTAGGAGACAACAACTTCAGCACCGATGTACATTAGCAGGTCTCTCCTCGAGGAGAAGACTCTCTTTAGCTTTGGAATGCTCAGGTGATTGGTGAACTGCTTCTGCGACGCTGCTGAGCCTATCTGCTGCTGTGCATATCTGGTTCTGCTGATCCTTGTGGTTCCAGTGGTTTAGGATAGCTGATCCCGACAGTTGCTCTTAACTGAGCAATGCTAGCCTGGCGGAAGTTGTTAAAAGAGCAAACAGTTGTTGTTGTTGGTCTGATGAACCTAGCAAATTCTCAATTGATTCAAAATCTCCTCGCAGCTAAGAGCAACTGTAGGACAGTGGCAGATGCTTGGCCTGAGATCCAAAAATAGGGGGCTCAGGTCCATTTTATTTGAAAAAGAAATGAAAGAAAAAGGAGTAATTTAAGGGTATAAAGAAATCTTATTTTTTTTATTGAAACCCATCTGGAGTCTTGCTCTGTTCAGTTACCCTCGTCACTTTTGACATGCACAGACACACAACCTGTGAGGGGCCAAACCATGACCAGCACACAGGAGGAGGGAGACAAGCACGTGGGACACCGGGACCCCCACCTGAGCTCTGAGCAACTGGCAAGAAGATCATTAAAATTTGTAAGATGCACGTAGTGTTACCAAATTTTCATTTTCTCTCTCCCGTCCTTCTTTTAAGCATCACCTGTTAGTCCTGCAGGCTCTCTCCTGATAGTTGGTCTTGTGGCCAGTGATTTGCTGATGATGATCCAGGAGAGGTCCTCTGTGATGTACTCAGCCAGGACCTTGGAGCTACTCACACCCTCCATAGTAGTATTCTGGCTGCACAGAGGTCTACAGTGATATCTTTCATCTCTTCATTGACCTCGACTTTCCTTCTTAATCCAGACAAAACTGAGGTCATTGTGTTTGATTATAAACTTCTCAGGAATAAATTAACCATCACATCATCACAATGTGATGGTATCTCTTTTTCAGAGAGGAATCAGAGAGGTCTCTGCTCTTTGCAGATGATGTGGTCTTGTTGGCTTCATCAGTCCGTGACCTCCAGCTCTCGCTGGACCGGTTCGCAGCCGGGATGAGAATCAGCGCCTCCAAATCTGAGGCCATGGTCCTCAGCCAGAAAAAGGTGGAGAACCTTCTCCGGGTCGGGGAGGAGATCCTGCCCCAAGTGGAGGAGTTCAAGTACCTCAGGTCTTGTTCACGAGTGGGGGAAGAATGGAGCGGGAGGTGGACAGGCGGATCGGTGCGGCGTCTGCAGTAATGTGGACTCTGCACCGTATTGAGAAGAGCCAGATGAGGTGGCTCGGGCACCTAGTCAGGATGCCTCCCGGATGCCTCCCTGGTGAGGTGTTCAGGGCACGTCCCCCCAGTAGGAGGCCCCCGGGAAGACCCAGGACACACTGGAGGGACTATGTCTCTCGGCTGGCCTGGGAACGCCTCGGAATCCCCCCGGAGGAGCTGGACGAAGTGGCTGGGGAGAGGGAAGTCTGGGCTTCCCTGCTTAGTCTGCTGCCCCCGTGACCCGACCCCGGATAAGAGGAGGAAGATGGATGGAATCTTGGAGTAACCTTTGACCGGGATCTGTCCTTTAAGTACAAAAATGGTCTTTAAGAACGCCTTTTTTGGTTTGGAGAACATTGCAAAGCCCAGGACCACACTGACTGATGTGAAAGAGCTGCTTAGTGCATTTGCTACTTCCGGCCTGGACTATTGTAATTCACTATTATCAGGACATCCAAATATTTCTTTGAGAAGCCTCCCATCCATCCTTCCATCCATCCCTCCATCCCTCCATCCATCCATTTTCTATGCCTGCTTTATCCACACTTGGGTCGCAGGGCTCTGCTGGAGCCTCTCCCAGCTGTCAAGGGACGAGAGGTGGGGTACACCCTGGAAATACATCAGCTGCAGTTCTGCCAGGAATTAACGAGAGATCACATGACTCGTGTGCTATTGGCAGAGCATTAAATCCATAATCGTTTTCAGAATCTTTCTCCCGGCCTACCAGGTCCTCAGAGGCCAAGCTCCATCCCATCTGGAGGCGCTGATAGCACCACACCACCCAAACAGACCTCTTCATTCTCAGAATGCTGGTTTACTTGTGGTTCCCAGAATCTTTAAAGGTAGAACGGCTAGCTGAGCGGTAGGCTAGCGTCCCCCTGCTGTGGAACCAGCGTCCTCTGGAATGGCGTGTTGATGCCACGCTCTGGTTTGCTTTGATTTGCGTGTGTGAAATGCTTTTCCATCACAACTGGGCCGCACTCTTGAGGGCATGTCCGTGCTGGCACAAGTCACACGAGCAGGTTTAACTGCCGCACTTATTATTTTATCTTTGCCAGAAAAGTCGATGCTGCGGGTGGAGCCGCCACGCCTCTAGCCGCAGCTTTTTCAGACAATATCTGGACATCCTGATAACAATGAATTACAACAGTAACAACCTGGGAGTAACAAAAGCACGGGCTAGCTTTTCTGCCTCATGCTTATCATCTTAGCAACGTTGAAACGGCCCTTCCAGCCAGTTCTCCCTCCAGAATCAGCATGCAGCAGAACTACCCAGCGCCTTGGGTTGGTGTGCTACAGCAGCTACTGACTCCTCGTTATTTGGCCAGTCCGACCCTTTCAGAGGAAGGAATGTGCCGGCAGATAACCTTGTGCTTCAGCGACAGCCGTCCTCAGTGCTGGTGTGTGAAATGTAAGTGGCAGCAATGAATTCTGATTCTCAACACTGACACAAGAACCGGCCGAAATTCACAAGATGGTGAAAAGAAATCAAGCATTTGTGTGGTGTGTGTAGTCTGTGTGTGTATGGGTTTGTGTACGGTGCGTTGGCTGCGGTGTGTGTGAGTGTGTTATTTACTGTGTAGGTGAATGCCAAATAATGTACAAAGTATAAATGCTTTTTCTGCTCCTGTGATAAATGAACTGCACTGGCGTACTGTGATATATGTGTGTGTGTGCGTGCGTGTGTGTGTGTGCATGCGTGTGTGTGTGTGTGCGTGCTGTTTGAAGTGAGCAGTGGGATGCAGCATTGCAGCTGCTGTTTGCATGCTAATGCTGCGGCAGAGCTGGAGGACGTGGGAGAGGAGGGGAAAAGGCCAGATCCCTCCCACACACAAACACACATACATTACAAAATCAGCCATTTCACACTTCTGCTGGTAGTCAGCCCTCGGTGGATAAATATTGTGTATCTTTTTTTTTTTTCTAAGGGTATTAGGGGTTTAGGCCACTGCTGTTTTTCTTGATCGTTAATTGTATCAGTGATGCCCTTCATCTGGACTTCCATATTGTCAATATTATTGATTTTGACATGGAAAAGTAAAATATATATTGAATTAAATTTACAGCCAGACTTTATAGAAAGCAAAATCCATAGAAAAAATAATAAGCATACGTTTAGTTCTTGTGTGAGGGAGTTACGTCCGCTGCTCCTGCCAAGGTCTTCCAGCTCCATGAGAGATGATATTAACGGAACTGTTATCTTACAGCGTTCTGCTTTGTGCGTCTCAATCATTTCCATGAATTTCAGTGCGGCAGCTTAGAGGAACCTGCGTGTTTCTAAAGCGCTAACATTTTCCTGATGCCTGTACATGAGCCCCACCAGGCTAACGGAGATGTCAGATGCTTGTCATACCGGACAAATCCATCTCTAAACTACATCTGAAAGCTCTGCCGCCAACATAATCTCCAGACCCCGTCCATCCGCCACATCACATCACACCGGTCCTGCAGCAACTCCACCGGCTCCTTATTCAATTCTGGATGTCTCTAAAATCCTCCCATTAAGCCCATTAACAACCTTCCCCTCTGTGTAGCTGTCACCTGCTCCACATCCTCACACGTTCACTCCTTTCTTTCATTCTTGGTTTAATCTGTCTATTCCGCTCTTGCCCTTTATTGTTGCTTTAACTATTTTATTTCTTTACTTTATTATTTGTCTGTGATCCTGTTTTTTTTTTACTGATTACTGATTTGTAAGGTGACCTTGAAATGCACTTTTAAAATAAAATTAACAATAAAAGTTATTATTATTATTACGTTTGGGTCAAAATAATGTGAGAGCTAAAACCTGTGAATGACAGAGTCACCTTTCAACAACCCTCCGTCATTCACAGGTATTCAGAAAAAAAAAAAAAAAGTGGAAAAGCAAAAGAGTCCAAAACTGCACTGGATGTTTTTGGTCACGTTTGGGTAACAGAAAAACATTGGAGAAATCTCTAAGGCCCCAAGTACAAATCACAATGTGACAAAGCCAAAGGCGAGCACAAGTATTTGAGCAGCAGTAAATCATGTGAGTCATCACAAGGGAGGGGAACTGAAAAAGAAGCTTCAAAAGCCCACGAGAGACAGGAGATAAAAACGAGACGGAAACAGGAAACAGACATCACCACAGTTGTTCGTTTTTACTCCAAGTGACATAATTATTGCCATTAGTCTCCGCTCTGGTTTGTTGTAAAGCTTCACCTTTATTGGGCATATGGGTGGGCAGAACACAGCTGTCAATCAGCTGTCAAGTAAGGAATTAGAACGAGGGCAAATAGGACATACAACAACAATGCGGTTATGTTCGTAGACTTCTGAGGCGTTTATATCTGGAGCAGGTCCCCAGCCAGCACGGTTAGACAGGTTTGTTATGTCTGAAACATTCACATGACAGTTTAGTTGCTAGGATACATCAAAAAGACAAAAAGCCGTAACTAAGGTGGTTTTAGCAAAAAAAAAACTTTTCCTTAAACACATCCAAAGTCGCACAGCGCATGACTGAAAGATGGACATAGTGGACAGGCCTGGGACACAGGGACACGCTGAGTGGACTTTTGGTGTTCTGGCCCAGATGTTCTGACCCAGATGTTCTGACCCAGGTGTCCTAACCCAGGTGTCCTAACCCAGGTCTCCTGGCCCAGGTGTCCTAACCCAGGTGTCCTGGCCCAGGTGTCCTGGCCTAGGTGTTCTGACCCAGGTGTCCTAACCCAGTTGTCCTGGCCCAGGTGTCCTGGCCTAGGTGTCCTGGCCCAGGTGTCCTAACCCAGGTGTTCTGACCCAGGTGTCCTAACCCAGGTGTCCTGGCGCAGGTGTTCTCAACCTTCTAGCGCAGCAGGAACGTGATGAGAATCAGTTGTACAAGCAGAGTGAAGCCTTCAGCGGCTGACTTCTGTTGCTGCAGCCACGTCTTTATGAACTCACAACAGTTGCCGGCTGTTAACCACCAATAGCCAAACTTTGTGCAAGCATGTGTCTGTCCAAATCTTGCCGGTCAGGTTTGAAGTCACAGCCTGTCTCTAGCGGTTAGCATGGGCGTCTTCCAGCCAAAGAAATGCATCTTTGATCTGGCATTAATTTTTATTCATGTTCCTGTTGGTGGTTTATAGTCGTTTGACAACAAGTGTTGAAATCTTTTGAAAACGCTCATTTTTCTTTTTTCATGCTGACTTCCAAAGGCCAGCCCCCTGTGTTTGTGCAGCCTTCTTCCCAGGCTTATTCTCAGTGTGTCTGCACATTCCTCACAACGCTATCTGGACAGTACGTCAGCAGTAAATATTCTTCTCTTTTCCACAGTGTCTCCACTTCCTGACTGGTGCCTGCCTTTATTGTGGACAACAAACATGTTTTAACAGGGATCTACCTAGCATGAGCTCATGGAAAGATTACTAATCTAAGCTGTCCCCCACACCTTTATGCTAATCGGTGAGTTATAGTTGTATATGAGCATAGTTACAGTTCGCCTCCCGTCTATCACTGATGGCAGCAGTAGACACGGTAGAGTCTGCTCTCATCTGATAATCCATCCCACACCTTTCCACAGCCTCAGTGTCTCCCACAGCCACTCTTGAATATGTAGTGCCTCGGGTTTCACGGCCACACCAGGAGCCTCTGCTGTTCCTTGGGTCCATGCAGGCAAAATAAGGGTTGGAAAAGCCAGCACGCAACTGAACCTTATCTCACACCGCACGCTATTCTATATCGGAAATCCTGCTGCACCAGGTAGACAGACGGGCTGTGGGCGGTCAGGGTTGACTCCATGAGTCAGCACCACGCACCACAGCTGCTCCCATTCAGCGGGTTTTCACATACAGGTAGCCTCTGTCAGATGAGTCAGCGTGTTCGCGTGTGTACATACCTGGAGTTTTTACTTTCCCCAGAAGGTGAAAGTATCAGCATCAGATCAGACGTGAATTGATGGGAGATCTGGAATCTTCAGATTTCCATGTGATCCTTTACCACCTCGGAGTCCTGAGGAATGACAGAGGACTCCATTTTCCCTGAGTCCAACTTCACGCATTAGTGTTGAGGAATCAGACTCACAAATGTGATTTGTTGGCTTGTGGCAGATGAACTTCTGCTGTCAGCACCACTGAAGGCTTTAAAACACGCTTCATTGCTGCCACGCTGGAGGATTTCACGTTACATGTGCTGTCATTTGTATGCAACATGTTGCTCTGTCTCCTGGCAGACTGCCTCAACACTTACATTTAACTAACTTTGGAAAATGTTCAGTCTGTTTTTACGAGATTCATTTTTTTCTGCAAAGCAGTTGATGACAGGTGTAATATTCAGAGGATAAAAGCTACCCAAACACACTAAGAAACACCACCTAAAGTCCTCTCAGCTGCTGAGCAGAGACTTTTTGGTGAAGGGAATTTCACCTTCATTTCGCGACGGTGTGCACAAGCGGGTGTGGTCTCTGGGCGGATGTGGGTAAAACAGCAGCCTGTGGGGTCAGAAATATGATTGGAATATTCTGTTGGACACAATTCCACAAAGCTGGAGGATAAAATACGCAGACTTTGGGAGGGAAACGAGGCACGTCAGTCATCCTCAGATGTACCTGATGAGCTCACGTGAGTGAAGTCTCACTCTGATTTTTGCTGATGTCAACATCCGCCGAGCTGAAGTTTAGCTAATTTGCAAATGAAGAAAAGTGCACACCTTTTCTCACCTGGAAAGGGAAAGTCAGCCAAGAGCTCCACAGCTTATCTACGGTCGTCCACGGTCGTCACTTACTGGTGGCAGACAAAATAAATCCAAATCAGGTCACGGAATCACGCGCCAGCAATTGTACCTACTTCATCCGGCTGTTTCCAGAAAGGCTCAGAGTGCAATCCTGACCCACTTTCATTCCTTTACATATAGAATTCAGTCTCAGTAGATCATGTTAACAGGATACTTCAGAGACAACTGCAAACGCCTCTGTGACAAAAATAATACAGATTACGTGAGAAGGTATCCATGGATACAAGATCCACTCACCCTTGTTAGTGCACGTATGGAAAGATTCCTTTTCTTCCACTCAAGTAGTTGTCTGCTGTCAGGTGTCAGTTATGGAAACGCTGATCCCAGGACTTCCACAGTCTACAGAGCAAGCCTGGCTCCGCACTGGAGCCGCTACAGGGCAGAGGTTGTTAGGAAGAAATGGAAAGAGCACAAGAATAGAATACAACAGGAAAAATACAATATGTATACACACACACACACATATATATACATATGGACATATTTAATGGATAGTGACAGATGACCAGCAGTAGTTAGGCTACACAGCTAAAACCAGCAGCGATGTGGAAACAGTCCAGCCACAAATGGACCTACTGGGAATGCAACAGTCTGATGGACCAGAACCAGACCCTGTCTGTTCGGGCTCTGTTCGGGCTCTGCTGAGACAGCGTCTGCGATTGATGGAAGCGAAGTCCCCATGAGATGAGTTTCAGTGCTGTCCTCACCGCCCTCTGCAGCCATCTGAGGCCCTGAAGCAGCCAGACCAGATGGAGATGCAGCACGCTCTGTGTGGAGGCTCTGTAGAAGGTGGTCAGGGAGGGAGGGGACACGTGTGTTCTCCTCATCCTTCGCAGGAAGGGCAGCTAAGTCCGTCTCACCAATGATGACGTGTGCGATGATCAGTGTACTTGGGAGCTTGAGGGTGCTGCATATTATCTGGGCTCTTCGCAGCTGTGGACTCTCAGATCTCAGCCTGATTGCCACAGGGATAAACTGATGTCTTCGCGCCCTACATCCTCTCCAACCACTGCCAGCACCTGCTATTTCTCCAGTTTCTCATATTTCCAGTCTTGGAGCTGTGCCGGGACTGCCTCATCTTTTACGACAGACCTCGACTGACCTCTTCTCTGTCCGCCACCATCAAGTCTGGCTGGTTCACCATCACCTGTTTGTATGTGGACGCCCCACATCTCCACCACCTTTGGAAGTGTATCCCATTTTGACCTTGGGAATGTTCCTCCACACTGTTTCTGCCTCAGGACACACACACACACACACACACGTATATATACTCTAGTTTACTGCCAAAGCTAATGCTGATACTGTATCAGCATCAAACATAGCCTATCATTGCAGATTGTTGTTGTTTCAACCTCTGCCAAGGTCGTTGTGTTTGCTCTGATTTGAATGAAGCTTTAGGAAATGTTGACACAGGGCCAAAGAACTGATGATTACATTTTGGTGATGTTCTGGATTCTGGAGGGACTTTGACCTTTGATCTTCACAAATCAAAGCCCAAGGGGCTTTGATCATAAGCAAACCGGCTATGTTATGTAAGCTTGTGTCACTACTGCTGCATATATACATTATAAGCTACACTTCAGGTGGTTCACAAAATGTGGGGACATAACCTGCTTGGTGGAGGTCTGCTTTTCTAGTTAACCGCTGTGGGAAATCGCTAAATCATAAAACTATCATCAGAAAATGAAAGGCAATGTCCTCCATTTGAAGACTGCGCCCAGTGCAGTAGTGCAGTAACTCTAAGCTGCTGGTGGAATCAGTCTTTCGTATCTGGGAAACTGCAGTGCAGAAGCACCAATAATACCTCACACAGTGATATACGAGCCTATTATGCTGCAGACAACAAGATCAGTCAGCTGCCTCTTCCCGGCCTGCGTACACTGGCATTTGAGAAATACAGCTTCCAATTATTTCCACTGGTGAATCCTTTAGATGAACGTTCAATATTAGCATGACTAAGTCTTAGCTATTAGACATCATACATATGCGTTTGCTTGTCTGTGTGTGTGTGTGTGTGTGTGTGTGAGAGAGAGAGAGAGAGGTCTCTGTGACCTCAGCGACACCTACGTCCCCCACATCACACACCATCGCAAAGAAGAACACAGATTCAGAGCAACCACAACATCATAACGACAGTGAGCTGTCGTGGCAGGAGACCAGCCCACAGACTAAAATACCAGCCAGGGGACTACAGCCACCCTGAGCAGGACCGAGAGGCTGCCTCCTGGACTACCTCCGTCTCCAGAGCTTCTTGCACCGTGACAATGCTGTAACCACGCTTTAACAAAAGCAGACACCTTATTTTATATTCAAAACAGTAATGCAAATGATCGCATGCAGCAGCCCTCCATGTGTGTATATGCCTGCAAATAGTCTTTATGGCGTCCAAAAAAACAACACCCCCACTGTTTTCTATAGTTTTGTTGAGTTTTTTTTTACTTTTTTTTTTGCCATATTTGATTATTTATCTACACTTATTTGATGTTTTGTATTTTGCTATATTTTATTTTTGTATTTTTCTTTAACCATTTTTTTAACCATTTTACGTAGCAACATATACCGTTTTTTTCCAAGCCCTTTGAATTGAGAGAGCGAGAGAGCGAGAGAGCGAGCGAGCGAGCGAGCGAGCGCCCCTGCTCTGTCTGAAGCTGAGAACAGATGCTGTGGTGTGTGTGAGCTGAGTTTCTCAGGACATTCTCAGGCCAGGCTCTGGAATTCCTTTGGCACAAAGGAGCCTCCTTCACCAACCCTGCCTGGGAAGAGGTTGCACGTTGTTGTCGATGCTTTTTGTCACTTGTCGCCCTTACTCATCTCTTGAGTGTTACTACACGATTGTGGCTGTTGTCTGCAAAGCCACAATCATCAGTTCTCAGGAAACGAGGGTTGAGCAGAAATGTAACGTTTGGCTTTTCAGGTTGCATACGCTCCTTTTAACAAACAGGACACTGTCTGATATGTGCTGGGTTGAACATTTGCTCTGCATTTGTTTTGCATTAAATATCTTCATTACACTACTGATGGCTAGCGTAAAAACTGATGGACTCTTCCTTATATTGCTGGCACTGGAATCCTCGTTATTGCGTCTAAAGCTTAGCCTGCTAACCACGTACACTCAGAGCGTTGTGTGTTTTCCTCTCGCTCTTCACTCGGGTTTACTCCCGGGCTAGCTTTTTCCCTTCAGGATTGATTCAGGTTCTCCCCAGAGGATAAAACTCCGGCCCCCTGCTGGCTTTCAGGATTTCACTGCAGTCATTCAACATCAGCTTCTTCAACTTTTCTCTGTGTCCAGACAAACAAATAAAAACACCATTTTCACCTGGGGCTCATGGCAGAGGCTCACCGATGGCACCCCAGATGGAGAGTTGGGCTATTTCAGCTGGAGAACGGCTAGTTTAATTAGTGTTATCAGCTCTGAATGTACTGACTCTAAATTAATAAATGTACCATGACAGTTAAAGGTTATCATCAATGAAATCTGTCTAATACGCCATCGAACAGTGTAGACGTAGGTTTGCACTTTTGGATGCCTCGCTCTGTCAGTGTCGTTTCTTTGGGGCCTCTCTGACCCTGCACGCTGTTTTGACAATAGCTCCCCCGACGTGTTGTGCCAACAGCAGGTTTAGTGGGTGGAGTAATGCAGCAGCGCTACACAGGTGACACGTGAGGAGTCTTTCAGGTGTGTGGACATACATTCCAATCAGTCCCCCTGCTGCTTTGATTTGAATTCACCTTGACCTCATCCGTTCAGAGAATCTGGTTCTGCAGGATTCTGGCCAGGTGCTTTAGTAACCTTTGGTTTACTCATCCTTAACCCTTCTGTCTGTCTGGTTAGATCTTTTATCTGTTTGTCTTGAAGAAATAAACCACAAGTCAGTAAAGTCAATGTCAGCTTACTTTGACAGTCATAAAATGTGTTTAAGCCACAGAGAAAGAGAAGTCGTGGCTTCTGATGAATGCTGCTGAGTGTTGCGGAGGTAAAAAGAAACCTTTGCTTTTCCAGCACCTGCTTCCTTTTCTCCTGAAGTGCTGTTAAATGGCACCTCTCCTCCTCACTGTCATTAGCATAGCGTAGGAGGCAGAGCTGAGTGGTCAGATGGCAGTCCGAGAAAAAAATATTTCTGATTTGTTGTTCATGTTTGGCATTTGTGCCAGAAATATCCAGCACACTACTCACCACAGGCGTCGTGGATTGCATTATCGGTACTGCAATTTTGAACAAAATAGCATTTTTACCATGCAAACCACCTGTACTGTGTTGTTACAGTGCATGTAAACTCGTTATTTGGAGTAGTGCCTTGTCCAAAATGGGGATCTTAATTTATTTGTCGTTGCACATTTTTCTTTTTATTATTGTAGATGCAAAATCACGTTGGTAATGATCTGCAGTATTTCTTTGACGGAGCGTAACTGTGGCTCGGGTGGGAGCGGGGCAGCTGTAGCCAGCACTTGGTCATTCTGCTGACCTGTCATGTGTCCTTGAGCAAGTTACTGGACCCCGGATCCCCGCGTGACTGGTTTGTAAATGTGTGTGATTGGTTACGTCTTCAAATGACCTTGTGGCCCCCTGCGAGGTGGCCCCTCCTCCCGCCGTGGACTAATGTCAGTGTGTAGCGGGGAAGGCAATCCAGGATAAATGGATGAGCACTGTATGAAAACGGTCGATTTACCAATGACCCCCAGGTCTTTAGATGAGCCGTGTGAGGTCAAACGAGCCACCAGATCACAATAATAGATGCCTTTAGTGCCTTAGTGGAAATCACTGCCATGTAAACAGAACTGAAGGTGGAGTGTTAGTGCTAGTACTACCATACAGATAGATAGATAGATAGATAGATAGATAGATAGATAGATAGATAGATAGATAGATAGATAGATAGAAACAACCAAAGTAAGCCTATTCTGACCCTTTCCTGTTGGTTGGTGGAGAATATTTATCTTTATTTTATTATGACTAAACCTTTTTTCCATCACACTGACAATAACCGACATCATTTATCAAATTAAACCTATTCTGACCGTTTCCCCCCTTTTTTCTCTTTTTCTGTGGTGGCTGGAAGAAGCCTCCGTGCGTCGCCCCTGAGCAGCTCCAGGTGTGGAGCTCTTCCTGCTGCAGAAGGGCCCGGAGCCACCCTAAATTAAAGGCAGGGTAATCCCGCTCCGGTCCCTCCCCTCGCCGCGGTCTCCAGCAGCGGCTGGCTCACCTCCCCCTCCCCGCTCGCTGTCTGCGCTGGGGGGGGGGTGATCGTTCGGGACGCCAGGTCTTCTCGCTGGTCCTATTTGAATGTGTCGGACCTCCCCATCACTCCCTGCGATTCCACCCACTCGCCTTCCAGCACACAGGCACAGCACCCGGCTGTGTTTTAGCGGATCAACACTTGTCAGAGCCTTCCCCTCCGCTTCTGCCGCGGGAGACAGAAGAGTTTATTTCTTCGGAACGACTGTTTTTTTCCTGCTTTGGTTCTGGTCGGTTCTCCTTCCGCCAGGCTGCCGATGCGCCACAAGAACTGACATCGATACCAACGTGTGTGCAGCCCACAAACAGCTCTTAAGAGACAGACAAAAACATTTGCGATTTGTTTGCTAATTTTTTATGTCGCTGGTCTTTTCACCTCTGCGAATATCAAGTTGGAAAATGGACCAGTCCTTCCTAATTTGAAGACGCTGCCCTGCCTCGACGACACAACCCCGGGACGTGATTTGAACGAAGATCGTCTGAGTGGAGGTAACGTCCATTTTCTCTCTTTCTAAAACTTTATTTAATTCGAAGAGGCTTTTTCAGCCACGGTTGGCTTGAAAAGGAGCATATATCGCCATTTGGCTTTTTATAGCTCATCAAAGTGTTTGAAAAACACGTTTAATGAGTCAACCGTGTCCGTTGTTGTCCGCACTGCTGAGCATCCGGGTATCCTTCGCAACTGCTGGGCTTTTTTTTCCCCTTTTTTTTTCTTTTTACCTTGACAGCCACTTCTGAGCAAACACGCCCGTATTTCGGCTTTTCTACAGGTGTTAACGCATAACTGTGCTGCCCGCCCAGGCCGCTGCCTTCGGCCACGTTTTCGGTATTTTCCGGGAGAGCAAGCCGATCCGTGTGGTGGAAACTCCCGGGACTGGCTTCCAGCCGCCCGGGGTCCCGGCTGTTGGCTAGGTCACAGCTGGATCCCCCGGCCAAACAGTTCCAGCCTCCGCGCATTTCCGTGTGTTAATTACCCGTGAACTGACGCACACTTGCCCCGATGAACACGCATTTCTGACCGCATAGCAACTTTGAGAATCGGCTGGCGGTGCGTGGCAAAGTTGACGCTGCAGCGTGTCCAACCGAATAATATCAGTCATTTCACGTCGGATTTTAGCTCCATTCTGACCGGGAGCTTCGCACTGGCTCTCAGCTCTTACAGAAAAGGCAACAGTTTATTGGGAAATAAGTGGTAATGTTCGGGGTTTCCCTGGGCCAGCGCTCGCTCCTCTCCGCCGGGGCTGGAGGGGAGGACCGCCTACGGACGTGTGCGCGTCTCCGGCTGCTTGCGCAGAGTCTCCGGCTCTGGCTTGTTTGGGGACCGCTGTTTTTCAGCGCAGAGCGGCCGCTCAGCTGCTGCCGGTGCGGGCTTGGATGCAGCCTTTTCTGGCCGGAGCTGTGTCCAGGACAAGCGTGTTCCTCCTGTCGGGCTGGTTTGTCTACATTCAGCCCACAGGTTGCAGATATTACTCATTCTTTTCATTGTGCTGGGCGGCACTAAACCATGAAAATAAAGGATTTCCCAGCGCTGCTTTTCTCGCCATGAACCGCCCTTGCGTCATCGGCTAAGAAGGGCAGATGGGCTCCAGGAGGAAGGCAGATTCTTCCTCCTCTCCTCCTCCTCCTCCTCCTCCTCTCATTCCATCCACCCTCTCCAGACTGCCTGGGTGTGTCCTGCCTTATTGCGTTGGAGAGGAGGGGGATCCCGCGTCTGTGCTCTCAGTGGGGACCTCTTGCCTTGTGACCTCCACAGGAGGCCATTGCTGCTTTAGTGTTTCTAATAAATTCACCACATGAAAAGCTTTTACGGTTTAAATTCTCACGAGAAACCTTTTTTATTTTGCGAATAACCTGTTCCATTTTTTGGGGGGCAGTTTTAGCAGCCGTCCTGTGTCGTTTGCTGGTTGCAACATGGAAAATTTTCTGTTTATAACCAGCCATGAGCACAAATCTGCCATTTATTTACCTGATTAATTAGATTAACAATGATCAACTGCATAAATGAACTAATATGGGCCCAGAAAGCTGACACGGTCCGTCTGCACGACTCAGTTCTTAGGAAAATGCAGCTCAGCTCTGCTCTGGGTCATTTTCCAGTTTGTGTGCACGATAGCTGTCAGTAAAATATTAACACGTAAACCTAAAAATATCAGCAAATCCTGTGTTTCTCGTGCAGTTTACATTTTTAATCAGTAGTTAATACTTAACCTTGAGGAAGAACTTTAAGAACTTTTTTTTTTTACTCTAAAGTTTCCTCTTGCTCACAGTTTGTTTACATTTGTACAGTTAATTTAAATTAGGTCTAGTGCTTAACTACTTTTCTGCTCATATTTTAAATAGATTCCAGCCAGATTAAGCCAGTTTCCCTCCTATTTCCCCCTCAAATTCCAGCTCTAATTCTCTAAGTCGGTATCTGCGGGTTATGATCTTTACAGTTGCAGCCATTTTCCTTTATCTGCTGCTCACTGGAGGAAGGCATGTGGGCGCTGGTCAAGAAGCAGCATCCTGAGCTGGTTGCCAGTCCAACAGCAGGAAGTTGTCCAGACAGTCAAGTGTAAACAATATTAAACGTTTTAAACGTCGTAAAGACCGTAGCTGCACCACTGCAGGAAGAGCCTTTTACACACGCTTCTGCGCAGGCCCGTAGGTGCCCCGCAGGCCCGTAGGTGCCCCGCAGGCCCGTAGGTGCCCCGCAGGCCCATAGGTGCCCCGTCCTCCAGAGAATACTCAGCAGGGTTGTTTTTGTTTGCAGGAAGCTGAACGGTACAGGGACAAAATGGGGCAAATTCAATAAAAGCAATACTCGTTTTCCAAAATAAAACACCCTGGATCTGTTCTCTTCCAATAACAACAAACTTGGGGTTAAATCTGTTTAAGGATGCTGGGTTATTGTTTTACTAATGCTAGAATCAGGAGACAGTAAAACCGTAAACATTTCTGATATAAAAAGGAGTGTCTAGTTGAATCCCAGGCTAGGGTAGGACGAATCATTTGCTGATCATTTTAATGCCCAAATCTGCTGCGTATTGGACATTTTTCCATAATTTCATTGCGACTTTTCATCCTTGTCTGGTGTTTTTTGTGTGGCAGTAACTGCAATATTCTAGTTTGTGCCCCCTGCTCAGAACGGAGATAATGAGTGTGAAACGAGAGCTAAGGAACTGGCCGTCTAAATACTCAGACACGACAGAACGTGGATGCCCCTCTGCAGATCCGGATCCGGATCCAGCCCCTGCATGAGAGAGAGAGAGAGAGCGCTCGCTGCAGCGGCACACTCGCAGCCTCTTATGTAAATCTGCATCAATTAATAATGGCTCAGTACTATATATAAGCTATAGAAGCCTTCTGCCCTACGGGCTCTGCGTTGATATGATATTGGCAGTTTTCCTTCTTTTCTCGCAGGCACTTGCGGGTAATTTCCCCTGAAATGAACAGCTGAAAAATAACAAGCGCGTGTGTGGCGTGGTGTTTTTGTAGGTCAGCGTCTGGACAGATATGAACTTGTTTTACATTCTTGGTCTTCATCGGCGCCTCAAATTAGCCGAAAGCTCCCAAATAAAGCCTTGTTTGATTGAAAAGGAAGAGCCTCCGGGAACAGCGTCACGGAGACTGCTGCTCGGCTGCAAATGTGTTTAGAGACATCTGCGCAAACATTCAAATGCACGCACGTGCAGGCGCACCAGTTCCTGACTAGAACTAATGCAGTACTCTTTATGCTGTGTAGAGTGTGTGTGCGGCAATAATACTACCTTCAGGTGAATGTTAAAGGATTAGATGGTAACCATAGGAACAAGGAACCTACCTAAACATTACAGCAATCAGTGTTTCCTATGGTGTTGTACACGTACTCATAGTGACAGCTTGACCTTACCCGACATCTTTTGTGAACTTTGGAACACACACTTGCATGGTCTGCTAAAATGGTTGGATAATAATTGATCGGTCAATGCGTTCTTGACTTTTCCTTTGGTTTTTGCTCCCATTCGGTGTCATTCCTTAGCCAGTATATGCGGGCCCTATGGTTTCAACCACACAAGGATTTGGAAGGACCTACTTGAGCAAAATGTATGTTGTTTATTCCACAAAATACTAGCTAGTGCTGTTTTTAAGTAGGCGCGCACAGAAAAAGTGAGACATGCACATAAATGGGTGAGTGGGTGGGGGAGGGGCACAGTAGAGGGAAGCTAGGTGAGGTAGTCGGGACTCGGTGCACAGAGTTAATGAGCACGGTGAGCCTCCAGTTGGGAGTGAGCGCAGTACAGCTGCGTCTGAGAGCTAGCCGCCGCTGCGTTTCTGGGCCTCCAAGCTGGTGCAGGTGCGCAGGCGCTGGCGCTGGCGCTCCTGGTGCAGCTCGCTGTCCAGACTGCTGCTCAGGGCTTGCCCGCGGTTTTCTGGCGGGCTTGAAGACAAACAAGCGCGGCCACGCTTCAGAGTTTATTTCTCTGCGGGTTAAGTGTTGCAGCAACAGTTGCTATGAGGATCCATGATCCTCCATGGAAAATACACCATAAAAGGAAAGTTTTTAAAGATCATTAGCTAATCATATGATTTTACTTTTGATTGGACGCAAGAACCAGTTTAAGGTATTTTTTCCATATTGAGATTTTTGACATTTAACAGAATAAACTGATTAGTTAATTATCAAAAGGGTTTAATCTAGTGAATAGTTTGTCCTTTTTGGAGGTAAGAAATGAGCAGTTTGAGCCCCAGCTTCTGGCACCAGCACTTGTTGTGACGAGTGTAAATTGTGAATTATTGGCAGCATAATCAGTTTAACGTTAGTGCTGCTATGAAAGCCTTTCAGTGCTTTAATGAGCTGAGATGCTGACTTGAACTACTGTGGAATTATTAATATGAATATGTGTAAACCACCAGTTTTTTCTGCAGTATGTTACCGCCTAAAAAAAGATGGATAGTGATGGTGTTTGGAGCGCAGGGATTTTATATTTCTAAAAAAGCAAAAGTGCGCTAGGTTGTAAGCGAACACTGACAGTGGCTTCATTATTTCATCACTGTCTAAACTCCATCTTACTTTTATTGTTCAGCCCTGTGAGTCACTTTCAGTAAAGGCAGGAAGGCTTTCTGAGAGGACGGGCAAGTCTATAAATAAAGATGGCCTCAGAGATGAGCGAGGAAGTCTTTTAAGCGCTAGCATGTTGATCATGTCGATTACACAGCTGTGTGATCACCTCCACGCTGGCGCTAAATTTAGCTTTAGCCACTGGTGCTACTTGATGTTTTATTTTTGGCTCTTTCTTGAAACTCATTGTGGCAGGGCTGCATCATCATCATCATCATCATCCTCCTTCTGTTCTTTTTGTAATAGCGTCCTATCACAAAAAGTGCAAAAATACTCCCCTGTACAGTTTTTGTGGCACTTGTCATAAAGGCTGAGCACTGCTTCTTTGCCAGTGATGGTATCTGACCGTTCCTAAAGTCAGTTATGATTTCTTGTGTTTTCCTGCTGTTCAGAGTGGGCTTTTCGTCTGTGCATCACACCGCCAGCCCCGTGCTTCTGCTCCGTGTGCTGACTCGTTGCCGTTACATCTCGGCGCCGCCCCTGCGCCCTTCATTTCACTGTGCCTAGAGTAAGAGGTAGAGAACGAAGCTACTATGGAGCTCAGAGGAGATGGCCCAGCTTCATTTACAGTCAGCTGATAAACCTCCCACCGTCTAGCAACAGTCGTGGTTTCTTTTCCCACCATGTTGCATAATACTCGGAGGAGTTCAGCTGCTACCTTGTGGAGGTAAATCCAGCCTGTCTGCCTGTCTCTGTCCAAGCAAGGAAAGTAAGACAGGAAGTGTCTTCAGCTCACTCTGATGTCGTGACAATGAGCAACATCTCTAGAATGTTGCATGAACAGGCAGCACGAGGCCCAGAGGTCTACATTGTGGAGGATGATGGATACACACACACACACACAGAAACTCCTGCAACGCTGTGTGGGCAAGAAAGGCAAATGAGAATGCTGCAGCAGGGCCGTGGATGGGGGAGACAGACGCAGATGCTGCCAAGCTAGGTCGACTGAGCAATCTAAAAGGGTAGCTTCTCTCCCTCCTGACTCGCGCCGTTTCCATGCAGTTATTCCAGGGACGGGGTTGGTGGTGTGACGATGCTGGAGGGTTGCCCATGGACGATGCTTCCGTATATAGGATACCATCTAAGCCTTGTTTTGCAAGACGACGCCAACCGTCTCAGGAAAAACCGCAACAGCCAGGTTTTTGTTTTTTTTTTTTTAAATGGAGGTGCTCCTTCTGCATGGGGTTCAGGTTAAGAACTTTAAACTGCCTAAAGACCGGAGTTAATCATCATCATCACCATTGCTAAAGCTAAAGTGGCACCTCTACTAGTTCTTTTTTAAGCTTTTGGAATAAAAGTGTAAAAAAAAAAAAAAAGGGATTTTACTGTAATTACAAAGGCATCCACACTGGGTAACTGGTACGGTGCTCGGAGGATACTGGGAGAGATGGAGCAAATGGTTATAATTAATATTTTTGTGAGAAGAAATTTGTGCTTCCTCAACACATTTAGTTCTGTCTCTGGTTAAGAGGTGGTTTACATAATCCTAAATTTAAGATGATGACATTTTTTTGTAACTCTCTCTTGACAGTTACAGCACCTGTAACCTTATGTAAGCTTGTGTGATGATGTCATACACATTTAGGTTCCAGCAGCGGTTCCCAAACCTGCTCCCACCCTCTCCACTCAACAACACTGAAAAGATGGCAGCATCACCTTTAGGGAAATAATATAATAACCATTCTTTACGCTTGCCCTAGAACTAGTTGTCTTATATTTGAAGTTGTATTGGTTTGAGTTAAATATGTGAACAGTATTAGCGGCTGCACTGAGGTCATTTTGTGCATATTCTCAGAACAATAAAGTGCAAAATCTCTAAATCACAAGTTCAACTACACCAGAAATCTGAACGCTTTTGTCCTCTGCAGGTCTGTAAGCTCATCGGTGTGCTTTGTTGTTTAAGCGCGCTATTATTTAAGCTGTTTCCCTGCTTAGGTTATTCACAAAGTTTCCTCTTACAGAGCGTGAGTGGCTAACTGGCACGGCTGGAGTATGCAGTCTGCAGTGTGTTAGCTTTCGTTCTCTTCACTGCTAGGTTTCAGACTCGGCTCCATGCTGTGGGGTGTTTTTGCTGCACTAGTGACTGTTGCAGGAAGTCGATGACATCATGAGGACGGTCTGTGGAAATATTGAAGCAAAATCATATCAGCCAGGAAGTTTAAGTTTGCCCTCAAATGGGGTTTCCAAATGAACAATAACCCTAAATCAGGAGTGGGCAATTGTTTAGCCTGAAGGGCCACGTTGGGTTGTAGATCTTGGTGAAGGGGCCGGCCAGCTGGTGCAGGAAACTAACCCCCACATGAGGACCAGAGGTTAGCTAAAAATCCTGCTTGATGGACTATTGACTGAGAAAATAGTTATAAGAGCCTGTAAACTGGTCCAACTAGAGATGGATGATGAAGCTCCACATGATGTTTGGCCCCACCTTCTTGAGAGGACATGTTAGCATGCTAGCTGAAGGGGGGGTCTGGACCTTTTTCTGACCAATCAAGCTGACAACCCTCTTCATTTGGCTTTTGGAGGAATGATTATGAAGGCTCTGTTGGCCGGATTAAAGAGTTCATGGGGCCACATGTGGCCCCCGGGCCTCAGTTTGCCCACCTCTGGTCAAAATCATTGGTAAATTAGGTACAAAGTGGCTTCAGGATAACAAAGTTAATGTTTTAGAGTTTGCTCGCAATCCCCTAGAAGGTTTGTGGGCAGAGCTGCGTGTGAGCAGAGTGACCTACAAACATGACTCACTTACACCAGTGCTCCCAGTAGAAATGGGCCAAAATTCCAGGGAGCTGTTGTCAGAAGCTTGTGGAAGGACACTCAAAACACACCAGAGTGAAAATATGGACCACCTGACTGAAGAAAGTAATTAAAGAGCATTGACATTTAGCAAATGGAGACTATTTTATTAACCCCGAAGTTCAGTCTGACTTGTGGATCTAAATGTCTCTGCCAACTGTTTGTGATGTTCTGTCTGCAAGAAATCGCCACACCACTCACCACGGCTCTTTTGAAAATGGGAGTTGGTGAACTTTAATTTGCTTTTTTCGGAACACATGTTCCCAACAATATATTTTGGCAGTTGTGTACATTTTGTTGTTAAAAACTACTCTTAAAAAAGATTGAAAGGCTGACTGTGGCTGGGCTGAACGCGTCGTGACCCAGCTGGAAATGATGTCACCAATGGGCTTAACTTTCAGCAGTTGCTTTTGTTCAATAAAATGCAATCATTTGTCTTCATCCTTAATTTCTCCGTGCATGTCTGTGCGTGCGTGCACGAACACACCCCATATCTCTCCTCTGAGACATTGGGAAAGGCATTGGTCGAGCGAGTTAGTAACTGACCAGATGGAGGATGGCTACCAAGCCCAACAGGAAGTGAGGGCTTGATGGTTTCCTTATGCCGTGTTGGCAACTGTGTAAACTTCCTCCTGTGTTGACACGCCTTATTGTGTGTCTATATTCTAACCTTTTTTTGATATGTGGAGCTGTTGCTAGTGGGGGAATGCAAGGGCCAGTTGCACTGCTGTTGTTGGTTTCGGAGAGCTGAAGATTCACTGCTGGGCCAAGGGGGACTGACCGCCAAGGGGGACTGACCACCACCAGCAAACAGCCCCCGTCACAGCAGGGACCTCCCAAATCCGCCTCGAGGATCTGAACACCAGGGGCCCGTTTCAGAAAGCCGGTTTTCAAGGCTCGGAGTCCGAACCGGTACGCAGGGTTGCCAACTCGGGGATTTCGAGTTGGGTTAATGAACTCTGACGCAGGGTTACGCTCGTGCACAGAGATCTAAAAAGTGAATGGAACGCAGATGACGTGATTCACCGCGGCAACAAGTGGAAAAAAAACCTTGATGTCCCACTTCTCCCCGTTGGAGATGGAAGATTTCATGAGCGCGTCCACCCAAAATACGCATAGTTTCAAGAAATAAAGTTATACTGCGTCAGCGGCAAAAGAGAGAGAGATGGTGAGGCTGAAAACTGCTGAGCGAGTCCATGAGAGACTATTAACTGCAGAGATTAAAAAAAAGAAATGATTGTTCTTGTGCGTTCCACTCATTTAACATTTATATCCTGTATGGGTGTTTGAGCCACAGGTGACACCCAACAGGCCACAGGTGACACCCAACAGGCCACAGGTGACACCCAACAGGCACCAAATTGATTTGGCAGAAAGTTCAGATGAAATACAAAAATGTAGTTCAAACATGTCAGATATGAATTAAATCCAGGCTATTGTGGTGTTTAGCCTGTCTTTGTTAAACAGCCTTCAGTGGATTCATTTAACCTGTGATAACTAGATTTAATTAATTAGAGAAATCCCTAAACAAAGAAAAAGCCAAATCTAGCTTCTGTCACTGTCAGTATGTAATATGATCCAGCGCCACCCAGTGTTGGTTCACTAAATGCCATCCATTAATCCCAGACACAACTGGGCCCACTGGTTTTCTATGGAACTGGCTGCTGCTGCTTTCAGATATCATCTATTTATTGATTAAACTGATACCGACAATTCTGTGGACACTTCCAACAGATGGGCGAATCGGGGCGGATCTTGATCTCCCGACAGTCTGCAGGCTTAGCGGGCAGGAGAAACTCGGGGTTACTTGGAATAAACCTGCTCGCGAGCAGGTTAGTTTCACGGCGTATGTTACCCCGGTAACTGACTCAGCGTCACGCTGAACCGGCTTTCTGAAACCGAAAACCCAGAGTTTTGGTTAAACCTGCTTTCTGAAATGGGCCCCAGGTCTGCCTCATGGCAGCGCAAGAGGAGCAACCTTAAAAAGCATGACCCCTGATCTCAAGCTTTGCCATTTTATTTTCCACTTCTGCTGAAGTTTCTTTAACTTTACTGAGGCTTGACTCAGCTCTACAGCCAGAAGTCATCTGTCCTCTGGTTGCATAATATATATTGATATTAGGGCTGGAACGATTATTGGAATAATTCGAGTCATTCGATTACTAAAAAGCTTTGATAAAAATGATTTGTGTCGTAGCTTCGTTTAAATTGGCTCCTCTACTTCTCACTGTTTCACACCGATCCTCATTTGTGTTGCTGCTTCGGCTGCTGATACGTCACTGAAGATCCATGTGAGGCGCATATTGTAAAGAATTTAACATTAAAAAGAAAAGCAAACGTAGAGCAACGCGTCTACTGGAAGATGCAGTTAGCTTAGCATAATAGCACAACGCTGCTGCTGCTGCAGCACCTCCAAAGGAAACATCCGGTTTCTGCTAAAAGTCTGCAGAGCGGAGCGGAAACAGCGAGCTAAGCTAACGATAGTTAGCAGCAATTAACAGAAATGAGTGTGATCATGATGGAGAGAATCTGCTAGCTAACACACTTTGATTACAGCTCTGTGGAAAGGCTGAGTCACAACTTTAATCAATGCGGCGGCTAATCTGCTAGCTAGCACGTTTCCCCACCTCAGCTGAGTTTTTTGCTTAAAATAATTATTATAATAATAATAATCCACGGGAAATAAGTGCTCTAGTGAGTTTGTTAAAGCCTGAACTTCAGTTAGTTAAATTGTAAAAGTCAGAACGCCGTATGTTTGATATTATTTTGAGTGTTCAACAGAACAAGAGCGTTACGGAGGCTTTTCAATAAAGTTAGAGTGATGTAAAAAAAGTTACAGTGAGCGCAGTATAGTTCTTATTTGATTACGTGATTAATCGCCAGATCAATCGATGGAATACTCGATTACTGAAATAATCGATTCTGCAGCCCTAATTGATATAATATTGTATTGTATTTCCACAAAATCGTCCCAGCGATGGCGAGATCATAGCTTCGGTTTTGACCTTGTGGGTGTGATGCATTCAGACGGGCTTTTCGTTTCAGTGTTCACCAGAAATAAGTCCCAAAGTCTGTTAGGCACAAGCCCGTGTGTTTTGTTTTGTCCATTTAGCATAGCGTCATGATTTCCTAGCAGGCTTCCTGTCACCAGCCTCAGTGGAACATCTAGATCTGCACAGATCAGTTCTGCTTTATGTGCAATTTTATCTGTTTTATGTCAGTTTGCAAGCTGGTGTTGAAGAGTCAAGAATTTTGTTATTTAGTACAAGTAAAAAAATATTTGCCGAAGCAAACATCACATGCAGATGAGAAATGTAACCACACCAAGGAGAAACAAGGCTATTGATGAGAATTATAGACAGGACTATCTTCTTTATGAATAGCACCCTGTTTTTCACACTGTGGGCCTGTTACTTCTTATAATAAGGCTGGAATTTATGGTGTCACATTGTCCAAACAGTTTTCAGCAGCACAAATAGCAGACTGTAACTTTTTTCCAGTCACAAGACGCTGAAGCAAGAGAAACAATGCTGTGGTTCACTGCTGGCGGCTTGCTGGAGGAACAAATAAGTTTAGATGAGGAAATGAGAAAATGTCCGGACGCATGCTGTGTATAACACAACTAGTTCTGGACATATTTGTATGATGAGTCACATCAGCTGTTTCCACTGACCTGTGCTGTTCCCTGGTGCTTGGTATGCATTTGTCTGCGAGACACACGGCGACCCACAGTTGGTCAACACTGAATGAGCATCACTTAGCAACAGCGCTGCCTCTTACGTAGTCTTTTCTCCACAGATTCCAGACATGGGCCTTTTGGTGTGTGCGCTTGTGTGTGTGTGTGTGTGCGCTTGTGTGTGTGTGTGTGTGTGTGTGTGTGTGTGTGTTCCAGACCCACGTAAATCAAGCGCTGATCTTTCTGCCTAGACCAGAGGAGGGCAAACTAAGGCCCGGGGGCCACATGTGGCCCCATGAACTCTTTAATCCGGCCCGCAGGGCCTCCACAATCATTCCTCCAGAAGCCAAATGAAGAGGGTTGTCAGCTTGGTTGGTTAGAAAAAGGTTCAGACCCCCCCTTCAGCTAGCATGCTAACATGTCCTCTCAAGAAGGTGGGGCCAAACATCATGTGGAGCTTCATCATCCATCTCTGGTTGGACCAGTTTACAGGCTCTTCTAACTATTTCCTCAGTCAATAGTCCAACAAGCAGGATTTGTAGCTAACCTCTGATCCTCATGTGGGGGGTTAGTTTCCTGCACCACCTGGCCGGCCCTTCATCAAGATCTACAACCCACTGTGGCCCTTCAGGCTAAAAAATTTGCCAGCCCTGCTATAGATGCTGGTTTTAGGATTCTTTCTTTCAACCGAATAGTCTGGTGCTCTTGAACTAGATGTTATAATAATAGTTTCAGGTTGACCTGGTCTGCTGGTTACAAGGTTGGTCAGTAATTTGTTTGTACCCGGAACCACACGGCATGCTAGCAGCCTGTTGGGTGCTAGCCCGGACTGCTGTGGGTGTGCAGGCTGTTTATGCATGTTCATCAATTAGGCTTTATTCAGAAAAATGACAAATTATATTGGAGTGACTAAGTGTGGGTAATGACACTTTTGAATTTGAAAGCTGCAGTGGAAAGGAAAGAACGTGGACAGGAAGCAGATGGCTGGGCCCAGTGCTCCCAGTAAAGAGGCAGTCATAGTGCTTTAATAATCTGTTTGTTTAGTGTTATATTAATGCAGTCATTTTCCATTATTTCTTCAAATGGTTAGTAGCAGGCAGTTAAAGAAACGCTTCAGTTTACCACGAAGTTGTAAAACCAATATTTAAGTACCTGGAAGCAAACCAGTACAGTCAGTTATTTGGATTGTAATCTGATTTTTGTAATTTGGTCTCTGCTCCAAACCACACTGACCAAACTCATAGACCTGTAAAACATCCAGACTGGAAAACTCCTAAAGCAGCAGTGTTTCCGCTGTGGATCCTCCCTGCAGCTGCCTTCGCTTACTTCCTGTGTGGCTCTGCTGAGTTGTGCGTCTCTTTTCTTTAATTCAACATGTTAAATATTTGCAGTGGGAGCAGAGCAGCATGTTCGCTCTTACAAAACTTACATTAGAGCTAAGCTAAAGGATCAATATTGTGGGTTTCCGTTTCAGAGAAGCAAGAGCACAATCAATTCTTTTGCCACAAATAGCCATCATTAATTACCAAGGCACGCCGTTTTCACTTTTCGGTGCTCCGCATTCTAAAACCATCTTCACCGGCCGGAGGGAAGCTTAAGCTGAAAGAGCAAGGCGATTCCAGGGTCACTGTGTGAGCTCATGGCAGAAATGTGCACCATTTAAAACTGTGTTAAAGTTGCGAGTTTGTCAGTGGCACAGAGATCTCAATTATCCTTAGAATCTGTTTTGTGGTAATTAATCAGATATTTTATTGTGAGGAAAATAATAATCTATAGAACATAAGTTACTATTAAGGTACAGCTTTAGGGTATGTCTTATTTTATTTTTGCTTTCAGGTCATAAACATATTTATTTTGCTAATAATGAAGTAGCCCCTGTACCAGTTTAGAAATATCACTGGGAGACTACAATTAAATATATAGATAAACAGTTAACATCAGCGTGAGAATCATTTAAGAATATAAAGGCCAAATTTAACAAATGATGTTAAAAAGAATACGCAATTCTGGAGATTCATTCTTAACACTAGAGGGAAAGAAATAGTTCATGAAAGCTACTGCAACCTTTGAGTCGATTTGATGGCATAAGCCTGGACACCGAGTCACTGGTGCTCTTGACATGACTCTGCTGTTGGAAGCAGCAGAACTGGTTAACCTCTTAACATCTTTCTTTATCCTGAGCTTGCTGACTGACTAGTCCCAAGTCAGGACTCTTTATTCTCTGCTTTGCTGAACCAAACTGTGAAATCAGTTCAGTTATAGTTACTTCATTATTGATAATTACCACCTCGTTGGGCAGCTTTGTCGCCCAAGACACAAGTTCCACACTGTTAAATTAAGGGTTCATTTTAGTTCATGCTTTTGGTGTGTTTAATACAAGAAGAAGACCACACTGATTGTTTCTAAAAACACAGTTTTTGCCTGCAGTGCCACAATTATGTCTCCTTATATGCCCACACTGTATAAGGATAAGCAGAAGCTAAAATCTTCGATGATGGGTGATGCATATAGTCATGTTAATAAAAACAAACATCATTATATTGCCCTGATTTTTCAAATGGATTTCATGGAGAGCATGCTGCCTGGCACCAAAGAGAAGGGAGAGTTCGTCTTATCATTTCATTCACCTCTTTAACTCATTGGCTCTGTGGAGACTAACACAGAGAGACTGAACCCCTCAGTGCCCTTTATTTATCAGCATCTCCTCAGCCTCCATAAGTCACTAGTCAGTGAGGAATTAAAAGATCAAAAACACAAAAGGGTGAACCGAGCAGAGGAGTGTGTAAGAAAGAGAGTGATCATGCTGAATAAATAATGTACCTTATCTAGCATACGTCTCTACAAATAGCTGTTTTTCTGCTTCCAGCAAGCAGTGTTGAATTTACCCGTGTGAAATCAAAGGCACGTTTGATTTTCCGTGCTCTTCTGCTGGCGCCTTTTTGGGTGCTCGCAGCAGGTTGGGTCGGCTGTTTCCATCAGCAGCTGAAGGTGACTCGTGCCCACTCTGCATCCACGCGCTGCTAACTGTCGCAGCAAATTAGCGCGTTCTCCAGCGGTCACATGCTGATGCACTTCAAAGGAGTTTGAGTGACCCAAGTCTTCCACAGCGCTGACGTGCTTGGAGAAGGCAAACAGCCCTGTCAGCAGTCCTGGGTGTGGAATTCAGCTCTCCGTTCATCACCGTGGTAGCGCACCGTCAGACAAGGGAAACACACCTCTGAGGCGCTGGCGGAGCCACTGAGAGCAGCAAACCAGGCTCTAGCAGCGGTGAGAAGCTCCTCGTTGGAATGGAAACCTCAGCAGCGCACATGAGTCACTTGGAGAGACGAGTTCGCGGGATTTCCAGAGACACACCCTCTACACACGCTAGTTAAGCTGCTACCATCTGCTGCAAGGCTGACTGGGAGAGAGTTTCTATCAGAGAACTGTTGCCTCCATCACAGAAACATGTAGCCCACGCTGGAGCGCCTGGTAAACAGGCGTTGGAAGCAGCCCGCGCCTCTTCCTCATCTCTGGTGACTCGGGGTTGCAGTGTAGTTGCAAAGACAGTCACAGGACACGCTCCAGACCTGCAGAGGGCGACCACACGCACGAAAGGATGGTGGCAGCTTCTGCGAGGTCACACAAATGAAAGGAGATCAGAATCGAGATCAAAGGAGCATTTGATGTTTTTTATTAATCAAAGGGCAAGGAGGTTTGATGTGAGGCAACCTACTGTATTAGTTATGCAACCCTGTCCTATGGTTGTACTATCTATTCCCTGTTGTTGTATAATCCGATACAAAAAGTGCACGTATGTTGTGCTTATCTTCAAGGTTATCAGGCTATTCCTATTCCCACTCCATTACTCACTGAACAAGAGGAATGGAGTTGTCCCTTCCATCCTTCACCGATTGATCAAGCAGGTTTGGGCAGAGTTGTGGTCAAAAAACAGGCCCGACTTGACAAGGAGATCCCCTCCAGAGGTCAGAGCTGGCGGCCTTGGATGCTCTTGTGTTCGGCCGTGCTGTCCAGCTCCCAGGGCCCTCGTTCCCCATGAAGATTCCAGCTGAATGCGTGAAGCACACACCGGGAATCCTTCCAAACGTGCTCACTGGACACCGTGTTGGCTCCAGACGCTCTAAGGTCACAATCCTGGTAAAACCCCGCTTCAGTTTCTATCATTTCTAGAAGAAAGAATCACTTTCTTGGTCCTCAAATGTGGCAGCGGATGACCTGAATTGGTGTGCAACCAGTGGCACGTTTTCAGTCCCCTCACACGCCATCTGTCTGCACGTCTGCAGAGAGAACGGACGCACTAATGAGAACTTTGATGTTGGCGTCGTCTCTCTCTGGTTGGAATTTTCACCCAGATACACCACCACACGGTAGGATGCAGCCCGGACCCCTAAGCACGTGATTGCACATTGTAATGTAGGATAAAAAACAATCTATTAGTCAACAAATAAATGTTTAAAGAGCTATGTCTTCCTGAGGAATTATTCATACGCCCAACATCGCAAAAGTACACGGAAGGGCGACTGGGAAGGCTTCCTGCTGTACTGTGTTCCACAACACACACACAGGTAGAGTGTGTTGGATTGTCAAGTGTCTGTCAAGTGACGCTCACGGTGTGCGCGCGCGCGTGCGCCTGCTGTGCTGCCTCTCAGGCCTCTGCCTTGACTCGCTGCAGAATCGGGATTTCCTTTTTCCACAAAAGCCACATGGTTGCAGGGTGTGTTTTCCTGCATAGTTGGCCTCTCTCTCTGTCCTCACTTAGCCTGTTGTACTCAGTCTGGCATGCAATGACTCCACCCCTCCCAACACACACACACACACACACACACAGGGTTGTCACACATTTTATAATGGTTGAGTCTTGCGATTATAGAAGATTAAACTATGATTTGTGCCGTTGTGCGGCGATCCATTGCCCAATGCATCGAAAGGGGTGTGGCTAAGAGAGCGTGCACGTACTGGGATTGTGCTGAGGAAGGTGGTGCAGGCTGCTGGTTTAGTATGCAGAGCAGGTGTGTCTGCAGAGGAGCAGAGAGGAGGGAGAGGAAGGCTGAAAGCGGTTCGGTAACCCATTAGTTTGGACTTGCAGCACCGGTAGAAACTGTAATTATCTGATGAATACGGCACTGATAAACATGCTAATGACAGCAACTTCTAACTGTACACGTAGCAGTGACCTTCAGTTGTCAACAGAAGCTGCCTGACAGGTTGCAGGAACTTGTTTGTGCTTCTCTGGTTACCACCAACAGATGCTATGACTGATACACTACTGCATAATTCAAGTTCTACTATTAAACTAAACATTTCTTTGGAATGATGTAAACAAAACAAAGCTAGACTTGTTGAAATTAAGCCTTGAATGAACTAAACATTATTGTGCAGTCCCAGTAAGTATAGAAAAGCATATTTCTCTGATTTACTGCACTTTAGATGACGTAAAAGTTCATTTATCATCATCATCATCATCATTTAGAAAAGGCGGTAAGACCAGAGAAGTTGCTGTCCTCCATCCTTTCGTGCAGGAAGACTTGCCTGGCCAGCAGAAAGCTCGCTGTTGTTCTGTCATTTTTTTACGAGAGAGTTGTAATTTTGCTATTTTAACATGTTCCAAATCAAGAAAAAGGAAGAGCATTATAAAAGCAGAAGCTGGGATCCTTTATTGCCTGATGTAATTATTAATCTCTGCATGCCTGGGCTCACGCAGGAATAAGATCTCTAAGCTTCTGCGGGACTTTGAGCGTTGATCTTCCAAGGACCAAGGCCAGGGAGCTTTGATCACAAAGGCCTGCTATGCTAGCTAATCTCTGCTGCTATCTGCTTCCCTGTCCTCGACACCCTCTACCTTTGGAGTCACATTCCCGTACATTTCCAGCCTGCTCTGAGTACTGAATCAAGCCCACCGGGTCCTTCTTGGTCCTTGACTCAACCAGCAACCCTTCGGCGGAGGCACCTGGCTCCAAGGAGCAGCGTCTGAGGGTGAACAGATCAGCTTCATCAGCTGTGTCTCCCGCACACACACAATCAGTTTCCTGTTGTTTTCCTCTGCGCCACTAAGATCCTCAGACAGCCAGCGTATAGATCACAACCATGGAGCACAAACCCAACACACATGCGTGCGTGCACGTGATCACATGCGTCCCAGCTCTGGCAAGCAGTGACCTCACAATTGGCTGTGGCCCACAGAGCAGCACTCGCAGCGTCTAGCTGTGGCGCTGCGAGTGGAGATGGAGGGGTCGGCGGTGCTCAGGCCTCACACACAGCACTTGGATAATGTGTGTTGATGGCTTGGAACGGCCTTCTCTGCACACACACTTTGGCTCTCTCGCTCTCTCTCACTGACACACATTCCTATCATGAGATTTAGCAGGAATTTAAAACAAACCTGGTGACTACAAGTCAGAATCATTCCATTTTAGCATATAAAACACTAGCGAGAAATAACCTTTTAGTAAAATACAGCTGTGCAAATACAGGAGAAGACTGTCAAAACAATCCAGTATACATGGCAATAATCACTGCAGAATAATACACAAATGTAATTTAATGAAAAGTAGAGTAGATGTAAGCGTTGCCATATTAGTCTTTTGCGGTCAGATTGTTTTTTTCCAGCTCTAATTGCTCCGTTCCTTTCTTGGCCTTCTCTGTGGAGTTTTCCCTTCATTTTATTAAGATCTGTGGATACAGCAGCAGATTATTTACATAGTTTTTGTGTCATTGTTGTCATTATTGAATGAGCGTCTGACTTTCACACAGGAGTTTGAAGCGGCCTGATGTCTGCTCAGTGCCTGAACGTTTGAGGAAATAAACAGGTGGAAGATAATTACGCTAGGTATCCGCTTAGAAGCACAAAGGAATAAATGTGAGCGTAGAAATTGTGATGTCAAAGAAAATGATTCACGATGAAGCTTGTAGAATCAAGACACAGACTTGATTAGCACTGTTCTTTTCTCTTTTTTACAACAGCTACAGTCAAATTAGCGCCCGGTCCCGATGTTATCCTCAGTTAGCTGTGTGTCGCCTGTGTGTGTGTGTTCTATTGTGGTGTTTATTCTAAGTTGACTGGTTAAAGGTTTGTTTTCCTGAACTTGGAACTTGAGATTGCACTGGAAACTGATTACAGTGATTTGTTCACTCCAGTTAAGCCTCGTACACACGGCACCATTTTCGGCGCCTTAGACTGGCGACTCGCCCTCACCCAAATCGGAGTGAGGCACTAATCCGCTTGGCAACTGAGTTACGATCCTCGAAGACTCGAGTAATGAGCCTGGCGACGCCCCGCGCCGAGGCTCAGACCTAAAACTGGATATCAAACCTGCTAGATATCCGGGCTGCTCGTGGTGACGTAGGGAGAGCTCCAGCCAATGAGAGCAGACGTGGGCGTGGCCACAAAATAAGTGAAAAGCAGCAGCAGTGCAGAGAAACAAGAAACGACCGGAGATGGAAAACTGGTTTTGTCAGGTCAGTGGACACAGGAGACCCTGACTCAGCCACTGTCCACACCAACCCCACTCCACGCCCACTTTGACCAGCAATCTGCAGGCCACCACCGCCGCCATAGAAACGGGACAAAAGTTTTCTGCAAAAACTGCGTAGTTGTCACCCCGATCGTGAAACCATTTGACGTCGTGTCGTCCTCTCATGTTTTTTTGTAAATTGTACATATGTGTTTTATAGGTGTAATAAAGGTGTGCTAGTCCCTGTTCTTCAGACTACAAGTCCCCCCGGAGTCCAGTCAGTCAAAAAATGTGTCTTGGGTAAGAAAAATAAGCTGCACTAGACTATAAGTGGCATTTTGTGGGGGAAATTTATTCTTACAAAATCCAGGAGCAACAACAGACATTTCAAGGGCAAATTACGACATTGACGCTGCGGCCACGTACGTCCCGTGTCAGTCCTTGTTTGGAAACTGGCAGCGCAGTCGGCCACGCCTCCTGACGCGTGTGGACGCTCCCGGTGAGGAGTCTTGCAGTGTGGACACCCAACACTTCCGCCCATCGTCGACCCGCCGACTCGAAAAAATGGTGGTGTGTGTACTTGGCTTTCATGGTGCAGCATAAACCCAGAATGTGTTTGTGAGCAAATGTCTGTAAAAGCTTCAGAGACCAACCCGAGCCTGTCCATGTCTATGCTGTTGTTAGGACCGAACCTAAAACAGTACCACACACGCTTGTTATCGTTGTTGCTAAATCTCTTTTCCCCGTTTGTGTTCCCTCTGCAGGAAGAAGAAAATGTTCATTTTCCTCTTTGAATGCTAACGTGCGAGGAGCATGCTGAGCCTGAGCAGGAGCTAACCTGCCATTTCCACCTCTTCGCCCGTGAGCTGAACTAGTGCATTTCCTGTTACCCACCACTCTGACACTGACATCGGTGCAGTAGCAGAAGCCATCGTTAGCAAACTAGCAACACCCACATGGCCCACACTATGGGAGACCACTCTGGAAACTCAGTTGCCGAGGGCAACCATGATGGGGAGTTTGGGGTGACCCTGATGGAACTGAGGGACTTGATGGAGCTGCGGAGTGCAGAGGCCGTCAACAAGATCCAGGACACGTATGGAGACGTGCAGGGCGTCTGCCGCCGACTGAAAACCTCCCCTATCGAAGGTAGGAGCACTTCCACACAGCAGAGACTGCAGCAAACTGGCCTGAAGTATTCTTCCATTATATATTACTATATCATCAGGGTTTTTAATAAAAGCAAACTTTCTTATTTAATTGATGCTAATTTTTATAGATTTTTTTGGAGAGTAAATCAGTGAATATTTGACAATTTGGAGTTGATTTAATTCTACTTAGTAAAAAAGTTTTTTTGCTGAGGAAATAAATTCTGAAGCCTTGTTGCTTGAGCATTGGCCTTTGCAAGCAGGTTTTGTTTTTTTGTTTACGAGGCTTGCTAGCAATCTGGAATCATGAATGATGACACGCTCGGCCTTTTCAGGCGTTTACTTGATTTGTCATCACTGGATTTGTTGGCAAGCTCAACAGTCTCCAGCAGTCCAGGCGTTACACGTAGCTCTTCACATCGTGCACAGATAGCCTCGGATGAGAACCAGAAGAGAGAAGATTGTGTCTAACTCGGGGGGAGGGCAATTCTTTAGCCTGGAGGGCCACATTGGGTTTTAGATTGTGATGAAGGGGCCGGTCAGGTGGTGCAGGAAACCAAGCCCCCAAATGAGGACCAGAGGTTAGCTAAAAATCCTGCTTGATGGACTATTGACTGAGAAAATAGTTAGAGCCTGTAAACTGGTCCAACTAGAGATGGATGATGAAGCTCCACATGATGTTTGGCCCCACCTTCTTGAGAGGACATGTTAGCATGCTAGCTGAAGGGGGGTCTGAACCTTTTTCTACCCAATCAAGCTGACAACCCTCTTCATTTGGCTGTTGGAGGAATGACTGTGAAGGTTCTGCTGGCCGGATTAAAGAGTTCATCAGGCCACATGTGGCCCCCGGGCCTCAGTTTGCCCACCTGGTCTAACTGCACCTTGGCTGGAAATGTACCTTTAGTTTGTCATTCACCTGTAAACGTCACCAGTTTATGTGATGTATCCTGGCTAGGCTGCTAACGGTAGCACCAGGCTACCTGCCTACTTGTTCTACGTGCTCTGAAGGGACCAAAGTTGTTCTACATGCTCCTGAGACTCTTTCAGCCTTTTTAAATGTTCTGTTTTTCTGTGATCAGTTCACTGGCAGTAACACACAAGGATGATTCAGTAACTAAAAACTGTATTTAATTGTTAGCCAGACTTTTGCGTTGTGCTTTGTAGAATAAGACAGCCAGGATAAATTGGGTTGGCAAAGGTTATGTTTACAGCAAAGAAGCTGTTAAAGTGGCACATTTGTTACCAGCACCATGTGTCATGACAGATTGGGGTGGTGGGTAGGCCTGTCACCATAGCAACGTTTAAAGGACACTTTCCAGTTCCAGAAAACATGCTGTATATCCTGTCCAACACAAGTGATTCCTTTTTCCCGATTACCTGCCTTAGAACATGATGTTAGTTTTTACTGTTGTGATTAAATCCTAGGAGAACCTTTTGTGGTGCAGGAGTAGTGCTTTGATCCCATCCATCCAAGGGAATCCAGCTGTTTAGTTCTCATGTTAACTGTCCAATGTCTTCATCCTGCTGATCATCAGAGAGCACCTAACTTGCTAGTGCATTATGGGAAATAGAGGATTGGGGGAGGGGTCAGTCATCGCGTGGTTGGAATCAGTCTTGGTTTGTTTTTCCCAGTGAAAACAGAAATGGGGTAAAGTGAATCCTTTCTTGTGTAGGACACAGGAGTGTAGCTGTTCTCTGATTACTAAATGGAACAGAGTAATGATCTATGGAGCCATTAGGGGAACAGGCTGGAACTAATTTCAATCCTGGAATGGACCAACGCACATAACCACCATCTCTCCCAGCCCCCATCTTCATCTCTACTTCTATCTCTATCAATCCAGCTATCGATCAATCTGTCTGTCTGTCAGACACACACACACACACACACACACACACACACAGGCGGGGATTAAAGGATGAGAGAGAGAAACCATAAAATGTCGGCCATTTTCTTGCTGAGTGAAATTCAAACTGATCATCTCGGTGCGTGTGTGTGCGTGTGTGTGCGTGTGTGTGCGTGTGTGTGCGTGTGTGTGCGTGTGTGTGTGTGAGAGAGACAAAGTCAGCATTCAGTATCTAATAAAAAAGCATCCCAGAGACCCAGTTCCGGGTTCAGTCCACCTGTGAAAGCAGCATCACGTCCTGGAGCCTTTCCTTTTGTTGCTTTTTTCACGTTAAGCAGTTAAAACAGTGTTTTGTGTCGATTCAGTTTTACCTCCACCGAGGGAGGAGGTCATGTGACAGCCAGCGTGTGTTTGCTTGTCTGTTAGAAAAATAACTTGAGAAGTTTGAACTGGATTTTAGTGAAATTTCCAGGCCCAAGGAAGAGATCATTAAAATGAGCTTCCTTGATCTTCCAAAGCGCAGGAACTTTTTGAACTCAGACTTTAAATTTGGATTCTTTATCACTGCTAGGTGGAGGTCTGCGCTCTCCGGCTGCTTTTCTACTTTTATTTTGTCATATAAACAGTGGAAAAAGGGTTTGTTTCAAAGTGAAAAAGTTCCGGCAGGAATGTATCCTGTAAAATACCACCAGAGGGGAATGAAGTGACCACAGTTCTTCTTCCTTCTTCTACTTTTATCTTTCCCCTCTCACCCTGTTCTCTGCTAGCGTGCCGTCCTCTGTCACTCCATCCATACATCTGCTTTCTCAGGAAATGCCTGAACCCTCTCAGCCTGGCCTCTGGGGCTTGATCTGTCACACATGTAACACGCGGCCTCCCTCTGATCCACTCGTTTCTGATCCCGTCCATTCACCGTTCCGCTCTTTCAGAGAGAACCTCAACATTTTCATCTCTCCGACCTCCAGCTCTGCTTCGTGCCTTCAAACTGCACATGTTACTAGCTTGGCTGGTTGGAGAGTCAGTTAAGCTCTAGGTCCACCATGTGGTTCGCTGGGTCAGCTGATCAGTGCACGTCACCTTTATAGGCCGAGACCATTTAAATGCAGCTTCGCTCAAGCCTTCCTTCATGAAAGGACCGTCACACTGCGAGAGGAAAAAAAGGAATATGCTGCTTGTTTTATTTATGGGATGTACATGATTTATTTGTGAAGTCATTTCATTTTAGAGCTGCATGATTTTAACCTCATCTCTCCATCTCTCTCCTACCTCTCTTCTCTTTTTCGTCCTCCCATCTCACACTCTCCATCCCTCTCTCTCTCTCTCTCCTGTCCTCTGTCTCTTTCGTCAGACACAAACTATATATGTTAAATATGTGGTGTTATGACGAAAGTTCGTGACATACCCGTAGGTTATATCGCATTTCTGTTCCTTTTCATCGTTAAAATGTGACTTACTCTTACTCATTAGCAAGTCAAAAGGGTGAAAGGTGGTGTGCATCTATACCGTGCATAAATACATTATAATAATAATAATGTTCATAACATGACTACTAGAAAAGCATTCAGAGAGACAGACCTCCACTAAGCTGGCACTTGGAGAGAGAGATCCAACTTATTTTCCCCTGATGGACGTTGTTCAACTTAAAAATACCTGTACAGGTTAACCAGTACCAGTAGTATAGTGTATACAGATATATATGTGTACTTATTTATAGACAGTAGTAATAGAAGGTTACATAACAGCATAGGGCAGGTTATGATCGAAATCCTTGGCGTTGATCGTTGGAAGATCTAGTGTAAAGACCCCTCCGGAATGTGTAACATCACCAAAATGGAGTCATCTGTTCCTCAGCCCGTGATCAACGTGTCCTGAAAATTTCATTCGAATCTCTTGAGAACTTTCTGAGTAATTTCGCTAACAGACAGACAGAAAACAGAGTGGCAGAACCTCCTTGGTGGAGGTAAGAACATGTGCACAGGATATAAATCAGACGGAAGCTTTCGAGCCTTTTCCTAGAAGTGGCTAAACGGAGCGATGGAGGATGGCTTTGGTGCCAAACCAGCCTCTCCAGGGTGGTTAAGGCGGCCGAGGCTGGGACAGCCATGTATGTGCACTGGAAACACCAGATAGTTTTCAAGCCGCGACAGCAACACGAGCGCTAGCAGCGGTCCGTGAGGCGGACAGGAAGGCACCTTCAAGCACGTGAAGCCTTCCAGCAGGTGTATATTTAGTCCGTTTATTTGAACATGGGATTCAAAAGCGCTTCATAATGAACAAATGTAAGCCTAAAAATAAACGGCTAAATCAGGAAAAATGCTAAGTAGCTGCAGATTCTGTCAGTGCTCGGCTGAGCAGGCAGAGATGGCTCCTTTGTTGTTTCCATATCGCTTTCTGTCAAATTGCTGCTCCCGTCAGACAAATGTCTGAAAGCAGCCATGGAGTCCTGGATGAACGTTCCCTCTGATAGATGGGAGAGATGCAGTATTGGGTGTAAACCCGGCCTGGACACCATCCATCCACCAGTCAGAAACCAAACCAGTGCAGTCAGAAGCCTGTTTCAAGGCCACAAGCGTACAACCGTCCAAGCTCTCACACCCTGGCCTGGACCTTCTCAGGAAGTCCAAGAGTCCAGGGGCTTTGCAGAGTCCTGAGCCACTGATCTGCTCCAGCCGCTGGTGAACTACCAGTCCAGGCTCTGCCCCACCTCTGCAGGCTCTGCCCCACCTCTTCAGGCTCTGCAGGCTCTGCCCCACCTCTGCAGACTCTGCCCCACCTCTGCAGGCTCTGCCCCACCTCTGCAGGCTCTGCCCCACCTCTGCAGGCTCTGCCCCACCTCTGCAGGCTCTGCAGTCTCTGCCCCACCTCTGCAGGCTCTGCCCCACCTCTGCAGAGCTCAGCAGCTCCTCCTGGAGGGTTGGCAGGTCTTTCTGCAGCACCAGCCCTGAGTCTTCATGGCCTCGTCCTGCAACATGTCAACACCTATATTTTTAGATCTGCTGTCTTCATTTTTGAACAGCGGGGAGGAGAGGCACCGCACCAGCCATCTTTATTCATCTCAGCCGCTAACACTTGCTTTTGATCGTTTTAACTGATGGCTTTTTGTAATGGTTTGACACTAACTTCCCATATTTGTGTCTTATCTCTCCCCAGCATATTCGCACCGATTATCTTCTGAAATAATACTCGTCTTGTGCGCTGAAGTTATTTTTAGCTTTAAGTATGTTTTCAGTTTGGCTGTTGAAGGAAATTCTATCAAGGTTCTGATCTGAACAGCTCAGATGGAAAAATCCACCACAGATATTAGAAAGATAATCACAAGCAGTTATTTAGCGCTGATTAATTCAACGTTTAGCAGTAACCAGAAACGGAACTCTCATATCTGACTTTCTCCTGGACTTTTAAATAAAGAGCAAAATGAGGACTGAAAATTGAGCGTTCCTGCGCCGCCTGCCCTGATTTTAGTATTCGTATTTGGACGATAAACAGGCGTTACAGTAGATATGAGTCATTGCTGGAGAAAGACCTCCAGCCCTGAACTCATTAACTCTGAAGGTCTCTCTCAGGAAGAACTCCAGGCTTCAGCATTACACTCGACTTCATTTGGTTATCGCCTCCACCTCCAGATCCAGCTAAACCGCGAGCTCAGCAGCACAGCCGTCTCCTGTCCTGACTGATTCTTCTGTCCCAGGCAGCCTGTTTTCTCTGGAAACTTGAGCTTTATGGTTCTGATCAGATTTGAAAGGCTTTTTCATGGAGAAATAGTTCCTGCAGCAGTTTCTAGTCACCTTCAAATTGCTGTCTTTTATTGGCAATCTGCTCATGTTATATAAGAGCCATTTTCACTGTTATGTAAAATATTGCCTTTTTGTATCGTGTCAGACACAAAGCTCTGTTTGGCAAGTCCCTGCTCTTCTTCCCCGGTCTTTAATTACTCTCTGTTGCTATGACTTGTGTGCCGACGCCTGTAGGTCTGTCTGGGAACCCGTTTGATTTGGAGAACCGTCATAAAGCATTCGGACAAAACTTCATCCCCCCCAAGAAGGCCAAGACCTTCCTGCAGCTGGTGTGGGAGGCCCTGCAGGATGTCACACTCATCATCCTGGAGGTCGCTGCCATCATCTCCCTGGGCCTCTCCTTTTACCACCCACCAGGGGGAGACAGCGAAGGTCAGTGCCTTCCTAGCGCTCATTAATACGCTCATACCTTTTAAAGTTGTTGCTAAGTTTCTCATCCAGTTTCTGGTGTTCTGGCAGCATGCGGTCAGGTTGCAGGTGGTGTGGAGGACGAGGGCGAAGCTCAGGCCGGGTGGATCGAGGGCGCCGCCATTTTGTTCTCAGTCATCATCGTGGTCTTGGTGACGGCCTTCAACGACTGGTCCAAGGAGAAGCAGTTCCGTGGGCTTCAGAGTCGCATTGAGCAGGAGCAAAAGTTCACCGTTATCCGTAAAGGCCAGGTCATCCAGATCCCGGTGGCTGAAATCGTGGTGGGAGATATCGCTCAGATCAAATACGGTAAACAACTACACCAGCCGAATAAATATTGATTTAAAGCTCAGACTCACTCAAATTTTAGAGTGTCCAATGCAGGGGTGGGCGATTCTTTAGCCTGACGGGCCACGTGGGTTAGGGTTAGTCCTTGATGGACTATTGACTGAGAAAAAGTGTTGAAGAGCCTGTAAACTGGTCCATCTAGAGATGGATGATGAAGCTCCAGATGATGTTTGGCCCCACCTTCTTGAGAGGACATGTTAGCATGCTAGCTGAAGGGGGGGTCTGAACCTTTTTCTACCCAATCAAGCTGACAACCCTCTTCATTTGGCTTTTGGAGAAATGATTGTGAAGGCTCTGCGGGCCGGATTGAAGAGTTCATCGGGCCACATGTGGCCCCCGCACCATAGATTGCCCCCCTCTGGCCTAATGTAACCTTGGAATGTTTACTGTTTAAAGTTTAAGAGGATGTTTTCATAATAATAATAATAATAATTTAATAATACAGTCGTACATTAAAGACCAGAAAAGGTGTCTCTAATAAGCCTCTACCTGCAGGAGACCTGCTTCCTGCTGATGGGATACTGATCCAGGGTAATGACCTGAAAATCGATGAAAGCTCTCTGACCGGTGAGTCCGATCAGGTCCGCAAGTCTTTGGAGAAAGACCCTATGCTGCTGTCTGGTGAGTACCCACCTTTGTCTCCAGTGGTGAATCCCATTTGTTTGGATTTATGTGAAATTACAGAGCCTTTGGAAGGTTTTCGGACACTTGAATATTTTTTATATTTTAGTATGTTGCAGCATTGTGCAAAAAAATCCAAACTTCTGTCAGTAATCTACACTCAATACACTTTTTTTGCCAATTTATTAAAGAAGAAAACCTGTAACGTATTTGCATGAGCATTCAGACGCTTTGCTGTGAGGGTTGAGCTTTAGCTCCGAGGCCTTCCAGTCCTGTTGATAAGAGATGTATCTACACCTCGGCTGCACCCAACCTGCAGTCAGTCCAGGTGAAAGGATGGGTCATGACAAATGCCTACAGCTGAGCAGGAGATTTTCATTCAGCTGGGAATTTCTTCGGAATTTGTTTGCAATCTCCCGAGAACTCTAAAGCTAAACCAGCCTCCCAACAAGAGCGTGGGCACCCTGCAGAGTTTGTGACTCGCAGCGTCGTGTCTTTTAGCAAGTATTACAGCTTGTAAGAACTTTTAGGAGCAGCCAGGAGGCTTTCAGTTCTTGTATGAGGACTTTCCTTACAAAAGTCCAGCTCTTGAGGTAGTTCTTCCTGGATTTGAGGGTATGGTCCACGTGCCATTGGCAGCAACACAGGCCCAAAGCACGGTGCCTCCGCCCCCGTGCTAAAGTGGGACAGGTGCTCTTTTATGAAATTCTCTCCTTTGTTCTCCTCACAAAGTGTGTCTTTGTTCACAGCAGCCAGACAGTTCTTTTTTTCACCTCCCCGGTCCCCGGGAATGGTTTGCACAGGCTTGTCTAGGTGTTCTGGTTGAAGTTTGTGGTGAGTTAGCAGCAGAGGTTCTCGCCTGAGGACTCAGTGAAGCACAAGTCCAGAGTCTGCCAGAGCTTCCTGGAGGTCTTTGACAAGGTCTGACTTGCTTTGCCAGCAGAGCTTGTCTTGACCTCCAGTGTTTCTGTTAACCGTTACTTCTAAATAACAAGGCGAGCTGAGGATGAATACGCTCTGCTGCGTTGTGGGCATCAATCATGTCAGCGTGCTAGGCGACAGCTCAGAGGAACCCGTGGCTGCTGATTGTTGGGACAAGATGAAAGAAGTCTGGGTGTTTATAAAGCTTTGACATTAGCAGCGCCTGACCTTTCCTAATGATGATTATGAGCACGCCATGACCCCACCAGGCTAATCAAGGTCTGATTCTGAGCTCAGACCTGCTGGGGATCCCATGTCTCTGCAGGGTGCTTCAGTTTTTGTCATTTTCTTTACTCTATAATTGTCCAAAACCAAAATAAATAAAACTACCCTGTTGGAGATCCTCCGCTTCCTTTATGGCAACACTTTTGAAGGTGCTGAAAACCAAGCCGTGAGGTCAGCAGAACCATCTCCAGAGCACAGAAGCTGGATCGTATCAAGGCCCAGCTCCGGAGAAGGAGCTGCTTTAAAGGTTCCCCAGAGCACAGGCACCTCCATCGTCCTCAAATGGAAGGAGGTGGAGACCATCAGAGTTGTCCCAAGACCAGGAGGTGCAGTGAGATGAGGCGGAAGCCTCATTTCGAGACTCAAGGAAACCTGCCTGGAACCTGCAAAAAGGAAGAGAGCTGAAAGCGTTGTCGTCATGCAAAGGACCAGTAGATTTAAGAAGAGGCACCTTAACCACTCTCAAACTGTAAGACAGCTTATGTGGTCTGATGAAGGCAGCACTGAACCCTCCAACCCAGGACCGTCCCCACAGCATCCAGGGGGACGCTTTTCAGGGACGGGACAGGAAGACTCAAGCTTTCAGGGACCTCAGACTGAGCTAAGATTCATCTTCCAGGCCAAGCTTAAAGCATTCTACCCAGGATTAGAGGTTGTTTTGTTTTTTTAATAAATTAGCAAGTAAAATCTAGAAATCTGGTCTGAAAACTACAGCAAGACTCAGTCCAAGGTCCTTGAAAACCTGGAAAACCTGACACAGTTGTTTTGCATCGTTATAGTCATGGTGTAATTACACTTTTATAGCTCTCATTAAAGATTACATAAAGTGTTTTTGCTCAGCTTTTCACAAGATTTATCGTATAAATAAAATGTGATATTTTTAAGTTCCCCTTTAGTAGCTGAATTGAAAAGAGTGGAAAGTTGTGAACACGCAATGCATACCTGAATTAGTTTAAATTGGAAACACGAGAAGCCGTGCGTCTCTTGATTGTCCTGGCGCTTTGCAGGAACCCATGTGATGGAGGGGTCGGGCAGGATGGTGGTGTCGGCTGTTGGTCTCAATTCTCAGACTGGAATCATCTTCACCCTGCTGGGCGCCAGTGAAAACGATGAGGAGAAGAAGGTCAAGAAAGGTAAAACGAAAACGGCTCCAGTACGCTTCCTGTTGGGATGTTAAAGGCCCTACACACACACACACACACACACACACACACACACACAGGTTTGTGCTGATGTGATGCAGTCTGCGTCTTGAAGACGACTCCGTCCACAGGTAGTTCAGCAGGTCAAGCTGAGCTGTCGAAGTATTCGAGAGCTCCAAACATCTTTCAGTGTTTGTGAGCTTTCATCTCATCCGTATAATTAAGAACACAGATAAGATGTCATCCTAGAACATGGATGCTTTATGTAATGCTTTATTTAGCTGTTATTTAACAGTTTATGCTTTATTTAACTGTTACCATTTCCATGTCTGCCTGAAAAGGAGCACAGTATTCTTCTAACCCAAGAATGAGATTGTTCACCTGGCTAACGTTATGTATTCATGTCTAAGTTATTGATTAAAGTTTCCTTGAGCTGAGCTAAAACAACAAGCGTAATTCCAAAAGCCAGAGTCCAGGAGAGCGTTGTACACTCTCAGAGCAGGTTGTTGTAAACCAACAGGCTTCTGCAGGTCTATATTGCTTGTGATTTGCTTGTGATCATGCTAACCCCTACTACACACGTTTTCATTTCTTTTTGTCTTATCATTTTGTTTTAGTGGCTGGAGTTTGATTTTGTCAGGCTTCATTGTGAATTGGCTGAATGAACTGGCTCAATGGACAGAAATGCACATCCACACTTGGGCTCACAAACGTGGGATGGGATTTTTTTCTTTTGTTTCCTTCCCCATCCAAGAAAAGGAAATCATTCAGCTTGGCATGTAATTCCCGCCTTCCATTAGGGCTCTCATAACTAAGACTTCAGGTCTCGTACCATCCCCATACTCGAAATAAGCGATTCATGCCTTTTTCTGTGCTACTCTTACCTACATGTTTTTAGCCCAAACCTCCTCATTCACCTGATAAAAGTTTTATTTCAACATCAAACCAGGTATTTTGAAACGGGTTTACAATAATGCTCAAATCTAAGCCAGCAGAACAACAAATATGTCTTCTCATGTTGACATTACCAACAACTAAAGTAGATGATCACTGAGAATCATTCCACACTGTTCAAAGGTTTGCACACACCTTCTCATTCAACCTTTTTCCTTTATTTTTGCTACTTTTTACCTTGTGGATACGACTGAAGACATCAAGCGTGAAGCCAGATATACGGAGTGATGTAGCAAAGGAAAACGGTGAAATGAGCTGTGTTTGAGATCTTAGATTCCTCAAACGAGCCACGCTTTGCTTTGCTGACAGCGTCGCGAACCCCTGGTCTTCTAGTCCCCTGGCGTGGGTTTGGCCTCACGGGTGTGCCTTGTCAAGGTTCATTTGTGGACGTCCTGGCCTTCTTAATGGGGCTGGGACCATCAGTTGTGTCAGGTTGGTACGCGGTTCACAGCCTCATCTGACAACTGTTAAAATCCGGATCAGGGCAAGAACCAGTCAGCCAATGAAGAGAGAGGACACTAGGTCCCATCAAGTGCTAGGACAAAACTGGCTCACAGAAGGGCCCCCCAAGGAAAGGAAGACCAAGAGTCAGAAGCCCAGGTACCTCGCCTTTATGCTCTGCTTAGAACCCACTACCACTAGTGGAAGTCTGTGTCCACATTTGGGATCTTTGCTTCCATCTGCTGTGTCTTTGTGTGACGCAGAAAAGGTAAACAGATGGTTTCTAAATGCATGGTTCCCACGGTGACGCCTGGAAGAGGAGGAGTGATGGCCTGGGGGTGGGTGCTTGGCTGGGGACTCTGCTGGGGATTTATTCAGAATTAAGGATGGTGAACCAGCCTTTGTGCCCCAGCAGCGACATGCCATCCCATCCCGGTTGGGGTGAGTTAGCCCCTCAGTTACTTTCAACCTCAGCATCTCTGGGAGCGCCTTCAAAGCCAGTTTAGGTGACCACCTCATGAAGCTCCTCAAGACCAAGGGGGTGAGGAGTCAAAGCAAAGGGAGGCTGTTGAAGGATCCACAAGATAAAATGTTTTGAGTTATTTCACACTCGCCTAATTCCACGTGTTGCCTTCAGTGAGAATCTACAATGTAAATAGTCATGAAGATAAAGAAAAAGCTTTAAATGAAAAGGTCCACACTTTTGCTGATGGTCCATCTTAACGACACTGATGGAATTTTCCATTTTAGTGTCATCATTTCTTTAGTTATGACTAGATTTTGTCCCCTTTGTTTGGAATTGCCAGGGATGTTGATGAATTTGTGCATCTCTTTCCGCTGATATGTCCATTCCTGCCCACGGTACTCACGGAACACGCATACACCTTGTGGGTTGCTATTAGTTGGAACTTTGTGCTCACCCTCGGTTTCAGTTGATCATAACCTTTTTTCTTTGAGCCATCTTATTCCACCCTTTCTCTTTGTCTGAACAGGTAAAAAACAAGGACCCCCTGAAAATCGCAACAAAGGTAACCCCTCCATCCAGCCATTCATCTACTGTTGCTCTCTGTCCCTCCATCTTTCCTGTGATTCACCGGCTCCTTAAACTCCACCCTGCTGCTGTATCAGGAGGGTGATATTCTCTTGTCTTGCTTTGTCTGCAACAGGGTGCAACTCTCAACATTTCCAGTCTTGACCAGCCAAACACCTCACCAAAGGTTGCGCTAGACCAGGGGAGGGCCATTATTTAGCCTGAAGGGCTACATTGGGTTGTAGATCTTGGTGAAGGGGCCGGCCAGGTGGTGCAGAAAACTAACCCCCAATGAGGATCAGAGGTTAGCTAAAAACCCTGCTTGATGGACTATTGACTGAGAAAATATGTTAAAGATCCTGTAAACTGGTCCAACTAGAGATGGATGATGAAGCTCCAAATGATGTTTGGCCCCCACCTTCTTGAGAGGACATGTTAGCATGCTAGCTGAAGGGAGGTCTGAACCTTTTTCTAACCAATCAAGCTGACAACCCTCTTCATTTGGCTGTTGGAGGAATGATTGTGAAGGATCTGCGGGACAGATTCAATAGCTCACCGGGCCACATGTGGCCCCCGGGCCTCAGTTTGCCCACCTCTGGATTATAGGATTGTATTTGTGCCTTATTTCTACCTATACAGTCAGATGTTTAACCATTAACTTTACTTTAAAAACAATTAAACGGTATGTGGTGGACAGTGTAGCTCTTGGAAGGAGCGTGGAACGTGGAAGGAGTTGTTCCGTGAGGGCATGTTGAAGCCTTAGACTGGCTAAGGTTCAGTAACGCATGTGTACCAAGGGATGAGTTGAGCCAATTAAAATACAAACCTTTGTCTGTGTTAGCTGGAAGGCTCTGGTCTGGGAACACCTAGTTGCTTTGCAGAGGTATTTCAGTGCGGTTACGCTGCTTCAGTGAGTGGCAGCCCTGTGAGTTATGTTGATTTGGGATCAAGCTCAGCTAGCTTCAGAAAAAAAAGAATAAGGTATATTTAATTACATTGAACTTTATTAATTGGCTGAGGTACCAGTGGGACTGGCAGGAGTTTCAAGGGTTTCAGTCTAAGCTCAGAAGTCGGGAGGGAGTCGGCCTCTGGAGCTGGTTCCACAGCAGGGGGCCTGGTGGGTGGTGGGAGTGGTGCCCACTGCTCCAAACAGCGTTTTCTATTGGAAACTCAGGACAGGAGGGACACATGGAATGTATGAACGATGCAATGTTATGGGCTGATGTTTTTCATTGATATTATGATAGAGTTTTATGAGACGCAGCACAAAGGCTGGGGTGCTGCCGCCATCGTTCAGCTAAACTCAACATGTCCTGGGCCCAAGAAGACAAAACCTTTCTTGACTCTGCTGATTGCTGCTGCTGCTCCTGTTGCTCCAGGTTCAGGTCCAGGGTCGCCGAGCGGACTGCCTCACCCCAGTTATGGGGGAGGAGAGTAAAAAGAGCGAGAGAGGAGAGTAAAAAGAGAGAGAACTAAGACTAGTCGGCGTCCTTATGATTGGGCTAAAATCGTGTAATGTTAACCGAGCACAAGAGGCTTGGCCACCCATTCTACTTTTACAGGTTTGTAGAGCCAAAATTGCTCCGTTAAATAAGGCAGAATAGTTCTAAAGCGGACTTCTTTAAATCAGTCCTCAGACAGAAAATTTTAGGGCTGCAGCAATCGATTATTTCAGTAATCGAGTATTCTATCCATTCTGGTGATTAATCGAGTAATCGGATAAGAAGCATTGACTTTTTTTTACATCACTCTAACTTTATTGAAAAGCCTCCGTGACGTTCTTGTTCCGTTGAACACCAAAATAATAAATAGTTAATTAAACTGACTTTTACAATTTGACTAACTGAAGTTCAGGCTTTAACAAACTCACTTTAGCACTTTATTTTTTGTGGATTATTATTATTCTATAATTATCTTAAGCACAAACTCAGCTGAGGTGGGGAAACGTGCTAGTTAGCAGGTTAGCGGCCGCATTGGTTAAAGTTGTGACTCAGCGTTTCCACAGAGCTCTAATCAAAGTGTGTTAGCTAGCAGACTTCTCTCAGTCATGATCACACTGGTTTCTGTTGATTACTGCTAATTATCGTTAGCTTAGCTCGCTGTTTCCGGTCCGCTCTGCAGACTTTTAGCAGAGACCGGATTTAAACGAAGCTACGACACAAATAATTTTTATCAAAGCTTTTTAGACATCGAATGACTCGAATTATTCGATTAATCATTTCAGTCAACCTTCTTTTCTGAGAGCGTTGCTTTACCAACTCAGAATATATTTTTAAACCAGCACTGATGTTCACCCTAAATGATGAGCCTTGACATCCCAGTAAATGAGGTTTGAATAAAAACCTCCAAATAATGTCCAGGCAAGGTTTGTGCCGTGAAAAATGTCTGAACAAGCCTTGTGTTGATGGTCATTTGGGCGTTTACTCTTTCCGACCTTTTGGTGTCCTTCCCTGGCTTCCATGACTGTTTGTTAATGATGTCATTGCTCATGTCTGCAAACATGATCAGCCAACTGTCTCCTTTGTCCCATGTGGTCCAACACACGTCCAACTTCCTCTGCAAGCTGTCAAACACACACACCCAAATATCCTTGTACTTGTATCTTTGTGAGGGCTTTGTTAGGCATGATATATTACCCACCCCCTTTTGTCCTTACCTCCCAAAAATGTCCTCACTTTGCTAGAAGAATTAGCATTTTGGTACGTAGCAAGTACAAGAACACACACACACACACACACACACACACACACACACACACACACACACACGCTCCTCCCAGCCTCCCATGGCTGCAGCATCTGCTGCAGACAGGATGTTTCTTGAAATACACATGAATAAATACACACCGTTTGCCGAACTGCAGTAACAGATGCCTTCAAATTATAGCCATCAGCTCTGCAGACCTGCACATTAGCTTACTTTACACTGGCTTGCGGCTTTAAAACTGGAACAGGTTCTGCATTTTCCCCAGTTTTTTGCTTAAAGTAAAATTGAACTCAAACAGTTGCTGATGCATTTTGAGTTGCTGAAAATCGTTGTGAAAGCTCAGCACCTTCAGAAATGACTTTTTCGGTCTCTAAAAGCAGCTTTGAAGACGGGCTTAGCGTGGACTCGGATGGTTTGGATTTCCTGCCATTAGCATTTCATTATCCAACCTTGCAGCCGTGCGTCCTGGCTGAAAGAAGACTGTCAGTGTGTGTGAGAGTTGCACCCTTGCAGTCTTACTGGCCTGTGTGCTGTTAGCTATTCTCTTTTTATCCTCACTTTTTTGTCCCCTCTCAGTTCTCTCACAGTTGCCGTTGCAGGGTGTTGCTCAGGACGTCATATTGTCTCGTACTCACTGTTTGATTCTCTCCGACTCGCTCTTGTTTTTGTGTGTTGCTAAAGTCTCCTGCAGCCTCCACAGCTCTGAAGCCTGCTCCCCCTCTTGTCTTTGTTGTGGTTCTGCATCGCTGTTGTATTTTGCCTTTTTGATTTCTGGGGTGGTTGTTTGAGTTTTTCTTCTTTCTGTCAACTTGCTTTCTTCTTGGTTGTCAGACACCCCGTGCCTGCCGTGTGCTCTCCCTTTGGTCCCAACTGCAGCTGTTAATAGTTCTGTGGTTTGGTTAGTGGGTCTCAGTCTTGTTTGTGTGCGGTTGTGTCACTTCTGTTGTGATTTGTCTCCATATTGGACCAACAGCTTCCTGGTTTGACACAGACTCCCTCAATGTCATATTGAGGTCATGCTGCAAGAAATGACATTAAGTGATATTTAAAAGCTTGAATCTGTAGGTGGAGCAAATAATGAACCTAAAAAGTCAACGTGATGATGACATTTGTTAAAAAAAACAAACACATCTACTGAGCAGCTTAGCTAGCACACAACTTTTTCACTCATTTATGGTGATATTTCTAAAAAAGAAATAAAAATAGATCCTCCTCTCGGTGTAGTCTGGTTAGCTGTGAGTATAAAAGCCTTTTCCTCATCTGGGACGGGGAAAACTAGCCGGCCTTCCCCTCTTCTGCGGGGAGATTTCTCACCAAAAGCCGGTGAGCATTTCCTGCAAACCCCTGCCCCCATGGGACCCACCTGGACCCAGCTAGCCTGGACATGGCTGGGTTAACGCTACGCTGGGAAGAAGCAGGGCATGCGTGTCATTTGGACCCCTTCAAGTAGTTGATGGGGTTTGTTGAGGAACCCGGGTAGCTCTGCTCAGAAGAAGAGAGGAGCTGCTCTGTGGTATGAGACACACTGCTGCAGAGATTAAAAGAAAAAAAAAGAAAGAAGAATGCAGTGCAGAGATTACCACTGGAAAAACATCTAAACACAAAAACCCCTGAACCGTAGAAGAGAACAGGCCTGCTGTGACAGGATCAACAACCACCTGTGTTGAGCTGTGTCCTGGACGTAGAACAGCCTCCGGCCTGGCTGTGGCCTCCCTGCGGTGTTGATTCTGGTTCTGCGTGTGTGGTTTGCCCACGTTTGTTTGGTGCAGACACACGTCCACACACAGTCTGAGCAGGCTTGCAAACGTCCAGGTGAGATGCAAACGCAGCCTCTGCTTGGGCGTGAGGAGCAAAACCACGGAGCCAGATGTGCGGGTGCCATGTCACCTTTTCAGAGTACAAACCTTGGGGAGTGTGTGTGTGTGTGGGTGGGTGTATCTGACAGCCTCTTGTATTTGCTGTTCTGTCTGCTGCCCTTCATGACGAGCTGCTGCTCCAGAATTGGGTGTGAGCCTCTGAAAGCTCCTGGTCCATCTCAGAAAAGGTCTGTGCTCATGCTGGGAGGACGTGGGACCCTGCATCCAGCCTTCAGCCACGCTGTGCAGTGAACACGAGGAGCGAGCAGCCCTCCATGCTGCAAACGCCGAGCCCTTGTAGCTTTCAGACAGAATGAAATCTATAATTCTCTCTCTGCCTCTTTCCCTTTCACCCCTCCACTCTGACCCTTCACCCTTTTTGCTTTTGAATTTTTTTCCAAATATTGTCCTCATCTGTCTTTATGCTCTGGTCTTGCGTTCCCTTTCCCCCCTCATTGGCCACCTTCCTCCATTTTTTTGCCCCCAACCACCACCGCCTTACCACCCCTCTCCTCTCAGCCAAAGCTCAGGACGGCATCGCCCTGGAGATACAACCGCTGAAGAGCGAGGAGGCCGCTGAGTGCGAGGAGAAAGAGGAGGCCAAGCCAGTGAAGAAGGTCAACGTCACCAAGAAGGAGAAGTCGGTGCTGCAGGGCAAACTGACCCGACTGGCGGTGCAGATCGGCAAAGCTGGTAAGGAGTGCACGGACGTGCACACCCATTCAGGTCTTATACGTAGCTATGGTCTTTGTAGCTTCTGCTTCCTTTGCTAACCCCAGCACAAACATTTAAGCGGAGTATCCAAGGCCAGAGTCTCCGCTCCCTGAGCGAGCAGGCTAATGCTAACGCTAACGCTTCCTTTTCGTGTTAGGATCCCGACCAGCGCTTGTTCAGGAGTCTGTAGCGAACGTAGAGACAGAACAGACGTTACATGCTCCACCAGGGTTGCCTTCAAGCAGCCCTGAAGGTAGATCCCTAGTGTAGCAGCAGAGCCTCACAAGGAGGCGTCCCGTTGCTGTTACCTTACTGATGGAAGGTTCTAGACTTCCTGCTCCGCCTGGCTAACACTTCCTGGCTTCTCCCGTTGGACCCGGATGAGGCAAACAAACTTGGCCTTTTATTCTTTGAGAAAGAACATCAGATTAGCACAAATATGGGAACTGTTCCCATAAATAGCACCTAAAGAGAGCAGGTAGCGTTCGGAATGATTGGCTGACTGACGGAATGCACTCACTTTAATTGGATTGATTTTCTGTTGGAGACACAATTCATTTGGGAATTAAAGGAGTTTTCTGTCTCATATCAATTGACCTTAATACTCTGAGGGCTTTTGAGGACAGACTGTGCCCTCCAGGCTGTCTTCTATAATAAACCGCCTCTCATTACAGTGAAACAATTAAGCAGATTTCTTTTTTTTTATCCATGTACTTTATTTATTCAGGAATGGGAACCACCTTAGAGTGAGTTATTCCTGGCCAACAATCCTGACCATTACTGCCTCAGAGAGCAGTTCTGTGGTAAAATAATGTCTTTGGTTGGATGAGTATTCTTGTTACTCTGTGGGAAAGGTCTTATTCTCGAGGAAAGGTCATTTATTCGAGCAGTGCACTGAGACGTGAAGGTGCTGAAGAACAGTATCACGATCTCACGTGACGTCATCATTAATGAAAGGTGGTGGTTTTGTCTCGTTAAATTGATCCTTTTGTTGCTCATTCTGGTGAAAGGGTGGAGAGTCAAGCAGCCACCAGCTGTCCCGATACACTCTGCTGCTTCAGTCTGGAGTAACTAGATTTTAAAACAATGTAGATTGGTTCTTTAAAGAATCACAATGGTGCCTCAATGTTGAGCACTTCATTAAGTAAAAAGTGTGTTAAAAGCAGAACTTCTATTATATTTTTGGTGCCCAAACGTTCTGTTTGATTTCTCGGGCTTCCAACCCGTTCTGTCGGGTCTTTAATTTTGGACGTGTGCTTGATTGCATGATGTAGATCCAGTAACTAGAAAGCTGTGTTTGACAGTTCTGCCGAAGCCTTTAGCGTAGCAGAAATCCTGAAGCTCCAGAGCCCCCAGCCTCCAGCCTCAGAATTAAAATCATCTATTCTCAGAGGCATCATCTAGGCCAGTGTTTCTCAGACCAGGGACCACCTGACTCTAAATAGCCCCCAAAACATATGCTAAGTAAAGATAGGGTGCTGGAACGACAGATGAATCAGGAAATATACAATAAAGAGAATTCTTTAAATTGTGGGAGTTCAAGAAACACTGATTTTACACGGAATTTTAAATATTGAAATTAAAAATTGTGATTTGTTATGTTGCGGACCACTTGGGGTCGCCCGCAGACCACTGGTGGCTCGCGGACCACTCTTTGAGAAACACTGATCTAGACTGCACATCTAAAGCACACTTGTATGTGTTTGTGTTTAAACTCTACCCGTTGTGCTGCCTCTACCCAGGCCTGATCATGTCTGCTGTGACCGTCATCATCCTCATCCTGTACTTTGTGATCGACACCTTTGGAGTTCAGGGCCGCTCCTGGATAGCCGAGTGCACCCCCATCTACATTCAGTATTTTGTCAAGTTCTTCATCATCGGAGTGACCGTGCTGGTGGTGGCGGTTCCTGAGGGACTACCTCTGGCTGTAACCATCTCTCTGGCCTACTCGGTCAAGGTTAGTAGCTGGGGTGTCAAGGCCATTGAAGCATTTCATACACATTTTCATTTCATGACTCAGACTATGAATCTGAGTCTGACGTCATCGTATTGCACCAGCAGCAGCAGCACACTCTAGGATAATATGCTATAGCTAGGATAATATGCTATGGCTAGGATAATGTGCTATGGCTAGGATAATGTGCTATGGCTAGGATAATGTGCTATGGCTAGGATAATATGCTATAGCTAGGATAATATGCTATGGCTAGGATAATGTGCTATGGCTAGGATAATATACTATGGCTAGGATAATGTGCTATGGCTAGGATAATATGCTATAGCTAGGATAATATGCTATGGCTAGGATAATATACTATGGCTAGGATAATATACTATGGCTAGGATAATATGCTATAGCTAGGATAATATGCTATGGCTAGGATAATGTGCTATGGCTAGGATAATATACTATGGCTAGGATAATGTGCTATGGCTAGGATAATGTGCTATGGCTAGGATAACATGCTGTGGCTAGGCTAGTATGCTATGGCTAGGATGATAACATGGAGGAAGGGGAGGTTCTGGCTCCAAAGCCTCGTACCACGGCTCTGCTGTGGTGCATTGTGGATCTTATCCTAACGATAAAGCAGAGCCCAGTAACCTGGAGGAAGACATCTGGAGAATTTGCTGTAAAAAAGCACCAGTCAAAAGCGCTAACGCAACAAACCTGAACCAGCGTCTCCAGAGCCACCATCCACAGCAACACGCCCACTAGTTCTGATGCTCAACCAGTCATGAAGTTGCTCTGATTGATTAAGGTGAACAGGACAGGATGTGTGTTATTAGCTCATTATGCTGATAGTAGAATATAAAAAAGAAGAAATAGACAATATATTTGTTAATCGCAATTATTTTTCTGACATTTAATCGTCTCCATAAATTGTGACAGCCCTAGATGTTAGTGTCGCACTGCCCAGAATGACTTTAAACTGTGTTGAGTGTTCAGTCACTTCTGAGCAACTGTCTTGAATTCTTTAGAAAATGATGAAGGACAACAACCTGGTGCGTCACCTGGACGCCTGTGAAACTATGGGCAACGCCACCGCCATCTGCTCGGACAAGACGGGAACACTGACGATGAACCGCATGACTGTGGTGCAGGCGTACATCGGTGACACACACTACAAAACTGTCCCTGAGCCAGAAAACATCAAAGCAGAGACGCTGGAAATGATGGTCAACAGCATCTCCATCAACTCCGCTTACACTACCAAGATCCTGGTGAGTCCACCACAGCCACAGGCAAACGCACTGCAGGGACCAACACGGAGAGACTTTCATGTTGCTGCTTGGGTGTTGTAAAATTACGCTAACAGAGGGAAATACAGAGGTTTCTTTCACTAAATCACCTTGTGATTTATTGCAGTGCTCATAAACTAATGTGGTCTTGCTACATATGCTGTTGTGTGCTTCCAAAAATCTGTTTAAACAACAAGTAACGATCAGGTGCTCGTATGACAGATGCATCGGGAAATATACAATAAAGAGAATTTTTTAACTCTTGGGAGTTCACGAAACACTGATTTTACACTGAATTTTAAATATTGAAAATTTAAAATGTGATTTGTTACGTGTCATCTGGCAGACCACTAGGGGTCGCCCGCGGACCACAGGTGGTCCGTGGACCACTCTTTGAGAAACACTGGTTTAGAACATGATTATCAGCAGTAAGTCACCAGACCTAACAACCAGGGAAGAGCTAGACCAGGAGGCACGCAGCCAGCTGGAAACTGAAATAGGCCACTGCAACTCACATTTTTACGCTTTAATATGAAAGAATCACATTGAAAATTTCCTTTTTAGCCCCCCGAGAAGGAAGGAGGGCTGCCCCGCCATGTTGGCAACAAGACCGAGTGTGCTTTACTGGGTTTGGTTCTGGACTTGAAGAGGGACTACCAGCCAATCAGAGAAGAGATTCCCGAAGAGAAACTCTACAAAGTTTATACCTTTAACTCCTCTCGGAAGTCGATGAGCACCGTGCTGAAGAATGCTGACGGTGGTTTCCGTATGTACAGTAAAGGAGCTTCAGAGATCATCCTGAGAAAGTGAGAGAGATCCCATAAATGTCCAGCATCTCTTGCTGGAGACCACTGGCTTGAGGTAAAAAGCTTCTTTTCCATCACCTCCTCCAGATGTTCTCGCATCTTGGACCACCAGGGTCAGCCTCGCGCTTTTAAGCTGAAAGATCGCGATGAGATGGTACGCAAGGTGATTGAGCCGATGGCTTGTGACGGACTGAGGACCATCTGCATCGCCTACAAGGACTTCCCAGCGGAGGCAGGAGAGCCAGACTGGGATGCTGAGGGCGACATCCTGAATGACCTCACCTGCATCGCTGTCGTCGGGATCGAAGACCCCGTCAGACCTGAGGTAGGTGCCCCTGCCTGGGCTTCACGCCTGGCTTGAAAAGGAGGCTGTTGGTGCTGCTGTCGTCATGGATACCAAGCAGAGCATCTGTCAGAAGGCTTTGATCTTGAATAGACCTGCACGCCGCGCAGATGATGGAGGTTAACATCGGATATGTTTGTAGGGCTCCCAAACCCCATCTATTCCATTTTACTGCTGCTGCTAGAATTATTTTGCCATCAAATAGTACTCAGATTTAATGTGGAGCCCTTGATAATACTGACTGCTTCAGCTGTCGTTTTCTGTTGTGCGGACCAGGGTTTCTCCACCGTTTCCAGATCAAGGACCACTTAACCCTTAAATAAACACTCAGGACCACCTGACTCTAAATAGCCCCCAAAACAATATGCTAAGTAATCATCAGGTGCTGGTACGACAGACGCATCAGGAAATATACAATAAATTGTGGGAGTTCAAGAAACACTGATTTTACACTGAATTTTATATATTAAAATTTAATATTTTAAAATGTGGTTTGTTAAGTGTCACTTGCCGGACCACTAGGGGTCACCCGCCGGACCATTAATGGGTCACAGACCACTCTTTGAGAAACACTGTTGTAGATTAATGTAGATAAAATAATCAAAATAAATGGCAAATGAGCTGCAAATATGTACGGTAGAACATTTACATACGCACACTCATGTTATAGGAGTAGATTTTCTCACAGTGGCCAACCCATTCATCAGGAGGAAGGAGCACCCTCACGGACTGGTGTAATAATGACGCAGCACCTGGAGCTTGTGGGGCTCAGTGTCTTGCCTAAAGACACTTTGGACCGATGTACTATTTAATCCGGCCCACCTAGCCTTCACAATAATTTAGAAAAAGGTTCAGACCCCCCCTTCAGCTAGCATGCTAACATGTCCTCTCCAGAAGGTGGGGCCAGACATCATTTGGAGCTTCATCGTCCGTCTCTAGTTGGTTTTGTTTGATGCCTGAATCAAACAAGAGTGGAGGTGAAATCTGCAACATGATTAAAATATTCAACAGTTATATACTCAACTTCTCTTCATTTCTTATGTTCTTACTCTGAAACAAACGCTGGCTGCATGTTGTCTGCACTTTAAAAGCACAATCACTCTTGAGTGTATCCATAAAATATGACACTTTCATGTTGCAGGGTTGCTGCTTTCCGTCTAAAAGCTGACTGTCGGGCAGCGTTAAACAGCGTGCTGTCCTTGACTCGCTAACCTCGCTGCTATTATTGTTGTAGGTACCTGAAGCTATCGCTAAGTGTCAGCGTGCAGGCATCACTGTGCGCATGGTTACCGGAGACAACATCAACACCGCCCGAGCCATTGCAACCAAGTGTGGCATCATTGTTCCCGGGGAGGACTTCCTGTGTCTTGAGGGCAAGGAGTTCAATCAGCAGATTAGAAACGACAAGGGAGAGGTGAGACAAGCAGATATGCTGCTTTTAGAAGCGCACATATGACTTCATCATGCTACAGCTGACCACACATGCCTGTTTACACGCATGTTCTTTGCAAAGAGTCACTCGCTGAAGCTCATTTGCTCCTCACCCCCCGTTTCCACCGGATGCAGTGCGTCTCCGTCCGTCCGTCCTGATTAGATTCCATTCAAGTCACCGCGTCAGTTTCCACTGGCTGTGGCTCCGCCCACAGCAGGGCTGGAGGCTCCGCCCATGACAGGGCTGGAGGCTCTGCCCATGACAGGGCTAGAGACTCCCATCAGCCTTTGCAAAAATACGCAAAAATACGCATTCTGTTTTGGACGGATGGACGGAGCACGCCGCAGCAAGCTAGCACAAGGCATCGAGTGCTGCACAGGAAGTCGGGTGCGAAGAGAAAATAAAACATCCGGGAATTTGTCAAAATAAAAGGTCCCGTATTTAGAGCGATGTGTGTGAATCATCTTTTTTTACGTTATTACGTGTGAATCATCTTTTTTTTACGTTATTACATGTGTGAATCATCTTTTTCTTGTTTTATCTCGTTTGTGGGTGTGTGAAACAACGTCACAAGTTATCTTTGAATATATTACAGAAATAACACAAATAACCAGAATTTACAAGAAATAATCAATCTGTTACACATTTTAGGAAACATTAATAGAATTATGATCTTGGTAGAGTCACCAAGATCTGAAGAAAGGGGAGATTTTACTCCTCCAGGAACAAAGAGCGTCTTCTTCTGTGGCTCCTTTAAAAACTACAAAGTGGTAACATCGCGGTTGTACGTGATTTGGTTTTCAGTGTACTGTAGAAAAAGAATACGGGAGCTTTTATTTTGACAATTTCCTAGATGTTTTATTTTCTCTTCACACCCGACTTCCTGTCCGGGGTGACACTCTTTTTTTTGGTTGTGTTTATTGTCAAATCTCCAAAAGGAAGCTGTATTTCATCTTTTCACATTTTTAGGTTGAGCAAGAGCGCCTGGACAAGGTTTGGCCGAAGCTGCGCGTTCTGGCTCGGTCCTCGCCAACAGACAAACACACTCTGGTCAAAGGTGGGTGGCGCCCGGTCTTCACCACCGCGGGTCGCTGCTGTGTGGAGCCCTAGCGCAGTAACTGGAGCTTTGTCTCCTGATCAGGTATCATTGACAGCACGGTGGGGGAAACTCGACAGGTGGTGGCAGTGACAGGAGACGGAACCAACGATGGCCCCGCCCTCAAGAAAGCAGATGTTGGCTTCGCCATGGTAACTATTATTTTATTATTTAGCAGTTTCTCTTCCAGTTTGCTCATCTGCTGTTATTTAGTGGAAGCTTGTAAAAGGGGAAACATGGACTGATATTGACAAAGCTGATCAAAAAATGTCCCAGAAGGCATGCAGCTGTTTACACATCTGGGCGTCTTTAGGCAGACATAAGTGCGTGCATGTGTCCTCAGTTCTGTGCTAAGATGTTCCTCTAGCAACAGAGACCGCGGTGACAGGTGAGCCATCAGCGCCCTCTAGTGGACAGTCGGAGAGCTGGAGACGCTTGTGCTTTCGGTGCTTGTGAACTGGCTCCCCGGGGGCCTGGATCACACACTTCAGTCTCGTTTCTCTGTTGTCCACCTCAAACAGTTTCAGAGCAGCTTTTAAAGCCGGGCTGTGAAGCACGGATCAGACCGCTTCCACTGTAAACTTGAATGAAACTGTTTCCACGGCCGAGCAGACAGCAGCGAACGTCTGGCCCTGCGTGAAGTCTACGCTTCCACCGACAGCACGGTGGCTTTGCATTTGCTTTCAGTTTACTTACCCTTGACAAATGTAATTAAGTACATCTGTATTGCAAACAGCTGGTTTAATTACAGACGAGGTGCCACGCAGGTCCAGCGGTTATACTTTTGTCTGCAAAAACAGACCATAATTGTGGATTTATGAGTAGGTGGTTTACGCTTTGACCATTTGTTTATAGTTCCTATTATCTTACCATTAACTCGGTTTAATTTGGTTGGCTCACTTAGAGGCTCTTATTTTCGTGACCTTTCAACGAGTCTAGTTTCACGAAATTCCCATGTGATAGTGAGGAGATATTAACTTCTGCTTCCTAAATTGGTGTTTCAGGGCTCCTCTGGGTGCCTTCCACCAACAACATTAGATTCCAGCTTCATCACCAGAAGCTGCAGTAGTGGAAGCCACCAAAAATAATAATAATAAAAAAAAAAAAAAATCAAAAATAAGCAGCAAAACTGATCACTTTTATTCCATTGTTGAGTTCTTCAAAGAAAGAAGAAAAAGGAATAACATCACTTTATAGTGCTGCATATTGTTTTGCCAAGTTGAAAACAAAACCACGAACACACATGTCCTATTGCTTTCAAAATAAGTGTCTTCTTAGTAGTGTGCCAGTGCACTTAAGGATAAATAAAAGTGCAGCTAAAGACACATTGTTGAGCTAACATCAGGCACTTAATTATACACTACATTTGGCCATCTCCTTAATTAATTAGAAAATAATCAATGCACAGCGCCTGCTGCCAGTTTTGCATCATTAATAAAAGACTATATGTTAATTAAAATTCTAATCCAAACTCAGATGAGGAAGGTATTCCAATTAAAGTCATATCTGCATTCTTTTCTTAGTCAAAATGATATTGTTGCTAATGCTCCTGGAACTTGAAAAGCATGCAGCTTAGCATAATAATAATAATAAAGATAAAGGCTTGTTTCAGGGTGCAGGTTCTGGTGGTGCTGTCGGGACACGTGGCTACCAGTAATTCAGCCGTAACTGAAAGCATATTTTTTTTCAATATGTCTTGTAAAATGTTTAAAATAACCAAGCTTGCATGAACCCGTCATGACGCCAGGAGAGGGTTTATGTGGGCGTCCCGCCCTCCGTTTGTAGCACAGTACATTATTTCATGAGGTTTGCGCTGGGCACATCCTGCTAGAAGATGATATTGTGGATTATCCAAGTCCAAGACTTGATAGTTGTCCAGAATCTGTCTTCAGGTTTATATTGAGCGGTATTGCTGCTCAAATATCTCATTTTGCCTTTTTTTTTTTTTTAACTACCATCCCAACAAAACAGCATAAAATCAGATAAAGAAGCAGCAAACTGGCGGCTTTCCTCCTGCAGTCGTCAGGTTGATTTCACGCCTCTTCCTCTGCTCCTCATCAGGGAATCGCTGGCACTGATGTGGCCAAAGAGGCGTCCGACATCATTCTGACCGACGACAACTTCACCAGCATCGTCAAGGCCGTCATGTGGGGAAGGAACGTCTACGACAGCATCTCCAAGTTCCTGCAGTTCCAGCTGACCGTCAACGTGGTGGCCGTGATCGTGGCCTTCACTGGTGCCTGCATCACACAGGTGGGCAGAGTGCACGCTTCCCTGATCCCAGTCTAGTCTTGGGGCAAAACCCCAAAGATAAATGATGAGAAATGAGTGTTTTTGTGCTTAAATGAATGTTTTTTCAATCCTCAAACAACATTTTGTAGAGATATTCAAATACTAGAGGTGCTTCAGTGGTAAACGTTTGTGTTTGTCTGTGCTAAGCACCGTGAAATTATCCTCCACTCTTTTCAAATATGCATCACTTAAGTAAGAGATGACTGCAAAGCATGAATTCTCGTCCAGGACTCTCCCTTGAAGGCCGTCCAGATGCTCTGGGTCAACCTCATCATGGACACTTTAGCGTCTCTGGCTTTGGCCACCGAGCCGCCCACCGAGTCTCTGCTGTTGCGCAAACCCTACGGTCGCGACAAGCCCCTGATTTCCAGGACCATGATGAAGAACATCCTGGGCCATGCTGTGTACCAACTCATCATCATTTTCACCCTGCTGTTTGCAGGTAAGTAACAAGAAACCCTGCACAATCCTTAGACCAGAGGTGGGCAAACTGAAGCCCGGGGGCCACATGTGGCCCAATTAACTATTTAATCCGGCCCGCAGAGCCTTCACAATCATTCCTCCAGAAGCCAAATGAAGAGGGTTGTCAGCTTGATTGGTTAGAAAAAGGTTCAGACCTCCCTTCAGCTAGCATGCTAACATGTCCTCTCAAGAAGGTGGGGCCAAACATCATGTGGAGCTTCATCATCCATCTCTGGTTGGACCAGTTTACAGGCTCTTCTATTTCCTCAGTCAGTAGTCCATCAAGCAGGATCTTTAGCTAACCTCTGATCCTCATGTGGGGGGTTAGTTTCCTGCACCACCTGGCCGGCCCCTTCACCACTAAAACCCACTGTGGCCCTTCAGGCTAAAGAATTGCCCCCCTGCTTTAGAAGAACAACTGTCCTCAGGTTTTTTTTAAATGTCCCGTTTGTTTCAGCATGTCGGTTGTTTTTTAACAGCCCATTTTTATGCGTTTTTATGTTTGTTTTTTTTTAATAGGCGAGAAATTTTTCAACATTGACAGTGGCCGAAACGCCCCTCTGCACTCCCCCCCTTCGGAGCACTACACCATCGTCTTCAATGTGTTTGTCATGATGCAGCTCTTCAATGAAATCAACGCCAGGAAGATCCATGGGGAGAGGAACGTGTTTGAGGGCATCTACAGGAACCCCATCTTCTGCAGTGTGGTGCTGGGGACCTTTGCCCTGCAGGTACCTTGGTCCGGGACTAGCTAAACAACCACAAACCTTTCCCTCTGCTCATCCTTTATGCGTGCTTGTCGGCTGGTTTTTCATTTTTCCGACACCCTTGGCACTGGGGGCAGGGTGGGGCGGTATCTGCAGAGGGTGCTCAGGTGGAGCGTAGACCAGGAGATAGGCCAGTAGATTAGGAATGGTGCAGGGGGGCCTTAAAAGGGCAACAGCCCTTCAGCAGAACAAGGATCACTGCCAGTGTCCTGCACATCTCCTCCAGGAGGCCACTTGTGTGCATGTTTCTGCCCAGAATGTCAGCAACAGGTGGGTGGTATGAGGGTCTGGTGCTCAGAGCCTGGAACCACGTAGCCCCGTCCACGTTGGCATATGTACCATAATAATCCAATGATTTAAAAAATCCTATACTGTAGGCTAATTTGCCCTCTTCATGCATAAAATCAAACTAAGGCCCGGGGGCCACATGTGGCCCGGTGAACTATTGAATCCGGCCCGCAGAGCCTCCACAATCATTTCTCCAAAAGCCAAATGAAGAGGGTTGTCAGCTTGATTGGTTAGAAAAAGGTTCAGACTCCAAAAGAAGGTGGGGCCAAACATCATCTGGAGCTTCATCATCCATCTCTAGTTGGACCAGTTTACAGGCTCTAACTATTTCCTCAGTCAATAGTCCATCAAGCAGGATTTTTAGCTAACCTCTGATCCTCATTGGGGGGTTAGTTTCCTGCACCACCTGACCGGCCCCTTCATCAAGAGCTACAACCCAACGTGGCCCTCCAGGCTAAAGAACTACCCACTCCTGCTGTAGGTGGATTGATTGACATTTATTGCTAATGTAGAAGCAGATTCTGATATTCTGGGCTGCCCAGTGCTGCCCAGGGGCTGTTTCTGCTCCCCACACGGTTCCAGACACAGAAATGTTTTTTTTCAACTGTTTGATCAGATTATCTTTAATTAAAACCGTGTTTATAGGCTATAATAAGCATGCTCAGTGACAAAGTCAGTGGGGTCCCTGCAGTGCCGGACAAAGCCTGCCCCCATGCGGCTGGAATGTGTCACTGATTCCCTTTAAACGAGTCTGTCCTTTAATGACATCAGTAAAGATCTGCAACTGGAATGTTGAAATGATTGAAATGTGGGGTGTGTGGTTTGTCTTTTTTAATTTGAGGAGTGTGTGTTGACCAGGATTCAGCAAACTAACCCGCCCCTGTTCCTCTTCTCAGATCATCATTGTCCAGTTTGGAGGGAAGCCCTTCTCGTGCACGGCTCTGACCATCGACCAGTGGTTGTGGTGTATCTTCATCGGCGTTGGGGAGCTGCTGTGGGGACAGGTCAGGGAGAACCCATGAATATTGATGAGTTTCATGGTGGAAAACAAACGCCAACAGCTGTGTTTTACACAGGGTTGCCATCACAACAATCGTCATGGAGATGTGTTTAGTGGATGAGAGCTCCTGTTTACAACCACAAACCCAGTGTGGAACACCTCCGAGAGCGCTCCAGTTTAAGCAGACCAAACTAGCTAAAATCTAACCTACGCAGGCACACAAACACTTTTAACTGACACAAACTATTGTTATATTTATTATATACAAATATACATGAATACGGTGCCTGTATGTATAAGGAGGGAAGCAGAAGGAAACAATGTGTTTATATTTATATATTGACAGGGATTCATTACTTCCACCAAGCAGGTTTTGATTTGGCCGAGTTTATCCGTCTGTGTCTGTTAGCGACGTCATTTATGTAATGACGGGATTTTAATGACGTTTACAGGAAATGTTGCTAATGGGACAAGGGGCGGGTGATTACATTTTGGTGGTGTTCTGGATTACAGGATTTTTTGGAAGAATTCTTTATCGTTGAGGGATGGAAGGAGCTGCTAGGCGGAGGTCTGCGCTGGCTCCACTGCTCTTCCAGTTTTTACGTGGAACACTGTTATTCTTAGTGGCATAACTAGCGTTAGCACAGGTCTCAAACTGGACCACATTCCTTTGACCTGAGGAGAAGTTCCACCAACAGTCATCTGGAACAGCTCTTAACATTGCGTGTGTGTGTGTGTGTGTGTGTGTGTGTGTGTCAGCTGGTTACAACCATCCCGACTCAGCACCTGACCTTCCTGAAGGAGGCGGGCCATGGCATAACAAAGGAGGAGATCCACGAGGAGGAGCTGACGGAGGACACGGATGAGATCGACCACGCCGAGATGGAGCTGAGGAGAGGCCAGATCCTGTGGTTCAGAGGGCTGAACCGCATCCAGACACAGGTACATCGTCTGCAGCTCACCACGACACCCAGCAACCAGCCAGCTAACACTTATTTTATTTTCAAGGGAAATAATTTGAACTATGACCTTTTGATTGTAGCTACAGGCCCTGTAGACTCAAACAAAGTAGACTTGGTGTCCTGATAGTCATTGTGTACTCAAATAAACGAATGTTTCGACTCTTCTCAAATGTTTAAATGAATCCCAAGATGGTCGTCAAAAAGCTACACAAAAGTACTGAAGTATAATAAAGTGCATTACTAATACAGTGTGTAGCATATGCTAGCTTTGGGAATGGGACACACACACTTCCACAAGAGCAGGGCTGGAACGCTGCCTCCGAGGGTGTCCTGTTCTCCGTCAGATCGAGGAGGAACATGTCGCTCTTCTGTTTCTCCTCCCTGCTCGCATCCACCACGTCCTGTCTTCTTCTCAAACATTCCAAACGCTGGTGCTAAAGCTAACTGTCCTTTCAGCAGATGACCTCTTCAATTCATCAGCTTAGCTGAAATCACCTTGAGTCACACACACACACACACACACACAGGAACTGCAGACTTTTAATGAGGTCTGGGTGTAATAACTATGTTATTAGGATAGAGTGTGTAATTGTGAGGTGCACCTTGCCTGTAAGTTGTCTGTTCTCCAGAAGCAGGTTTTAGTTTTGTGGGGATGCTTGCGCGTTCCGCTGGAGCAGGCAGCGGTCGTCATGACGACTGTTTAGGCGCTAACGTTAGCCTAAACAGTCGTCAACCCGACTGAAACGCTCTGACCCTGGGGAGGGGCTCGTGTCTTTCCGAGAGGACTCTTCCTCAAATGTTGACTGGGCAGCTAGCAGCCAGGATGGGGGTGGAGTCCTGTATTTGCCCAACCTTGGCCTGGTCTTGACAGATCCCTGTCCCAGGAGTCAAACCAGCGGGACAGAGGAGGCTCTAGATCGGTTTTTGCAGGATTTGCAGGAGCATCATCAGGCTGGTGTTTGTGGGCCGACTGTGCTGAGTTTTACTCTTCTATATGGACCCTTTTGGACCCCATGCAGGTCCCCCTCACTCTCAGCTGGCCTGAGCTGCTTCCAAGCCTGCCGTCTGCTGGTTAAAGTTGGCCTAACAACAACCACTCAGCTGGAGGAACATGTCGCTCTTTTTCCCACAGTAGAAAATAAAAATATATATATATAGTGTTGTTTTTTGTGGCTTTGCCTGCCAGCCCAGACCACTGTTAGAGGTAGGAACTTTGATGGGACCCTGTTTTAATTTTGAAGCTAAATTCTGGGTCTCTGTATGATCATTTTTAGTTTTTGAACAATGACACCCAGCAGGCCAACTATTATATCTATTGTAATTGTAAATGTTCCTCCCTGCTGATGTCTGGTTGACCCCTCTTTGGCTGCTACAACAGCATCAGCGTGTTGGCGGTTCAGAGCTGCAACCTTGGAGACGCTCTGGCCCAGGGTCTGATCCCTGTAGAACTCGCTCAGATCCTTACCTTGGCCCGTTGTAGCTTCAGACACATCTGAAAGAGATCCTCCGTGTTCTCCACTGGGTTCCCAGCTGACTGGCAGTCAAACCAAGCCAGGTAAAAGAGGGTTCAAAGGTCAAGTGTGCCCTGGGAAAGAACAATCCCAGAACACGGTAATACTGGCACACCTTGTTAAAGTGACTGATGCTTTTTTCAGATTTTCTGATTATGTAAATATTTGTGTGATGCTTGTGAGGCTGCAGATTAGTGGGAATGAAGTCATAAAGAAGGCTCTTTGCCTCTACCGGCCCTCTAATAGAACATGCACTTTAAAGAAAAAAGGCAGCTCTTTATGTCTGTTTCTGTAATATTAATCTGCCCTCCTTCTGGGAACAGAGGATGGGAAGATCCAGGGGGAGGCAACAAAAGGCTGCAAGCTAATGAGCTTCTTATCTCTTCACGCTCCTCTTCCTGTCCTCCTCTGCGCTAATCCTTGTGGGCCGCTGAATCCCCAGCAGCCCCTACAGCGGGGGAACCATTGGTGCAAGTACAACACTGCTCAGTTTGCCCCTCGCGCCCTCTCCCCTTCCTCCCGTGGTCTGAAGGTGCCCTCTTCTCTTTGTTTGGGTTTCTTCCTCCTTGTCCAACCGTTTCTGACTTGGCTGAACCAAATATGTGGACTCACACGCTTCAGTTGTTGCTTATTTACCTTCTATTCAGCAGATTCTGGCCAGATGGTTTTCTCCAGTGTTCAGCCGCTTTGATCGTGCTTTACCGAGAAAGCAGGAAATCTAACCTTTGACCTCTGTCACGTGACGGAAGCTTCTCTACAAAGCTGTGTGCCTGTTTCAGCTGCGCGTTCTCTCTGCACGCCTTGTCTGCTAACTGTGTTGTGGCTGTCCTTCCTTCAGATGGATGTGGTCTATACCTTCCAGAGCGGCCAGGCACCGGTCCCTGGCGCTCTACGCCGCCAGCCTTCTGTCGTCAGCCAGCACAATGACGCCACTGCCGCCAAAACGCTCTCTAGCCCCACCCATGTAGGGCTTAGCCCCTCCTCTTCTCTAACCAACTCATCTGGGGCCCCGCCCCCTCCCGCTGCTGCTTCCTCCTCTACCGCAGGCAGTGAGTTGGTGATGAAAGGCCAGAAAAAGCTTGCATCGTGGAGCTGGAGTGATTTTCTGTCTTTGATGTGCATGAAAGGCTACATGCTGCATGTGTCCCCACCAGTGCTCGTGTCTCCAGCAGGTGTCTGCACATCCTCAACTCACTTTAAATGAAGCCGCACCAGCCTTTATCACCCAACACTGAGTAGAAGTCACCAGAAATAAGACCTTTCCTGGTTCAGCACTCCCTCTAACACAGGGGTGGGCAATTCTTTAGCCTGAAGGGCCACGTTGGGTCCTAGATCTTGGTGAAGGGGCCGGCCAGGTGGTGCAGGAAACTAACCCCCCCCCGAATGACGATCAGAGGTTAGCTAAAGATCCTGCTTGATGGACTATTGACTGAGGAAATAGTTAGTCTGTAAACTGGTCCAACTAGAGATGGATGATGAAGCTCCAAATGATGTTTGGCCCCACCTTCTTGAGAGGACATGTTAGCATGCTAGCTGAAGGGGGGTTCTGAACCTTTTTCTAACCAATCAAGCTGACAACCCTCTTCATTTGGCTTTTGGAGGAATGATTGTGGAGGCTCTGCGGACCGGATTAAAGAGTTCACCGGGCCACATGTGGCCCCCGGGCCTCAGTTTGCCCACCTCTGTGCTAACCGTGTTAACCTGCTTCAGTTAGCAGCCAGCCTATCAGCAGGTTTGGTTAGGTTTAGACGGGTGCTGTTCAAGCTGCACAGGCCCACTTAAAAACAGTCTTTAGTGTAAATGCTGATTTGGTGTGTCTGACTGGTAGCAATTAGAGAATCCCAGCAGGCATAGGGCTCTTCACAGATCCAAATGCATCCAGATGGCACCTAAAACGCCTGGTTTGTCCTCTTTAACATTTACATATTTGTGAATTTGTCCTGTAAATGTCCCCAGTAGAGCTCAGTTGCTGAAGAAGAGGAGAAAAGAAACAACACATAAGCTAACCCCTAGTTTTTGGATGTGGAAACCCCTTTTCTTCATATAAAAAAGCAAAACATGCAGACAACCTGATCACGTAATGTTATTGATCTTTTTATTAGTTCTTTCCATCTTTATCATATCAATTTGCTCGTTCTCTCCCTGGAACCTGTTATCCTTTTTTTCTTTTTCCCCCTTTTCTTCTTCCTCTTTGCTTTCTGTCAGCCTGCAACTGCATGTTGAGGAGATGAAACCTGAACATGCATATTTAAACCATGATGTGACTTGCTGTGAGGCCAGTTAGCGTTTGGTGCAGAAACTGAACAGAAACTGGGCTGTCATTTTCTTTCTTTTTTTTTTTTTCTTTTTTTTTGCTCTGGAACCAGGCTGCTAACCCTGATAACTTTGAGTTAATCCTCAGCTGGTTTAAATCTATCAGGCTCAGCAAGTCTGTTGTGGTTTAACAACAGTACTGTGTGTGTGTGTGTGTGCGCGTGTGTGTGTGCGCATGTGTGTGTCAAATGAATGTATGCATTAAACTGCAGTGATGGGTTTGCAGCTCTTCTGGTTGAGTAATAAAGAGCTTGGACCTGCAGTGTTACTCACTCTAGTGAAGCGAGTCTGTGCTGTGGAAAGGTTTGTCCTCTTCCTGACCCCTCTTTTTGTTGCATATTTGTCACACGCATTTTTCAGACCATCGGCCAAATTTTTATTATCAAAAATCAAATCAAAAATGCAGCTACAGCTCTGCAGCGTCTTTGCAGACCACCAGCACCACCTTGTGGCGGTGGTGGCGATCTGCAACTACTTTGCAGACCACCAGCACCACCTTGTGGCGGTGGTGGCGATCTGCAGCTACTTTACTGCTGCTGTAATTGTCGTTGCCGTAATTGTTGCTGTAACTGTCGTAACCATGGATTCTGCTGTCTGCCAGCACCAAATCCTAAAGAAGAACATCTGTCCGAAACACACCCAAGCAAGTTAACCCCTGAATGGCCTGATAAATATGACAAATATGCAAAAACCTGGGGAACTGGGATGAGAGCCGATCGGGTTTCAGAGCAGCGTAGATCACCTTGGGTCTCTGGAGTCTGCTGGACCACCTGTAAGAGATTTTAATAGACTGTGGTTGGTTTGGCGGGTTATTTGAATTGTTTGTTTCTTCTTCAGTCCCTAGCGTGTGCTGATGGTGCTACCGGTTTGGCCCGTGGAACATTTATTAATGTTTCAGGTCATGTTCAGATCTGCAGAGGAAAACCGTGTTTTCATGTCCATGGCCCCGGTCTGGAGTAGGAGTCCTGTTAGGATGGGCGGTAACTGCAGGTCTGAAGTTAAGCTTGAGCTGATCAGACGTGGGTGGAGCCAGCAGGCTCAGGGATTTGCTCAAAGGTTACCAACAAGTCCTTCCTATTTTTGGACCCATAAATGAAGTGTGTGTGTGTGTGTGTGTGTGTGTGTGTGTGTGTGTGTGTGTGTGTGTGTGTGTGTAAACTGGTGTGCTCCTCCACATTTGGACATTTCTGTTGCTGCCTCCATCATGATGGTCCCTCGTTTCATCCGCCTTCCTGTTGATCTGAGTGTTTGTGGGGTGGTTTTTTTGCTCTTGTTGTGTTTGTGGTGACTCCCTTGTGTGTGGTCAGTCGCTGCACGTGAGCGGCGTGCACGTGAGCCCTCCTAAAGTTCCTCTTCTCTCTCCTGCAGATTAAGGTGGTGAACGCGTTCCGTAGCTCCCTGTACGAGGGGCTGCAGAGCCCAGAATCCCGTAGCTCCATCCACAGCTTCATGGCCCACCCTGAGTTTGTGCCCCTGTCCGAAGAGGAGGCTCACATCCCACCCATAGAGGAGGCCGGAGACGAGGTGGACCCTCCTCCCGGAGCATCCCCCCACGGCCCCCACTCGTCCATCTGAGCTCTGGCGCTCTCCTCGCGCTCAGCGGCGTCCGAGGAGGGAGGTCTCTGCGTTCACGGCTTCTTCTTGCACACGCCCTCTTCACCTCCATTCCACCACGCTGCCATCCGCTGCGCCTCCACCAGTGTGCTGCTGGAGGAGGGAGCCCACTGTGGAAGGCCTGTCCTCGTCCATCTGCGTCCAGTCTGTGACTCGGTCGTCCCTCTGGAAAGCTACTGGCTTCGGTCTTGGCGGGACTTGGCAGCAGCATGTTGTATTCTGACTAACCTTTCCATTTCTGTGTCAAAACGTTCAAAAAACAACAAAAAAAAACCTGCAACGGACTCTAGAGGAGTGCAGCGCACGTGCTCCGGCTCCTCCACTCTGCTAACAGGCGGGTTTGTTCCCACCCAGAATGCAAACATGTACCCTCTTCTGTTTTTCTGAGCTGTAAATGAGTTGATGCGTTCCCAGACTGGGTGTGACACTAGCGGCAACACGGCTTCCTGGCTCTTTGTGTCCGTGCGCGTTCTGTTGGTGTTTTTCTTTGTTTTTCTTTGGAGCTGCCTTGTTGCATGTGAAAAGACAGAAGTGTTCCTCTCCGAGGGAGGGGGTCTGCCGTGGCAGCAAGCGGGGGTCTGACTCACGCCGCCAGGGTTCCGCCTCCCTTAGCCCCTCCCCCACTTGTACATTGACCACGCCACCAGGAAACCCGAGCGCCGTGGTTTCCTTCCTCGTAGTCGGATGCATGTTTGTTTGATTTGTGTGGAACTGCATGAACTTAGCTGGATGCGTGGAGCTCTGCTGGGACACCCAGGCGGTAGCTGTGGTCCAGGCCCCAGCAGGAACCAGCCCGGAAGGCTGGCTCAGATCCCAGCCTGGCCCAGCTGAATCAGCCGCCACCTAACTTCTGTGCTTCCCTGTGATTCACTCACACACACACACACACACACGTACGTGCAGCCCATCAGAAGTCCCCGCAGGCAGGGCAGGGCAGGGCAGGGCAGAGCGAGCAGGCCCTCCAGGAGGGCCCCTCCAGGAGGGCCCTCCTGGAGCTGCTGCAGGAGAGCCGCCTGCCCTCCCCAAGGTTCGGTGCGCTCGCAGCTTCCCGGGCTTCTCTTCACTGACGTTTCCAGGAAGAGCCACAACGGCTTTTCTTTCTAGAGTGATTAAATTCTTGACGGGGCCCAAACAGAAGATGGCGCTACCTCGGCGGCTGCTTGACGCTCAGAGGAGCGGAGCGCCAGCCTCGGCTGTTTACCGCCTCTTCCTGTTGGCATCCACTGACTGACTGGAAGGCCTGAGCCACGAACACAGATGCTCGTCAAACATCTGTCGTGTTGTCCTGGGCTCAGCACACATCACCCCTTGGTCTGTAGGAGCCCCCTGGGTTCTGGTCCTGGGTTCCAGTCCTGGGTTCTAGTCCTGGATTCCAGTCCTGGGTTCCAGTCCTGGGTTCCGGTCCTGGGTTCTAGTCCTGGATTCCAGTCCTGGGTTCCGGTCCTGGGTTCTAGTCCTGGATTCCAGTCCTGGGTTCCAGTCCTGGGTTCCGGTCCTGGGTTCTAGTCCTGGGTTCCGGTCCTGGGTTCCGGTCCTGGGTTCCGGTCCTGGGTTCCGGTCCTGGTGGTTTTTTTGTTTTTTCTTATTTGCGGTTGTTCCGGAGCCAACTGGACGGCTGGTTTTCCTCAGCCGTTGGCCGCTGCTGCACCCTTCCAGCTCCCTCTCCTCACCGGCTGTTGGGACCTGGCGGTGTGATCCAGAGCCATATTTCTTGTCTGGATTTTCTCATCCCTGCCCCGGCCCCCGGCCCCCCGGCCCCTGACTCCACACACGACCAAAACAGCAAAGGGGCAACCTTTCAGTCGCCACTGCCGAACCAAATTCTAAAGACTTGTGCGATGTTTACATGCAAGCACGCGTGTGCCGCGTCCCCCCACCATCTCCCTCCACCCCCTTTCTTTGGGATCCTAACTGGGGAATCTTTCTTGCATGGTTTTCACAGGAACGTCAGCGTTTTGCTCATTTTTTACGATCCTTCTGTATTTTTATATTCAGTACTTTTTAATATTTTGAGGATGTATGAACATGTGTGTATACGCTGCAGCGGGTGGAGACAGTGGAGAACATGAATGCCATCAGCTCAGCATCACCTGTGTCTTCTCACAGCTCTGTCCATGTCCGCGCCCTGGCAACCTGCTAATGGCTTGTTTACTTCCTGTTGGCCATTCGGTTAGCGGAAGCTCGGCAGTCCCAGCTCCTTCTTTTCCAGGGGGGCTCTCCCTCTGAGTGCTGGGCGGATGCTTCTCACACGCGGCTAGCCCAGATCCTCCGGAGAAGCAGCACAGATGCTAACGAGGCCCGTACTTGTTGAGGAGGAGATCTTTTCTAGCTTAGAATCCTCCCGAGGGGGCAGGAAGGAAGGCCGCTGCTCACATCTGGGATCTGCAGTTTCCGCTTTGGGTCAGAAGTTCCAACTTTATTGATGCTGATGTGCAGTTAAACCAAAGGGGTCTCCGAAGCGCGCTCTTTGGAGCTCTGTCCCTGAAGCCATACCACATGACCCTCAAACGTCCAGCGCCAGTCCGGCCTGTGGGACAGTTCTGCCTCGGATCTGTCCGGTCCGCTTCAGAGAGCCACACCCGGGTTCAGAGGTGTGACCCAGAGCTGCCCGGAGGGGGGTCCAGGAAGGCCTTCGGGGTCGGCTTGTGGCGGACCACACACCCTGAATGTGAAGGGAAGCTGCTACATCAGAGGCACCGTCAGGCGTCCTTGAATGTTGGGAGTTCTTGCTTGAGCCCCAGCAATCACCAGGACAGCTCGGCGTCCGCTCTTCCGCTCTTTCCTTGGCCAGCCCGGTACTTCGGGCCCTTTCTGGAAGGTTTGCTGTGGCTGGGGCCCTTCGAGGCCGCTTGTCCTGCATGGTTGCCCTTCGTGAGACCCTCACCATCAGCTGCTTTAGTTGCCCCAACCTCCTTTTGTTGTTGTTTGTTTTTGCTTCCACTGTCCTCTGCCACAGTTGTCCAAAAGGAGCTGATCTTTGTTTCCTTTCTCACAGCAGCTTCCTGTTAGCAGATACTAGGATTTCTACCGAGAACCTTCATACTCAGAGTACATGCCTAAGAAAATATTGTAATGAACTGGAATAACACGTTTGCAAAAGGTCTTTTACCATTGAACATGCAGTATGTATGTGTGTATTTATATTTATTATCTGTGTTCATGAACACAGATGGATTTGGTTTCTCAGCTCAACATCATTGCAAAAAAGACTAAAAAAGATTTGTTTTCTGTAATTACTATGATATACAGTAATAGGCATTGGTGTTATTTTGTATAAGCATTATATCATCTATGTGGCATGCATAACATATATACAAAAGTTGTGGTTTGAAGCAGTCTGTCTAATCTGGTGCGATTGGTTGTGTTCTGTGTAGCCTAAAGCCACTCTGTGTCTAAGAAAAAGGACAAAAAAAACCCAACTGCATTTGGATAAAACTAACTGTCGAGTATACGTGTTCAGTGTTGTGTGTTCTGCATGTTTTCCTACGGAATGAAACATCCCAAGTCCCCCCTGGTTTTCCGACTCGATGGAAAATGCATCCTGTAGACGCACCTTCATCCACACACTCCCACATTTGCACTGTGAGGTGAAGCACGCTGAGGAAAAAACTGTGAGACGTCCCGCGGATGGGTTGATGAGAAGGGAAGGTTGCTTCCTTCCTTCCTTCCCTCCTTCCTTCCGCTCTCTCATTTGAACTCTGTCCATCCACCTCATCCCACCACACATCAAGCCTCAAATGTTCCCTCGTCCCCTGGGCAGGGAGGAGAGGAGGAGGAGGAGGAGGAGGAGCTCCAGGTAGGCTTCAGACCTGTAGGTGTCAGCCCACCCCCCACCCACCTCATTCACCGCGTAAATGACTGTTTTCTTTTCTATCTGAGCGAATGGTGTGGTTATAACAGTAACAACACAGTCTCGGTGGCTGCAGGCTTCTTTTCTCAAGTCTGAATCTAAACTGCCTTCAAAGTAACCTGAGCAGCAGGAATTAAGTGGATTTGAACGATGAGGCACCAAGCAAATGACTGCAAGAGTCCTCAGCTGTTCCTCTGATGAGCGGAAATAAAAGCTGGACTCATTTAAGATTGTATTTTTCTACTCTGATCAGGAGCCTTGGTGTCCACGTTGGGCTGAGCACGCTCCACGTGCCGGTTGGATAACCGTTATGCCCCTGACCGCAGTCGCCCCCCCACCCCCCAGCGGTTCTGCTGACAACAGCCGACTGGGTTCTGATCGTGTTTGAAAGTGTTCACGGCAGAACCAGACACGGAGGAGGCGGCCTCTGTGGCCTCCCACCCGTGTTCTGTTGGTGAGCGTGTGCGTGTGTGTGTGTGTGTGAGGCAGGAATGTGAGACGTGTGTTTCCTCAGTGTGTGTCTTCACCCTGTCCTGTTTGCTTTGATCTATGCAACAGAATCCTCCAGCGCTGGCCCATCTGGTCTCCCTTCACCCCGCGTCTGTCTGCTCGTCTCCCTCCTCGTTCTTTTTGTTTGTTTGTTTTTTTAGCATTTTTCCACTCCTTCCACCACCCTGACACTGATCTATGTGTAGTGTGTGTGAGACAGGTGAAAGCACCCACGCTGTTTCCTTTAATCTTTTGTAAGATATGATCATGTGGAATGCCTTGGTCTTAGTGTCATGTCGTTTGAAGTTAAGCCGAACAAAAGATGATAATCAACCAACAAAGTAAAAAGTACACTTATATAATATATAAATATATCTATAAATCTAACAAAATAAAGCCATTGATATTTGAATTAAGTGTGTGTCAATTTGTGATTTTCTTTAACGTATCTATTTACATTTCGATTTTGTGTCAACAACTTGAGGTGTGATTGCCTCGATATGTTTCTAAATGCCATTTCAGCCTGTAAAATTACCTTTTATGTTTATATTCAATGTATTATACAGTATATTTGATATATTAAATACACACAAATAAATATGCACAGTTGAGTTGAGCAGTATGTGTATATATGCAGATAATAAACAATAGCCTGAGTGTGGATGTGCGTGTGTTCTTGTGCGTGTGTGTAAAACCGCTGCAGCGCAAGCCACACCAGCAGCTTGGCAACAGTGCCGCCCTGTGGATGAAGTTTGCATTACACCCCTGTAGAGAACCCACTTTGTTTGGGTTAGTCATCAAGCACTGACCGTCTCAGAGCGGAGAAAGAAATTTTGACTTTAAAATCATGTTTTTATTGCTTTATATTTGTAGGGTTTCCATATACAAATACAATACACCCTAATGCTATTGATGTGTTTATATAAAATCCAGTGGCAGAACATCCATCCATCCATCCATCCATCCATCCTATACCGCTTATCCGGGGTTGGGTCGCGGGGCAGCAGCCTAAGCAGGAAGCCCAGACTTCCCTCTCCCCAGCCACTTCGTCCAGCTCTTCCGGGGGGATCCCGAGGCGTTCCCAGGCCAGCTGAGAGACATAGTCCCTCCAGTGTGTCCTGGATCTTCCCGGGGGCCTCCTACCGGAGGGACGTGCCCTGAACACCTCACCAGGGAGGCACCTACATCCTGACTAGGTGCCCGAGCCACATCATCTGGCTCTTCTCAACACGGAGGAGCACGGCCCCTACTCCGAAGTCCTCCCAGATGGCAGAGCTCCTCCCCCTGTCTCTAAGGGAGAGCCCAGCCGCTTGTACCTGCGATCTCGTTCTTTGGGTCACTACCCAAAGCTCATGGCCACAGGTGAGGGCAGGAACGAAGACCGACCGGTAAATCGAGAGCTTCACCGTCGGGCTCAGCTCTCTCTTCACCACAACAGACCGGTGCAGAGTCCACATTACTGCAGACGCCGCACCGATCCGCCTGACGATCTCCCGCTCCATTCCTCCCCCACTCGTGAACAAGACCCCGAGGTACTTGAACTCCTCCACTTGGGGCAGGATCTCCTCCCCGACCCGGAGAAGGCACTCCACCTTTTTCCGGCTGAGAACCATGGCCTCAGACTTGGAGGCGCTGATTCTCATCCCGGCTGCTTCACACTCGGTTGTGAACCGGTCCAGTGAGAGCTGGAGGTCACGGACTGATGAAGCCAACAGGACCACATCATCTGCAAAGAGCAGAGACCCGATCCTGAGCTCACCAAACCGGACCCCCTCAGCACCACGGCTGCGCCTAGAAATTCTGCCCATAAAGGTTATGAACAGAATTGGTTGCAAAGGGCAGCCCTGGCAGAGTCCAACCCTCACTGGAAACGAGTTCAACTTACTACCGGCAATGCGGACCAAGCTCTGGCACCGGTCATACAGGGAGCAGATGGCCCGTATCAGGGGGCCCGACACCCCATACTCCCGGAGAACTTCACAGGACTCCCCGAGGCACGCGGTCGAATGCCTTCTCCAAATCCACAAAACCCATGTGGACTGGTTGGGCAAACTCCCACGCACCCTCAAGGACCCTGCTGAGGGTGTAGAGCTGGTCCACAGTTCCACATCCAGGAAGAAAACTGCACTGCTCCTCCTGAATCCGAGGTTCGACTATCCGGCGGACCCTCCTCTCCAGTACCCCCGAATAGACCTTGCCAGGGAGGCTGAGGAGTGTGATCCCCCTATAGTTGGAACACACCCTCCGGTCCCCCTTCTTAAAAAGAGGGACCACCACCCCGGTCTGCCAATCCAGTGGTACCACCCCCAATGTCCACGCGACGTTGCAGAGCCGTGTCAACCACAACAGCCCTACAACGTCCAGAGCCCTAAGGAACTCCGGGCGGATCTCATCCACCCCCGGGGCCCTGCCACCGAGGAGTTTCTTAACAACCTTGGCTACCTCAGCCCCGGAGATAAGAGAACCCGCCTCCGAGTCCCCAGCATTTGCTTCCTCACTGGAAGGCGTGTTGGTGGGATTGAGGTCTTTGAAGTATTCCTTCCACCGATCCACAACGCCCTGAGTCGAGGTCAGCAGCACACCCTCCCCACTGTGTTGACAGTGCACTGCTTCCCCCTCCCCAGACGCCGTGGTCCAGAACCTTTTCGAAGTCGTCCAGAAGTCGTTCTCCATGGCCTCCCCGAACTCTTCCCACGCTTGGGTCTTTGCTCCAGCGACCTCCGTAGCTGCCCTCCGCTTGGCCCGCCGGTACCTGTCCCCCCCCCAAGGAGGGCAGGGGGCATGGGGGTAGGTCTGTGGCTGAAGGTGTTCTGTGGAAACACCTCCACACCTGTGGGGAAGATTCTCCCAGACCATCTGCTGAACTGGATCCAGCTCATCACCAAGGTTTCTGACTGTTTCTGTCCTTTAAGCCCAGCACAAAAACCCCAGTCCTCCTCAGTCCTCCCCAGTCCTACCTGTACTCCTCCACACACCCACCTCTGAGACGACCCACAACCATAATCACAACCACATCAGAAACTATGAAGGCAGCAGCCGTCTGGGGGAGTTACTGGGGGAGTTAGTTACTTTCGGAAGTTATTAGAGGAGTTAGTTACTGGGGCAGGTAGTTACTTGGAGAGTTAGTTACTTTGGCAGTTAGTTACTGAAGGGGTTAGTTGATGGGAGTGTTAGTTACTATAAGAGTTAGTTACTGGTGGAGTTAGTTACTTTGGGAGTTAGTTACTAGAGTAGTTAGTTACTGAGGGAGTTAGAGGAGTTAGTTACTTTTGGAGTTAGTTACTAAATGATTTAGTTATTATAGAAGTTAGTTACTGGTGGCGTTAGTTACTAGAGTAGTTAGTTACTTGATGAGTTAGTTACTAGAGGAGGTAGTTACTGAGGGAGTTAGTTACTGGGCCAGTTAGTTACTTTGCGAGTTAGTTACTTGGGTAGTTAGTTACTTTGAGAGTTAGTTACTGGTGGAGTTAGTTACTGGTGGAGTTAGTTACTAGAGTAGTTAGTTACTGAGGGAGTTAGAGGAGTTAGTTACTTTTGGAGTTAGTTACTAGATGATTTAGTTACTTTAGGAGTTAGTTACTGGGGGAGTTAGTTACTGGGGGCATTATTAGAGGAGTTAGTTACTTTATGAGTTAGTTACTGGGCGAGTTAGTTACTGGAGAAGTTTTTAGAGGAGTTAGTTATTGGGGCAGTTAGTTACTGGGGGAGTTAGTTACTTGGGTAGTTAGTTACTTTGGGAGTTAGTTACTATAGGAGTTAGTTACTTGATGAGTTAGTTACTAGAGGAGTTAGTTACTGGGGGAGTTAGTTACTGGGGTAGGTATTACAGGAGTTAGTTACTGGGAGATAAGTTAGGGGGGAAGTTACTAAAGGAGTTAGTTACTTGATGAGTTAGTTACTTGATGAGTTAGTTACTAGAGAAGTTAGCTACGGGGGGAGTTAGTTATTGGGGAAGGTTTTAGTGGAGTTATTAACTACGGCAGTTAGTTACTGGGGGAGTTAGTTCTTTGTGTAGTTAGTTACTTTTGGAGTTAGTTACTTGATGAGTTCGTTACTAGAGGAGTTAGTTACTGGTAGAGTTAGTTACTGGGGAAGATACGAGAGGAGTTAGTTACTGGGGCAGTTAGTTACTGAGGGAGTTAGTTACTTGGGTAGTTAGTTACTTTGCAATTTAGTTACTATAGGAGTTAGTTACTGGTGGAGTTAGTTACTAGAGTAGTTAGTTACTTGATGAATTAGTTACTTGATGAGTTAGTTACTAGAGGAGTTAGTTACTGGAGGAGTAAGTTACTGGGGAAGTTATTAGAGGAGTTAGTTACTGGGGCAGTTAGTTACTGGGGGAGTTACTTACTTTGCGAGGTAGTTATTAGAGGAGTTAGTTACTGTTGGCGTTACTGGAGTAGTTAGTTACTTGATGAGTTAGTTACCAGAGTAGTTAGTTACTGGGGGAGTTATTTACTGGGGAAGTTATTTGTGGAGTTAGTAACTACGACAGTTAGTTACTTTTTGGAGTTAGTTACTATAAGAGTTAGTTACTTTGGGAGTTAGTTACTTGATGAGTTAGTTACTAGAGGAGTTAGTTATTAGGGGAGTTGGTTACTGGGGAAGTTACTAGAGGAGTTAGTTAATGGGTCAGTTAGTTACTGAGGGAGTTAGTTACTGGTGCAGTTAGTTACTTTGGGAGTTAGTTACTATAGGAGTTAGTTACTGGGAGAGTTAGTTACTAGAGTAGTTAGATACTTGATGAGTTAGTTACTGGCGGAGTTATTAGAGGAGTTAGTTACTGGGGCAGTTAGTTACTGAGGGAGTTAGTTACTTGGGTAGTTAGTTACTATAGGAGTTAGTTACTGGTGGCGTTAGTTACTAGAGTAGTTAGTTACTTGATGAGTTAGTTACTAGAGAAGTTAGTTATTAGTGGAGTTAGTAACTACGGCAGTTAGTTACTGGGGGGGTTAGTTACTTGGGTAGTTAGTTAATTTGGAAGTTAGTTACTATAGGAGTTTGTTACTTGATGAGTTAGTTACTGGAGGAGTTAGTTACTGAGGGAGTTAGTTACTGGGGAAGTTATTAGTGGAGTTAGTAACTACGGCAGTTAGTTACTGGGGAGTTAGTTACTTGGGTAATTAGTTACTTTGGGAGTTAGTTACTATAGGAGTTAGTTACTTGATGAGTTAGTTACTAGAGGAGTTAGTTACTGGGGGAGTTAGTTACTGGGGGAGTTAGTTACTTGGGTACTTAGTTAATTTGGGCGTTAGTTACTAGAGTTGTTAGTTGCTTCACGAGTTAGTTACTAGAGGAGTTAATTACTGGTGGCGTTAGTTACTTGGGTAGTTAGTTACTTTGGTAGTTAGTTACTTTGGATATTAGTTACTATAGGAGTTAGTTACTTGATGAGTTAGTTACTAGAGGAGTTAGTTACTGGGGGAGTTAGTTACTTAGGTACTTAGTTAATTTGGGAGTTAGTTACTATAGGAGCTAGTTACTTGATGAGTTAGTTATTAGAGTAGTTAGTTGATGAGTTAGTTACTAGAGGAATTAGGTACTGGGGGAGTTAGTTTCTCAGGAAGTTATTTGTGGAGTTAGTAACTACAACAGTTAGTTACTGGGGGAGTTAGTTACTTTTCAAGTTAGTTACTTTGGGAGTTAGTTACTAGAGAAGTTAGTTACTTGATGAGTTAGTTACTAGAGGAGTTAGTAGGGGAGTAAGTTACTTGGGTAGTTAGTTACTTTGGGAGTTAGTTACTGGTGGAGTTAGTTACTGGTGGAGTTAGTTACTAAAGTAGTTAGTTACTTGATGAGTTAGTTACTAGAGGAGTTAATTACTGGGGGAGTTAGTTACTGGGGAAGTTATTAGTGGAGTTAGTAACTACGGCAGTTAGTTACTGGGGGAGTTCGTTACTTGGGAAGTTAGTTACTTTGGGAGTTAGTTACTAGAGGATTTAGTTAGTTTGGGAGTTAGTTACTATAGGAGTTAGTTACTTGATGAGTTAGTTACTAGAGGAGTTAGTTACTGGGGGAGTTAGTTACTGGGGAAGTTATTAGTGGAGTTAGTAACTACGGCAGTTAGTTACTGACGGAGTTAGTTACTGGGGAAGTTACTAGAGGAGTAAGTTACTGGGGCAGTTAGTTACTTGTGGAGTTAATTACTAGAGAAGTTAGTTACTGGGGGAGTTATTTACTGCGGCAGTTAGCTACTGGGGGAGTTAGTTACTGGGGGAGTTAGTGACTTAGGTAGTTACTTTGGGAGTTAGTTCCTATAGGAGTTAGTTACTTGATGAGTTAGTTGCTATAGCAGTTATTTACTGGGGGAGTTAGTTACTGTTGGAGTTAGTTACTGAGGAAGTTAGTTACTTTGGGATTCAGTTACTAGAATAGTTAGTTACTGAGGGAGTTAGAGGAATGAGTTACTTTTGGAGTTAGTTACTAGATGATTTAGTTACTATAGGAGTTAGTTACTGGTGGAGTTAGTTACTGGTGGAGTTAGTTACTAGAATACTTAGTTACTTAATGAGTTAGTTACTAGAGGAGATAGTTACTGGAGGAGTTAGTTACTGGGGAAGATTTTAGAAGAGTTAGTTTCGGGGCAGTTAGTTACTTGGGGAGTTAGTTACTTTGGGAGTTAGTTACTAAAGCTGTTAGTTACTAGAGGAGAGGAGTAAATATCTACTCTAGTAACTAACTCTCAAATTAACTAACTCCTATAGTTACTAACTCCCAATGTAACTCACTACCCAAGTAACTAACTCCCAGGGAACTAACTGCCCCAGTAACTAACTCCTCGAATAACTTCCCCAGTAACTAACTCCACCAGTAACTAACTCCTATAGTAACTAACTCCTATAGTAACTAACTCCCAAAGTAACTAATTACCCAAGTAACTAACTCCCCCACTAACTAACTGCCCCAGTAACTAACTCCTCTAAAAACTTCCCCAGTAACTAACTACCCCAGTAACTAACTCCTATAATAACTAAATCATCTAGTAACTAACTCCAAAAGTAACTAACTCCCCCAGTAACTAACTGCCCCAGTAACTAACTCCTCTAATAACTTCCCAACTAAATAACTCCCCCAGTAACTAACTCCTAGTGTAACTAACTCCCCCAGTAACTAACTCCGCTAATAACTAACTCATCAAGTAACTAAATACTGTAGTAACTAATTCCCCCAGTAACTAACTCCTCTAAAAACTTCTCTGTAACTAACCCCTTCAGTAACTAATTCCCAAAGTAATTAACTCCCAAGTAACTAATTGCCCCAGTAACTAACTCCTCTAATAACTTCCCCAGTAACTAACTCCACCAGTAACTAACTCCTATAGTCACTAACTCCCAAAGTAACTTATTACCCAAGTAACTAACTCCCCCAGTAACTAACTGCACCAGTAACTAACTCCTCTAAAAACTTCCCCTGCTACTAACTCCCCCAGTAACAAACTCCCTTAGTAACTAACTCATCAAGTAACTAACTACTCTAGTAACTAACTCCACCAGTCACTAACTCCTATAGTAAATAAATCATCTAATAACTAACCACAGTAGAAACTAACTCCCAAAGTAACTAACTCCCCCAGTAACTAACTCCTCTAATAACTTCCCCAGTAACTAACCCCTTCAGTAACTATGTCCGAAAGTAACTAACTCCCCAAGTAAATAACTGCCCCAGTAACTATCTCCTCTAATAACTCCCCCAGTACCTAACTCCTATAGTAACTAACTCCCAAAGTAACTACTTACGCAAGGAACTAATTCCCCCAGTAACTAACTTCTCTAAAAACTACCCCAGTAACTAACTCCCCCAGTAACTAACTCTTCTAGTAACTCACTAATCAAGTCACTAACTACTCTAGTAAATAGTGCCACCAGTAACTAACTCCACCAGTAACTAACTCCTATACTAACTAAATCATCTAGTAAATAAATCCAAAAGTAACTAACTACCCTAGTAACTAACTCCCCCAGTAACTAACTTCTTCAGTTACTAACTCCTATAGTAACTAAATCATCTAGTAACTAACTCCACCAGTAACTAACTCTTATAGTAACTAACTGCCCCAGTAACGAACTGCTCTAATATTTTCCCCACTAATTAACTCCCCCACTAACTAACCCTTATAGTAACTAACTGCCCGAGTAACTAGCTCCTCGAATAACTTCCCCTTCTTCCCCATAACTCTTAACTCTAACACTAACCCTAATCATCTAGTAAGTAACTCCAAAAGTAACTAACTCCTCTAATAACTTCCCCAGTAACTAACTCCTCCCGTAACTAAATATTCTAGTAACTAACTCATTAAGTAACTAACTACCCAAGTAAGTAACTCCCCCAGTAACTAACTCCTCTAGTAACTAACTCATCAAGTAACTAACTACTCTAGTAAGTAATGCCACCAGTGACTAACTCCTCTATTAACTCCACCAGTATCTAACTCCCCCAGCACCTAACTCCTGTAAAACTTCCCCAGTAACTAACTCCCAAAGTAACTAACTCTTCTAGTAATTAACTCATCAAGTAACTAACTGCTCTAGTAACTAACGCCATCAGTAACTAACTCGTAAAGTAAATAACTCCCAAAGTAATTAACTCTCCTAGTAACTAACTCCTCTAAAAACTCGACCTGTAACTAACTCCCAAAGTAACTAACTACCCAAGTAACTACCTCGCCCAGTAACTAACTCCTGCAGTAACTAACTCCACCAGTAACTAACTCCTATAGTAACTAACTCCCAAAGTAACTAACGGCTCTAGTAACTAACTCATCAAGTAACTTACTGCCCCAGTAACTAACTCCCCCAGTAACTAACTCCTCTAGTAACTACCTCCCAAAGTAACTAACTACCCCAGGAACTACCTCTCCCAGTAACTAACTGCCCCAGTAACTAACTCCTCTAGTAACTTCCCCCGTAACTAACTCCCCCAGTAACTAACTCCTCTAGTAACTAACTCATCAATTCACTAACTCCTATAGTAACTACCTCCCAAAGCAACTAACAACCCAAGTAACTAACTCCCGCAGTAACTAACTCCCCCAGTAACTAACTCCTCTAATAATTTCCCCAGTAACTAACTCCCCCAGTAACTAACTCCTCTAGTAACTAACTCATCAAGTAACTAACTACTTTAGTAACTAACTCAATCAGTAACGAACTCCCAAAGTAACTAACTACCCAAGTAACTAACTCCCCAGTAACTAACTCCCCCAGTAACTTACTCCTCTAGTAACTAACTCATCAAGTAACTAACTCCTTTATTAACTAACTCCCAAAGTAACTAACTACCCAAGTAACTAACTCCCCCACTAACAAACTGCCATAGTTAATAACTCCACTAATAACTTCCCCAGTAACTACCTCCCCCAGTAACTAACTACTCTAGTATCTAACTCCACAAGTAACTCACTACTATAGTAACTAACTCCCAAAGTAACTAACTACCCAAGTAAATAACGCCACCAGTAACTAAATGCCCCAGTAACTAACTCCTCTAGTAACTAACTCATGAAGTAACTAACTACTCTAGTAAATAACGCCACTAGTACCTAACTCCTATANAACTGCCCCGGTAACTAACTCCTCTAGTAACTTCTCCCAGTTACTAACTCCCCCAGTAACTAACTCCTCTAGTAACTAACTCATCAAGTAACTAACTCCACCAGTAACTGACTCCCAAAGTAACTAACTCACCCAGTAACTAACTCCCCCAGTAACTCACTGCCCCAGTAACTAACTCCTCTAATAACTTCCCCAGTAACTAACTACCTAAGTAACTAACTCCCCCAATAACTAACGGCCCCAGTAACTACCTCCTCTAATAATTTTCCCAGTAACTAACTCCCCCAGTAACTAACTCCTCTAGTAACTAACTCATCAAGTAACTAACTACTCTAGTAAGTAACTCCACCAGTAACTAACCCCTATAGTAACTAACTACCCAAGTAATTAACTCCCCCAGTAACTAACTCCCCCAGTAACTAACTCCTATAGTAACTAACTCCCAAAGTAACTAACTACCCAAGTAACTAACTCCCCAGTAACTAACTGCCATAGTTAATAACTCCATTAATAACTTCACCAGTAACTACCTCCCCCAGTAACTAACTCCTCTAGTAACTAACTCCTCAAGTAACTAACTCCTATAGTAACTAACTCCACTAATCACTTCCACCAGTAACTAACTCCCCCAGTAACTAACTCCTCTAGTAACTAACTCATCAAGTAACTAACTCCCAAAGTAACTAACTACCCAAGTAACTAACTCCCCAGTAACTAACTCCCCCAGTAACTAACTCCTCTAGTAACTAAGTCATCAAGTAATTAACTCCTTTATTAACTAACTACCAAAGTAACTAACTACCCAAGTAACTAACTCCTATAGTAACTAACTCCCAAAGTAACTAACTACCCAAGTAACTAACTCCCCCAGTAACTAACTGCCATAGTTAATAACTCCACTAATAACTTCCCCAGTAACTACCTCCCCCAGTAACTAACTCCTCTAGTAACTAACTCCTCAAATAACTAACTCCTATAGTAACTAACTCCCAAAGTAACTAACTGCCATAGTTGCTAACTCCACTAATAACTTCCCTGGTAACTAACTCCCCCAGTAACTAACTCCCTCAGTAACTAACTCCTCTAGTAACTAACTCATCAAGTAACTAACTCCTATAGTACCCAACTCCCAAAGTAACTAACTATTCAAGTAACTAACTCCCCCAATAACTAATGCCGTAGTTACTAACTCCACTAATAACTTCCCCAGTAACTAACTCCCCCAGTAACTAACTCCTCTAGTAACTAACTCATCAAGTAACTAACTACTCTAGTAACTAACGCCACCAGTAACTAATTCATATAGTAACTACCTCCAAAGGTAACTAACTACCAAAGTAACTAACTCCCCCAGTAACTAACTCCCCCAGTAAGTAACTTCTCTAGTAACTAACTCCCAAAGTAACTAACTACGCAAGTAACTAACTCCTATAGTAATCAAATCATCTTTAACTAACTCCAAAAGTAACTAACTCCTCTAACTAACTCCCTCAGTAACTAGGGTTAGGGTTAGTTACATGATGAGTTAGTTACTAGAGTAGTTAGTTACTTGATGAGTTAGTTATTAGAGGAGTTAGTTACTGGAGGAGTTAGTTACTGGGGCAGTTAGTTACTGGTGGAGTTAGTTACTTGGGTAGTTAGTTACTGGGAGAGTTAGAGGAGTTAGTTACTTTTAGAGTTAGTTGCTAGATTATTTAGTTACTATAGGAGTTAGTTACTGGGAAAGTTATTAGATGAGTTAGTTACTGGGGGAGTTAGTTACTTTGGGAGTAAGTTACTATAGGATTTAGTTACTGGTGGCTTTAGTTACTAGAGTAGTTAGTTACTTTATGAGTTAGTTACTAGATGAGTTAGTTACTAGGGGAGTTAGTTACTGTAGGAGTTAGTTACTGTAGGAGTTAGTAACTGGGGGACTTATTAGAGGAGTTAGTTACTGGGGGAGTTAGTTACTATAGGAGTTAGTTACTGGTGGACTTAGTTACTAGAGTAGTTTGTTACTTGATGAGTTAGTTACTAGAGGAGTTAGTTACTGGAGGAGTTAGTTACTGGGGAAGTTTTTAGAGGAGTTAGTTACGGGGCAGGTAGTTACTGGCGGAGTTAGTTACTGAGGAAGTTATTAGAGGAGTTAGTTACTGGGTAGTTAGTTACTTGGGGAGATAGTTACTATAGGAGTTAGTTACTGGGGGAGTTAGTTACTGAGAAAGTTCTTAGAGAAGTTAGTTACTGGGGCAGTTAGTTACTTGTGGAGTTAGTTACTTTGGGAGTTAGTTACTATAGGGGTTAGTTACTGGTGGAGTTAGTTACTAGAGTAGATAGTTACTTGATGAGTTAGTTATTAGAGGAGTTAGTTACTGGGGGAGTTAGTTACTGGGAGGGTTATTAGAGGAGTTAGTTACTGGGGGAGTTAGTTATTTTGCAAGTTCGTTACTATAGGAGTTAGTTACTGGTGGCGTTAGTTACTAGAGTAGTTAGTTACTAGAGGAGTTAGTTACTGGGAGAGTTAGTTACTGGGGGAGTTAGTTACTGGGGGAGTTAGTTACTTGGGTAGTTTGTTACTTTGGGAGTTAGTTACTATAGCAGTTAGTTACTGGGGGATTTCTATCACAAAGGTAAAAAGGTAACATACATAAATATTGTCTCCATTCCTGTAAATAATGACCCAATTATGTCGTTTAATAGCTGTCGTTGCACTAACAACAACCTGCCCCTGAACGCTACAAAGACTCAAGAGCTCATCGTGGACTTCCTGAGGGAGAGAGGAGGCACGCATGACCCCATCCACATCAGCGGGGTGGCTGTTGAGCGTGTCTCCAGCTTCAGGTTTTGGGGATCCACGTCTTGGAGGACCTGTCCTGGACTACCAACACCTCCGGCCTGATCACGAAGGCTCACCAGGACACTGAGGAAACACCAGCTGTCCTCAGCCATCATGGTGAACTCCTACCGCTGTGCGATCGAGTGCGTCCTGACCAGCTGTGTCACAGTCTGGTATGGGACCTGCACCATCACTGCAGCGGGTGGTGGGTGCTGTCTCGCAGCATTCTGAAGGACACCTCCCACCCCGCCCATCAACTGTTGCCCTCTTGCCCTCCAGCAGGTGCCTCAGGAGCCTCCGGTCCAAGACCAACAGACTAAGGAACAGCTTTTCCCCCAGAGACGTTTCATTACTAGGGTTACTTGTATTCACCCTAGTCTAACACTTATAGATCCACCGTAAGTGATGTTCATAGATCTGCATGTAGGTGCTCACATCCATCTGTACAGTTCAACCATAGCACTTCAATTTCTTCAATGTCGTCCACCGCACTGTTCATAGCGTCCTCTCAGTAATTTATACACCTGTATATTTGTATAATACTCTGTATATATTGTAGATACTGCACATCTAATCTAATCTAAACATGATCATATTGGAAAGCTGCACCATGAATAAATAGCTACTGATGGAAAAGTGTGTGTAGAGCTGCGGTTATGTTTCTGCTTCTAGTTCTTTTTTTTTTCTGTCTTTTTTTTTCCCGAGACTTGAAAAAGTTTAGTGTGATAAAGAAGCGGTGATCCCAGCAGGCACCGGCTGGCTCAGACGCCTACTGGGGGTGTGCACATGTCAAACACGCTTGGTCCTCGCATGGCTGATGAGTTGAAAGATAGATGCACAGAATCCAAAAAAAAAAAAAAAAAGTAAAGTGGTAGAAAACTTCCAAAGTGGCTAGAACGCAGCCATGACGCAGATCAGAGCCAGGGCAGGTTGTCACACACGCGTTGGTCTGACAGAGACGACCAAATACGAATAAACACACTGAATGCTAACATAGAGCAACAGCTCAAACACCAGGGGATAGTCCACAAGGGCCGTGAAAACACCTTTCACTACAAAGATGACCTGGCTCAGGTGGAGGAAGGCTGGAAAACACCTGGAGCTTGAGGCTCCTGCTGGGTCTCTCAGTGGTTCCAGGCTCTTCAGTCTCCACCTCTTTTCTCTCTCTCTCTTTCTGCAGGTCTCCCGTCTCCAGGCCTTCATGCTGCACAGATCCTGGCCTCTGACAAACGCAGTGTCCACTGGCAACACCTGTCTATGCTGGAATATCCTATGTTTGCTTTGTTTCTCTCTCTTTCACTCTCTTTTATTCTCTCTGTCCTGTCTCCCTCTTCTTCTCCTCCTTTACCCAGCTGGCTTTCAGCAGGATGGTTCCTCCTTGTAAGCCTGGCCCTGCTCAAGGTTTCTTCCTGTTAAAAGGGAGTTTTTCCTTGCCACTGTGCTTACCTGGGGGTTCCGGCTCTGGGTTTCTGCCTCTGTAAAGCATCTAGAGCAGAGGTGGGCATACTGAGGCAGGGGGGCACATGTGGCCTGGTGAACTCTTTAAGAGTTCTAAGAGTCTTCACAATCATTCCTCCAGAAGCCAAATGAAGAGGGTTGTCAGCTTGATTGGTTAGAAAAAGGTTCAGACCCCCCTTCAGCTAGCATGCTAACATGTCCTCTCAAGAAGGTGGGGCCAAACATCATTCGGAGCTTCATCATCCATCTCTAGTTGGACCAGTTTACAGGCTCTTCAACACTTTTTCTCAGTCAATGGTCCATCAAGGACTGATGGTCCTGACCAACCACTGGTAGAGTCCCAGCAACAACAAGGAGGATAAAGGATGCAGAGAGAAGTGAGATCATTCCTGAGCTACCTGCAACCTCTGTGGTGGGTTTCACCACGAACAAAAGAAGCACTCGCCAAAGGTCTCCTGGAAGGTGTGAAAGCACCAACAGGCTGGCGTGCACGTGAGCATCATTTAGCCTTGAGCCATTAAGGCTATAAGAGGAAGACCAGCTTTAAAGAGCGGAGTGGAGAAGAAGATGGAGGCGACCTGGAGGGAGGTTAGCTGGTGAAGACGTTGGACCACCTGGAACCGAAACAAGAACATGCAAATATCTGCATATATTTATGCCTGGTGTCATTTGAGAGCATGTAAAAGAATATGATTGTCGTTTCTGACTGGAAATAACGCTAAAAGTCGTTCTACACGTGAATGATCTTTTATTCTTTTTATGCGTTAGCATCAGAATAATTCTGAAAGTTAGATGCTTGCTGACATCCTGCAGCTTCCTCCTGGTCCTCACCTACCATCCAGCAGGGTGCCAGCTTCCTGTTGGGTTCCTCCTCTTTTCCTCTGCCTGTTTTCATGCCGCGCTGTGGCTTGTGTGTGTCGGAGCGCTGTGGAAGCATGGCCGACCCTGCTGCAGCACGGAGCCCCCAACACACACCCAGACGCATTTCTGTCTGAGGGAAACTCATCTGGGGGGAGGTTGCCAAGGCTGCATTCTTAACCCTGACTGCCGAGGCACCGCAGCTACGGGGGTGTGCGGGTTGCTGGCGCTGAAGGTGGTGCTGGCGGAGGTGATTCAGGCCTTTGTGATGTCAGCGAGCTGGAGGAGGAGAAGAGCTCCAAGCAACAAGCATCTTAACGACGTCCACAGAAAAGTTCCTGCAGCCGTGTTTGCTGACGCTCATATCCACACTGACTTGGTGTGGCACATTCTAACGCTCAACAATGATACAACACACACACACACACACACACACACTCTCTGTCAGTCATCTTAATCACTGAGAGGAACAGATTAGAAGGGAATATACAAAATACAAAACCTCACGGAATTTTATCCTCCTTTACAAAGCTTTGAGTTGTGTGTGTGTGTGTGTGTGTGTGTGTGTGTGTGTGCGTGTGTGTGGTTGTGTAAATCTCTGCCATACAAAATCACATGTCTGAGTGATGATGCCATTTGATCAATCAAACACTTCTTTTGAATTCATTGTGACTCTTAAGCCTGTGGGATCTCTGAATAGTGTGTGTGTGTGTGTGTGTGTGTGTGTGTGTGTGTGTGTGGATGGTTTATAAAAGGTGTGAGGTTGATTCTGCTAGGATCACTTTCAAATCAGCTCATCAGCATCATCAGGGTTTTTTCCCCTAGACAACAACGTAAGTACGTGATAATGGCTTTGAGTTTATTATCTTTTATTTCCGTTCGTCTGAAGCTGCTGTTGTAATGCATTTGCTGTGTTAGTTGTATTTGACTTAAACTTCTTTAAGACCATAAAAAAGCGCTCTTTTTTTAACTAAATCCATCTTAAAAAGGCTTCTTTTTCAGATTATTCAGAGGCAGATATTTAGATTCAGTGAGTGATAAAAATGATTCAGTTTTGTCCAAAATAACTGTATTATACGTTTGCACTCGATCACAGATTCAATGTAAAACATTGAATACTTACTTATTTAATGTAATAAGACAGGGGTTCTGGTCACAAACTGACTGTTGATACCACCAGTAGGTCGCAAGAAATGTTCTCATTACAAGTTCGCTAACTGAACGAAAGAAATGAAGAAAGATAAAGGAAATAAAAAGAAAAACAGGCCATAGATCTGTGAAAGTCTGCTACCACTGAACCTTTGGAACAGCAGATTCCGTCATTTTCCTCACGCACCTTCTCAAACTAACTGTTTAATCTGCTTTAATTTGACGTGCTGGCCGCAGTTTGGTCCATTTCTTCCTCATTGGTTTGGCTGTTTCTGAGGTGACCTTGAGTTTCCTGAAGGGCGCCTGATTACGTTACATCTTTAAACTGCAGATTTAAAGCTTGCAACATTTTACCAGGATGTAAGATGGGAACAGACGAAATTCTGCTGATGTTTCAATCAGCCGTCAACGGCGCGCTCGCTCCCCGTTTGGGCCGTTTATGCAACGCAGCCAATCGTGGCTGCAGATTACCCGGAAACCTGCTTGTGGCAGCACTTTGGGCTGATTCCATTATATTTAGAATCAGCGAGGAACATCCACGCCGGATTTGTGCTGCTTTTATCCGCTAAACAGCTTCAATTCAAACAAGATTAGCGGAAGACCTTCCCGCTGGATGGAGGAACACACAGTGACGCGCCCCTGTGCGTGTGTGCGTGTGTGTGTGTGTGTTGCAGACGATGCAGGTGTTCCACAGGGCCGTGCAGTGGTTCGCTGTCACGCTTCTCGTCCTGACAACCTGTCAGTGTCAAGAGGTCGAGAGGTGAGATCTCCCCTTTCACCTTTTCCACGCGCTGCAGCCTGTCGACACTTTTCCCTGCCTTTATAAGAGACATGAGAAGATGGAGGGAAAGATTCTTGACCTGTGGCACTAATGACACTTTAACACAGTCGGCACAGGTTCCGGGGTAGAGCGGCAACGTTCTTCGGTTTCCGCAGGAAGCCCTGATTCATCCTACAGCCCAACAACATGCTCCAGAGGATGCTCCATGAGTCTAAAATGTGCCTGCGGATGTTGCTTTGAGCTGTGACATGTTTTTGCATTTCCGATGCGATCACTTTTGTTTTAGGGTCTTACTATGATCACATCTGTCGTCGTGTGCACAGACGCGGTGACGTGGATGGTTCCTGACATTCTGCACTGCAGGTTATCACTGCAAACAGGCGGACGGATGAAGCCTTTCAACGCTGCTCTGGGCGAAGATTTACGCGCACACACATTCAGAAAGCAAACGCGCTGTCTTATACTGACTCACATATGGCTTCTTCGTTCTAGATTTGGGTTGCTGTTTTCTAATCTTATGCATTGCTATTGATATTAGTGTTGTTACTGTTATTATTGTCATTCTCAACTCAGAGGTTCCTCCTTCCTCCCTGCAGCCGCCGATCTGTGACCGAACACCAGCTGATGCACGACCGCGGACGCAGCATCCAGAGTCTGAAGAGACTGATCTGGTTGTCCAGCGCCATGGAAGGTCTCCACACCGCTCAGACTCGCTCTGCAGCCTTGAACCCCGCCAAGGTGCTCAGCCTGGCCATGAACCCCTCCCTGGGCTCAGCCCAGCCGGCGCTGAACAGTCTCCTGAGAGACTTCTTCAAGCCCTACCTGACGCAGCTCGCAGACACAGAGCCCTGAGCAAGCAGTGCAAAGCCTCCATATACCTCCCAACAACAACAACAACAACAACAACAATAATAATAATAATAATGATAATAATAATGGTGATAATAATAATAATAATAATAATAATAATAATAATAATACATTATAATAATCATAATAGACATGTTGTTGTGGGCTATACAGAAAAAAAAACTGCAAAAGTACAAAACACTATATAAAATCTATAAGAATTTAAAACATTTTACAGTCAAACCGGGAAATGCTATAAATGTGCACAATTTACTTATATGCTAGTTGCTATACCAAATAAGGGAGATAAAAGTGACAGAAGCAGCTCTTGATTTTCCTGCTTGGCTTGCAAGCCTGGTTGTTGCTGCTATTTTTTTTTTTTTTTTTTTTTTTTTTTTTGTCTCTTGCAAAGATCAGCATCTGTGTTATTTGCAACATTTCTGCTTGTTTCTGTGCAGCACATGTTCTGTAAAAGTAAAGAATCCTTTTTAACAATCACTTTTGGTGTGATGTATTGTGCATGAATAACTAGCGCCCCAGTTCATGGAAACGTATTTATTATTCTTTAATTAAACTGGTTATATAAATATCACCAGTGTGATCAGAGTTTAATTTGTTTTATCTTCCACTCTCTTCAGATAAAGAGAATAACTGTTCTTCTTTAATCTGTGGTACAGCATACTTGTCTATTTGGGATTAAAAATTGCACCTACACATTCACATGGTGTGAATATTATCTTTGATTTTGGACCAATATGGCTGTAACTTGAGCTTAAAATCAGTGACTTTATAATAAAGCATGTAGCTTTAGATCAACCTGGACAGAAGGTTCGCTAGACACAATGTCTGGTCATTTCTGCTTTATTTACAAAAAGAGAGAACAAAATAAATCATCAGTGTTTTGTTGATTTTGCTGTGTTTCATAGATAAACCCGATAGCCAGTAGAAATGACTGATATTAACGTTTGGACATTGGTTAAGATTTAACTTAAATATTGTAAAGTGTATATGTTGTTCACTTATTTTTTTCTGCACTTAAAACGTAGCTCACTTTATTGTGGCTCCGGGCGTCTGCGTTTGTCCTGCCTGCAGAACTAAACTCAGGGCGTCAGCGTTTTTGCGAAGTATCGCGAGATTTCTGTGGCGGCTAACGTTGACGGCCCGCTGCTGTGACAACTTCTGTGACACCGGCCATGGTGATTTAAGAACACCTGTATACGTCCCTTTTAAGCAATTAACAGCATCTCTGAATCAAGCATCCACCAAAAGTAATTTTGAGTCGGACTTAAACGCCCTGACCCCTCACGTCGGACTGTCGCTCCTCTTCTTTTTAGATTCGTCCAGGTCAGTCGCGTTACATCCTTGAATTTTACGACTATCGCTCTTAGGGTTAGCAAGTCAAGCTAGTTTAAGCTAGCTGTGGCGTTAATTGTTTGGATGTTTTTAACAATTTAACGAGCGTCGGTGATCCAGTAATTCATGAAGCACGAAGCGAAAACAAGGGACGCGAACATCTTTAAGTCATCAGACTGTCTCACGTAGCCGGACTGTTCTATAACCAGCACGGCTAATGCTAATCATCCACATCAGCAGTGCTGATGTATAGCAGCTATCTGTTAGTAGCTGTTACAAAACCAGGTGGCTGAAACAGATTGTAAGTTAGTTTGTGTTGCCTATAGAATGATTAAGCGCGATGACTTGGAATTGAATTATTGTCTGTTCATATTTCCCTCAACCCTCGTTAAATGTTTTTCTGTAGATGCAAAGTTCAGAAATGTTTTCTAATTGACGCGTTTCCTGTGACGATGTCGACTCTCTTTCATACCTTTACTCTAAGACTATAGAAAAGCCATTACAGAAAGATCATTAGCAGCAGGTAGCAGAGCTCCATGAGCACGACGGGGCAGCAGCAGCAGCATGCGGGTGGCCTGCGTTCTCGGCGCGGCCTTGGAAGGGACAAGGACCCTGGGCATAGTATGGGCATGGAGGCGACCTGCTGGCTGTCAGCTGGACTTTTACGCAGGCTGATTGAGCTGCCCTCACCCCCACTGTCCCGACATCAGCTCAAAAGACTGGAAGAGCACAGGTGAGCTCCTCTCCCACGTTTTCTTTGCCTCTTTGGAAAAGCTCGGATGTCTAAGACATGAAAGGAAGTTCACAATCTGTGAACTACGGGTGAGACCCACAATACACAGAATGGACAATAAGATACCATAATAAGCAAAAATATGCAATACCTAAAGTAATCACAGTGTAGTATAGGAGCTAAAAACATTAGCAAACAGGCAATAAATCTAAAAAAATGAAATGCTCCATAGCTGAAAAGTGACATATAAAGAGCAGTTGGACTCAGTAAAGACTCGACAGCGTGGTTAATGTCTGAGAAGAGTTCCCTGATCTGTTACTGTGGCTGTTGGTTAAGAAATTTGGCTACAATCTCCAGATAGTTTACATATTTTGATATCATTAGCATAGTTCTCTGTTATTACACTCCACCAAGAAGCTGTTTCGTTTTTATTATATGAATGTTCTTTGTACCGACATTGGAAAAACATCAATTTAATTGTACCTTTTCCTTGTAAGCAAGTTCTCAGAGCAGATGTGTAATAGACGGTTGAGGTTTTTGCTCGGTTGGTGTCTCGTCCCTGCAGGTACAGCAGTTCTGGATGCTCCTTGCTGGAGCCGCTGATGCAGTGTTACTGGGAATGGTTGGTGGGACGAGTACCTTCCTGGATCGCCCCCAACCTCATCACTATCATTGGCCTGGCCACCAATGTTTTCACCACGCTTGTGCTTGTCTACTACTGTCCAACTGCCACCGAGCAGGTTTGTCTTTACACGTGACATCAGGCGGCCGTAAAGCCAAAACATGCGACGCACAAGAAGCAAGCGAAGAATGAGAGGCTGTTTATCTGCTCTGGACTGGATCGCTAGTGTGACAGCCTTCGTTTTGCAGTGAGAAGACAAACGCGGACGCTGAGCTAGTTGCTAAACGTCCTTACTAAGGCTTATCTGACTGTGCTAATACTAATCAATTTGTAGATAGTTACTCAGTTTGACCAGTCATTTCCTAAAATTTGACACATTTCCTCCTGTTGTGACATTTGCTTTTTCCGCAACTTTATTTTCCTGCCTTTTTTTTTTTTTTTTTTTTTTTTTTGTTTCAGTTGATGAAGGACTTTTGAAGATGTCCTCTGGGACAGTGTGGGCTGGGATATGGCCAATATCTTAAGTGTGACATTACTTTAAGTTTTTAAACTAAGTCACAATGTACACTTAAGTCATACGTAGAAACACTGTATCCACAGAGTTAAGGACGCTTGATTTTGGACCTTTTCACCCCCCTTTGGTGCTAGTCAAACGCAGCAATACTCTGCTGATTCTGTTTTGTGCCTCTTTGTCTAATGTCGCTGAGCTCTGATGGGAAGCCTTGCTGCTGTTTCAGGCTCCCCTCTGGGCGTACCTGCTGTGTGCTGTCGGCCTGTTTGTTTACCAGTCCTTAGACGCCATCGACGGCAAGCAGGCCAGGCGCACTAACAGCAGTTCTCCACTGGGGGAGCTGTTTGACCACGGCTGTGACTCCCTCTCCACCGGTCCGTCTCTTACCGCCTTTGACACAATGACGCAATTCTGCAGTGTTATCCTTTTGAAAGACCTCCTGTGTGTGTTTGTGCCTGCAGTGTTTGTGGTGTTGGGAACCAGTATAGCAGTGCAGATGGGCACCAATCCAGACTGGATGTTCTTCTGCTGTTTCGCTGGCATGTTTATGTTCTACTGTGCCCACTGGCAGACGTATGTGTCGGGAACGCTGCGCTTTGGCATGTAAGTCAACAAAAGCTGCACGACTTCTTAAACGTTTAGATCGCACCAGTTCATATTAAAAGGTGTATTTAAAGGAGAGGAGGCCCAGTCCACAAAGCAAGCCTATCCGAGGCAGCAAAGCACTTAAAGCAACATTTTTAAGCATCAGCCTGCTGTCGGTCTGACCGCTGAGAGAGAGTCTGAGATGTAGACAGGAGAGTCTGTCCTGGCGTGCAGATAAGTGCTTGAATCCTGACTGGACGGCTCTCCTCGCCCTAAGCCTCCTGCAAATCAGCTGAGGATTTTGGGGGGAAATAAACCTCAAACCTTCACTGGCTGCAAAGAATCCTCATCTCTGTGTTAGAAGTTGAGTTATATGTACAATTACACGAGTTTGACCCAGTTCATAGAAGGAAATCTGCCTGAAATAGCTGCGAGTTCTAAACTGCTCCAGTTATCAGGCTTGTAAATTAAAGCTCTTCTTTGTGTTTTTAAGATAATAGATCCCTTGTGTTTGTGACTAAAACAGAATACCTGCGTTAGACGACACTGACCTAACTACATTCCGCTGACTTGAGTCCTTTTTAATCAATCTTGTCCTTTTTGTTGAAGTAAACGTCTGTTTTTGGTGATCTAATAACTGGTGAAGCTGCCTCAGAGCAGCAGCGCAGCCTCAACCGTGCGCGCACACGCGTGACTGTCTGCTCGTCCACGGCGGCGCCGCTGTCATGGTTCTCCAGACAGCGTTTTTGTGGCTCCTTCAACACCAGTTTTCATGCCTCCAAACACGCGTCCTTGTTTAACCTCCACCTCAGACTGGAGGGAACAACTTCAGCTGGGAAAAGGTTGCTTTCTTCCTCAGGTTTCTCCTCTGTTTGACTTCAGTGGGCGGAGCCTCTGAGACATGAACGTTTAAGGGCGGAACATGTTAATGAGGATCGCTCTCAGCCGCCGCTTTTATCAAGACCTGCTGATTCGTACGCTGGGATCGGTCATTTACGATATTTTCAGGAATCACGTGCGTGTTTTCGTACCACGACCCCTGCGCTCGGATCTGCGCACCTTCCTACGCTGGATTGGTAAATGAGGAGCAGAGAGTTGCAGAGGGAGCCCTCAGCTCTGCCTGGTGCTCACCGTGAAAGCTCTTTTTTCCCTCCCCTGCAGCATTGACGTGACTGAGGTGCAGATCTTCATCATCATCATGTATTTGCTGGCTGCTGTGGGAGGACCAGCCTTCTGGCAGTCACTGGTGAGCCTGACCAGTTCACACACACCGACAAACGTGCGCGCCAGTGTGCTTTCGTTGTGAAAACAGACAAGAATTCCTCGCCAAGGCCTGTTTGCTGGAGCTTTCCTACTGCCGCTGTCCTGTTGTCTTTCATTCCAGATCCCCGTCTTAAACATCCAGATGAAGATGGTTCCTGCCATCTGTACGTTTTTAGGTGCCATCTTCTCGTGCACTAATTACTTCAGAGTTATTTTCACAGGCGGTGTGGGCAAAAACGGATCCACGATAGCAGTAAGTGTCCAGGCAGGGGCGGGCCAGTGCTGGGCCGCCTGCTGACGACGCCTCTAACCTCCTGTCTTCTCTCTGTCCTCAGGGAACCAGCGTCCTCTCTCCAGTCTTACATATTGGTTCAGTTATCATTTTGGCCATGATGATATACAAGAAGTCTGCTGTTCAGCTCTTTGAGAAACATCCGTGTCTTTATATCTTGGCTTTTGGCTTCGTCTCAGCCAAAATCACAAATAAATTAGTTGTAAGTTTGGGTAACTGCTGTCTTTTCTAACACGGGGGTCGTTGGGGATCTGTTGAGTAGCTTCAACATTCAGGATCATCCTCCAGGATAGAGGCGCAGATGCAGCTAGCTCCCATTTTCCAGTGTATGCACCAGTTTCCCCATCATGCAGATGTGGAGCGCCTTCCTGTTGCTTTGGCCTCTGCAGGATGACCAGCTGCTGTTGACGAGATACTGTGGGACCATAGAGATCAAACCATGAGCTGTAGCGTTCAGGCCTCAAACACCTGTAGCAACCGTAGCCGCCGCCGGCGCTGCCTGTGTTGTTGTGTTAAAGCTTTTCTCTGTGTGTGTCTGCAGGTAGCTCACATGACTAAAAGTGAGATGCATCTTCACGATTTAGTCTTTCTAGGACCGGGGTTGCTGTTCCTGGATCAGTATTTCAATAGTTTTATTGACGAGTACCTTGTGCTGTGGATTGCACTGGTAAGTTCCTGACAACACTCTTGATGCTTAGAACGATCAAACTGAAACATGTGACACTAGACCAGGGGTGGGCAATTATTCTGCTTGGAGGGCCACATATTGGGTTGTAGGTCTTGATGAAGGGGCCGGCCAGGTGGTGCAGGAAACTAACCCCCCCCCAGTGAGGACCAGAGGTTAGCTAAAAATCCTTCTTGATGGACTATTGACTGAGGAAATAGTTAGAAGAGCCTGTAAACTGGTCCAACTAGAGATGGATGATGAAGCTCCACATGATGTTTGGCCCCACCTTCTTGAGAGGACATGTTAGCATGCTAGCTGAAGGGAGGTCTGAACCTTTTTCTAACCAATCAAGCTGACAACCCTCTTCATTTGGATTTTGTAGGAATGACTCTGAAGGCTCTGCAGGCCGGATTAGAGAGTTCATGGGGCCACATGTGGCCCCCGGGCCTCAGATTGTCCACCTCTGTACTAGAAAGAAGTTGTGTAGTTTGAGAAGTGAAGCCAAAAAGACTTTAAGGCGAAATGCAGATATAAATGAGGCCAAAAGTTTCTGCAGAGAAATGTGAAAGTCCTCAACTTGTACGAACATGTAAATAAAGGAGGACAGGTATATTTTCTTTGAGCAAACTAGACCTTCCTGTTTGTTTAAGCCAGTGTGAGGGTGGTCAGGAGGACCTGGTGGTGTGTTTGTAAGGATTCCTGTGGTAATGTGAGCCGGCCTCCGATGGAAGCCACGCTCAGCTGGAGAAGGAGCAGCTGATTCACGTTACACGCCAAACCCTAAAGCTGAGCGTGCTTCTCCTCTCCTGCAGATGATTTCATTCTTCGACTTGGTGCGCTACTGCGTCAGTGTTTGCAACCAGATCGCCTGCCATCTTCACATCTGTGTTTTTAAAATCAAGCCTTGCTCGCCGCTGAGTTCAGCCTCCCACTAAAGACGCGCCCGACTCTGCTTCCTCTTGTCCCTCCACGTCCAGAGTAGGGACGAGGGCGCGCCGTCGCCAGCTGAATGTGAGGAGAAACACTCTGTGTTACGATACTGGCGTCCTGCTCCCATCAGTTCTGTTTCACTGGTGCAGAACTCGCGTCAAAGTTCTGCCTCAGGGATGGAAAAACCCACGGTTACATTTCTGGAGGGCACAGGTGCTACTTACTGTGTTACGGAAAAAAGAAAAACTCAATGTCTTTTAATGGTCCTTCCATAGGAAATGTATAGCAACTGAATCAAACCTTTGCTTATTTTATATGTAACAATGTTTGCATAATGTTAAGTTTCTGAGCATCTCATTGAGTTCAATCACACACTCATTAACCTTTAACGTATGACTTTTAACGCTAACGTTTTGCTGTCATGTAACATGAAACTGGTCAAATGTTTCACAACAAAATATGGTTGTGGAGGAACCCTGATGCCAACTTTATTCGTCCTGCTTTTCATGTATCTGCGATTCCTGTGTTCGAACGACTCACTGCCAAAACCACTGGGTGGAAAGTACACCTTTATTTTTGGGATTCGTTCTCTTTTTTTTTTTTTTTTATCATAAATTCACATTTTATATTTCATGTGGTGTCTTAAGCATATTCTGTTTGGATAAAAGCTGTAAATGGGTGGCACTTGCTATGGAAGAGGGGAAATGCTGTCAAAACCAGATTTGTACTTTGAAAGAGGTGGCACGAGTGCTTGGTAAAGGGATATTAGTGCATCGATCAGGAGAAAACCTCCCGAGGCTGCCACGGCGTGGTCACTTCATACCTTGAAAAAACAATTCGGTCAATTAAAACACTGATCTGACCCCGCTGTGTTAAAAAAAAAAGCCAACTTTAAAATGAATCCGCTCCGTCATTGCTTCCTCCTGTAACCTTTATTTTTTGTATTCTAGAGTTTATGAACTCAAACTTAACTTTCTGCTGTCTTTGAAGGCAGCGCCACCATATCTCCATCAACTCCATATAACTACTCCATCACTCGTTATTTTATGGTATTAAACTGAGGATTTTTTTAAAAATCTATTTTTGACAGGTTTTCCCTTCATGTTTCAGGTATTAGGTTAGTGTTTTAAGGCGAAACCTCTTTATTTTGGTTGTCATGTTCGTGATCAGGTCAAACACCGATGAAGTGAATGCAGGTTCAGGCTCTGCAAAGTCTTTTTTTATTTTTGTCAAATTTTGCAACCAGACCAGAGCAATAACATGTTAGCTGACTTTCCAAATGGCTTTCCTCCCTACAAACCGGTAAAAAAACAGCCACACAAATGCAGATTTTTAGAGCTGGGGTCCTTTCACAGCTGAGAGCGTTGACCCTTGCTGTGGAGACACTCCAACCCGGTGGATCATTTCCACCTCGTCTTAGTACCGCCTGTATTTCATGATGGAGGAAGCTGACTCAGAATGGATTTTTGCAGGCTGTCTTGCTGGTGTGTGTGTGTGTGTGTGTGTGTGTGAGAAGGTCACACTCCCTCCTCATTGCCTCTGAATGCTGCTACCTGTCGTCTTGTGCGACCTTTGACTCCAAAGCAAACCCAGCTCTGACTGAATGTGCAGTTTCAAGTCTGGTTAAAGCACTTCCTCTGCCTCCTCCACCGACATGTTGCTGCGTCACAGTGTGTAATGTTTCTTCTTGCCTGGAACTGTTTTCATTTGGAAAAGACGTTTGGTTGGTTTGTGTATTTTTATTTATTGTCCCATCGTTCCATTTGCAGACATGAATCGGTTGTTAAAGTGTTCAAGAAGACATGAAATATTGTGTGTTGACTGTGCAAAGAATCTGCACGAAAGCCTAAAAGGGTCTTTTTACGTGAAATTAAATATTAAACTCAAATTTCTTGTTGCCTTCTAACCTTGAATAAAGAATATGTGATTTATAGAATAAAGACGTAAATCCTAATTTTAAGCTTGCATTCTTTTATTGAAGATGTGCTTTTGAGGGAATTTACTATGTAGATTTCTGGGGCCAAATGGGTGCAGTAATCTGACAGAAGAGAAGAGAGAAACTAGATAAATTGTATTTTAAACAGCTTAAATCAACCAAAGTAGTAAAATGAGCCTAAAACAAAACATTTTGTTCGTTATAATCAAAAGTATTGCTGTTTCTGATAAATACTAGTTTACTTATTTGCAATTTTTTTGGGGCCTAGGGGCAACACCAAATCTTGTTTGTGTAATTTGATCTAGAAACACAGTTTTTATGTGAAATCCATGTTTATTCATTTAACAGATTACAAAGATTTGAACGATAACACTTTAAAATTGATTTACTAAAGTCTGGGAATGTTACATTTTTACTTAAAGCACTCCATGAACTTGTTTGAACCGTATCCATTATTAGTTTAAATAATTCTGTGTATAGTATATCAATTCTTAGTTGTGCTGCAGCTTTAGGATAATTGTCATAACAGATACACTTTAAATGGTTAATACCTTAAAGATTTTGTTTTGCACGTTTGGAAAACCTTACAAAATGAGCATGTTTGTGTGTTCAAAGCTCCTGTATGTTGTTTGTTAGCCACACTGCTCAGGTATATCTCCATAGTTGAGTCATTAAATAAAAGAGTGAACATCGTCAGTCTGTGCACATATACGTATTTATTTACGTTGCAAAGTGGGATTCCACATACATGATAAAACCTGTGCTTGAAATGACGTACGTAATTCAAACTGTAATGTTAACAAGTACGGCAATAAATAGAAAAAACAGCAAATAACAGAAAAATTTAGGGTTTTGTTTTTTGTTTGTTTCTTTCCGTTCTGCCAGACAACGTTCAGGAAACAGGAAGTGGTTTCTGCGCATGCGCGCTACACCATACCGGCCCGTCCTGACGGGTCTGAAACGAAAGTAGGTGAAGAAGCTCCGGATGAACAAAGTGAAACGTTTCGACGTTAATGGACGAGACATGATTTTGATTCAGCTCCGAGCAGCAGCTTAATGGTTGGAAATAAACGTTGCCTCGGTGACACCAGGACGCGCGTGACTGTCATTACCAGCGTCCCTCGGCCAGTTTGAGGTAGTTTTACACCTTTTACAACAATTTGAGGGAGTTTTTGTGATTTAACTTTATCTCGAAGTTTTTTCTATTATCTCAGCTGTTTCCAATTACCTTTGACGTTCTTTCATCTCCTCTTCTAGGGAAGTCGATCCTTCCTCTTTACACAAAAAGACATTTGGACTAAATTATTGTTTTACCTGAACATATGTGGCGAGAATCCGTATATTAAATGCTCTAAAACGGTTTCAATAGCAGACTTTAATAGCGTTTTACAGTCATTTTATCCTTAAAATAGCTGCTATAGTTTGAAATCAGTAATACTGTACATTTATTTGGTTGTTAGAAGGATGAATAATTGATTCAGCATCAGAAAAATTAAGGTTTGCACAAAAATAAAAGCAGTATCATGCAGTAATTGTTTATTAAGTTAGTCAGAAAGTGAAGGAAGTTGATGCAGATCAGATATCAGTATACAGTCTTAGGAGTTCAAAATTCTGCTGTCAGAATGTAAACCACAGATACAACTGCTTTAAATAACCTCTGATGCTGCAGAAATAGAGAAACGAAGAAAAAGAAATGACAAAGAAGTGTGATGGGAGTGTGACTGGTGATAGAAGTCCTGTTTGCGGCATCCACAGGTCATGTGGTGGTTCCAGCAGGGACTCTGCTTCCTGCCAGCAGCTCTGGTCATCTGGACGGCAGCATCCTTTGGCTTCGCTTACATCACAGCTGTTGCACTGAATCATGTGGACCCTCTGTTGCCTTACATCAGGTATCCCCCCTGACAAATACCGTTAACCTCTGACCAACAGGAGGGCTGCTGAACGCCTGAAAGCTTGTTGAACACTGAGGTTGAGCAGCTAATCTGAAAATGTCCTCATACACTCATACACGCAAATGAGCATCATTAAGGTTATAAGAATCCAAGGCCGCCTTCCACCAGGCCAGAGGAGGGCAAACTGAGGCCCTGGGGCCACATGTGGCCCCATGAACTCTTTAATCCGGCCCACAGAGCCTTCACAATCATTCCTCCAACAGCCAAATGAAGAGGGTTGTCAGCTTGATTGGTTAGAAGAAGGTTCAGACCCCCCCTTCAGCTAGCATGCTAACATGTCCTCTCAAGAAGGTGGGGCCAAACATCATCTGGAGCTTCATCATCCATCTCTAGTTGGACCAGTTTACAGGCTCTTCTAACTATTTCTTCAGTCAATAGTCCATCAAGCAGGATTTTTAGTTAGATTAGATTAGATTTTTTTCTCCAGGCCCACCATTGATGCTATGCTAACTGAGGCTAACGAGCGGTCTGTCCTTCCTGTTTGTGCCCACGGGTGGTCAACGGTAGCTAATTGGCGGATGTTGCTAATCAACTTTAATGTGTGTTGCAGCGACACGGGAACTATGGCACCGGAGAGGTGTGTGTTTGGGATCATGCTGGATGTTTCTTCCTTTTTAGGTAACATTTCACATTTGTTTGTGACAAATGTCGTGTTAAACTCTTGCATCTTAACTTAAAGGCTTGTCTACGTTGCTCAAGTTGTGAAATGTAGCGATATTTAGATGATTTATTACAGGCTTTTTTCCAAATAAGATGCAAAAACGTGCAAAATTAATATCAACAAAGTTCTAGTTTTTAAAAATAATTTTTTTTTTTAAGAATAAATATTTGCTGTTTATGAGGGGTTTCCAGGTTTTGTGATCTGTCATGAAAGATTTTATTTTCTGACTAAACAGCAGTAAAACCTGGTCCGACATGTTTTTTTTTGTTGTTTTGTTAACCCTCAGGGATGGCCACAGTGTACGTTCGCTACAAGCAGGTGGAGGCGCTGACTGCTGAGGGAGGCAGCGCTCTCAGTCGACTGAACCACATCGGGCTGGTGCTTGGGCTCATCAGCTCCCTCGGGATGTGTGTGGTGGCAAACTTCCAGGTGGGAACAGGAAGTCCTGGATCAGACTGATCAAAGCAGTAAATCAAAGCAATAAAAAAAAAAAAACACCCGTCAAACAGAAAACCACACTGTTCTCGGTGCACCTGGTGGGGGCGGTGCTGACCCTCGGGGTGGGGGCTTTCTACATCCTGGTCCAGACCCTGCTGTCGCGCTGCATGCAGCCCCACATCCACAGCAAGCGCGTCTACCTGGCCCGCCTGGCCATCGGGCTGTGGACCCTGTGCAGCATCATCAGCAGTATCCTGTAACCATGTGGTGCTTGTGAGGGTGAAGCAGTGGTGGAGTTTGCTGGCGGATGTGAACCTTGACCTCTCCTCAGTGTTTGTGTCGTCGGTCGTCATGTACAGAACTCTGGTGGGCGTGGACGTGACCCACAAACTGCACTGGACTCCTGGAGAGAGGGTGGGTGTTTCAGCTTTTAGAAATGGGCTGCTGTGGAGCTTCACACTTGTGTGCCTGCTGCCTTTTCAGGGCTACACAGCTCACATCATCAGCACGGTGTCCGAGTGGTCTCTGGCCTTCGCCTTCCTCAGCTTCTTCCTCACCTACATCAGGGATTTCCAGGTATTCCACGTGCACAGACAGCACCACAGGGAACAGTGCATTTAAAGTTGATCATATATTGTGTCTTGCACCTTTTTCCCGCCCTAACAAAATGAATATGAAAATAAACTTTTTTTTTTTTTTTTCAATTCCTGAAGAAAATTAAATTGCGGGCCGAAGCGGATTTGCAGAGCCACCACTTGTATGATGGGCCACATTCCCACATGCTGGAGCCCTCGGAATCCTCCCGGCTGCTGGTGGGGGGCCGGTAGGACTGGGTGGACCAGCAGCGAACCAGCCACGCTCGCAGGGGTTTTTCTAACGTTCTAAAACTGTTGCTCTGCCCTTTAAAAGGTCGGTACAGCCAAAACGAACCTTTAGAACCACTGTTTAAAAGACAAGTGTTGTGTGAGAGATATTTCTAAGATTTCTAATTCGGTTAAATATAAAACTCGAAACAAGAAACGTTCTTGTTTTAATTGCTCCTATTTTAGCTACGTTATGCCAAACAACAGGTGGAAATGTCCTGTTTGGATTTTTTAAAAACCCATCTTCCTGTGGCAGAATTATCCTTGTAATAACTATGCTTTTCAAAAGCTGCACTAATAAACATGTTTGTTTAACACAAACTCTAGTTTTTAATCTGTAAGCTTTAAAACATAAAAATGCCACTCAGGTCAAAGGAGATACATGACAAGTTTTACTTTTTTTTTTTTGTTTAAATGACATTTTTATTGAAAATGAACAGCTTAAATCAATTAGTCCCCAGTTCTTTTCCAGCAGTCCCAAGCAGTGAAACGTTTGTGCAGGTCTCTGTACCGTGACCCTCCGGAACTCAGCACGCACGAAACCAACAACACATTCAAATAAAGGGCTGCAACATAGTGAACACACACACACACACACACACACAATCAGAACAATAAATACTGAAATTAGAAGAGCAGCCTTTTCCTGGGAAGTCATTTAAAACGTTGAAAGGTCAGAAAAAAGCTTCCTTTCTAAATGACATAAATGCATCGCGTCTCTTTAACTGCTGCTGCGTTTCCTGTGATCAGACATTCACGTTTATCTGCTCAGGCTGCTGGTGGGGACAGTAGCCGCGTGAAAACTGCTGCAAAGACGTTCTTTGAGATTATTTTAGATTAAGTTTGCACCAGAACTGAGCAAAGTCTACCTGTGACAACCAGGAGAGAAGCACATTAAGGTCATTTCTCCCCGGGTGCGTCTGTCAAGAGCTTCAGAAGACGCACCCGAGGAGGAATCCGGGCAAGCGCCGTGGGTGTTCTGGTGAAAGCTGTCTGTGGGTTAACGCTAACCCTTGTGAGAGAGAGACAAGCGCAGCGGATTGAGAGCCAGATCTGAATAGCTCCATCCAGGGTGGCACAAAGTCAGCGCTGGACAGACACTGCCGCTCGGCTGATGAACGTGAGAACAAAGTCTAAAAAAAAAAAAAGTCTTCTGTCTTTGATCCTTTTCAAGTCCAGTGTGCAGACGGGTCCAGTTCCAGGGGAAATGGGAAATCCCAGAAGGTTTTAAGGCATCAGTAGGGACTCAAGGCCCAGAACTCAAAGACGAGACATTCCCATTCCAGATGCAGCGTCCTCACACCTCCAGAGGAAGAGCAGCTGAGCCGTCGCAGATGATGTTTTGGCCCGGACTCGGATAGAGCTCCATCTTCCAGTAGCGGGGGTCAGCGTAGACTGCACGGGTCAGAGGACACGCATGGCGTCAGCATCGGGAGCCAGCTGTTCTCCCAGCTGATATGGCCAGCACTGTGATTGTTAGCATTAGCACTGACGCACAAGGCTGGATGGAACAGCAGCTCAGACTGCTGAATACGTTAATGCTGCTTCTGATAGAAACGCTACACACTGCGTCATATTCTGCCCCTTTCGGACCCCTGTCCACCAAAAGCCCCAACGACGGGCACGTGAGCATCACAATTACTGATGCCAATGCTCAAAAGAAGGACGAGCACGTTGAAAATGTTGAAAATGATCAGAATTAGCCGTTTTTGTCAGCATGCTAGAGTGTTTGGAAGTTACCCATGTCCCCAGAGTTCAGCCACAGGTTGAAGGAGCTGCAGTGCTTCTGACACTGTTGAACGGGCTGAACCCGGACTGTTGGAAGACCCTCCCCCACCACCAGCCAGCCATGCACTCCAACAGCCTGAAACAGCAGCAGCACTTCAGTCCTTAAAGCTCGGTCAGATTGTGTTGGAGCAAACTCTGGTGCTGTTTGCCTGACTTCAAAGCAGGGCTGCACCAATCCATGATGTCACTAATCCAGTATTCCATCCTTTATTCTGGCGATTAATCGACTAATTGGATAAGAAGTATACTGCGCACACTGCGACTTTTTTTTTTTTTTTTTTACATCACTAACTTTATTGAAAAGCCTCCGTAACGTTCTTGTTCCATTAAACATTAAACTGACTGCTTTTACAATTTAACTAACTGAAGTTCAGGATTTAACAAATTCACTACAGCGCTTTATTTCCCGTAGATTATTATTATAATATAATTATCTATAACAAAAACTTAGCCCAGTTGGGGAAAGGTGCTAGCTAGCTGATTAGCCGCCGCATTGTTCAAAGTACCGAATTTAAACGAAGCTTCGACACAAATAATTTTTTATCAGTAATGGAATGATTCGATGAATCGTTTCAGCCCTACTTCCAAGTTCACGTTAGCTCATTTCACAAGGAAGGAAAAAACATCTAGCCATTGTGTTCAGCATGAAGGTATGAGGGTGCACACATGAACTCACTTTCCTGCGAGCGCTGGTGCTGTGGGTCACCAGGCAACGCTGCACGGTGGTCCCAGCACTGTCCAGCAACAAGCTAAGCTCGGCTTTGGGAAAGAGCCACCTCAGCACCTTCTCTCTGGTCCCAGGCCTGAACCTCCTGGAGCCAACAGAGAAATTCACGTCTGTCACCTGGTTCTGACAACACTGAAGTCTTTCCTTGGCTAACGGGGTGGTGCGTTGGAGCTGGGGTGAAGGCAGCGCCCAGGCTAAAGCACAGATCGCAGCACAAGGAGGGCAGCGTATGTACCAGAGCAGGGTGAAGTTGGCAGGTCCTTCTGGAAAGTGGTGGTTGTGGTGGTGCACGCTCTCATCATCTGCCTCCATCAGAATGGACAAGGAGCCAGAGTGGGCCGAGTAGAGCTCCTCAAGCTGCCGCCGCTGCACAGTCAGGCTCTCCCCACCCTGCAGACACCGGTAGGAAAAGCCATAATACACAAACCAAAAGCTGCGCCAAAAGGAGCAAACACCAGAGACAAATTTCACCTTTTTTATCAGCGGTTTTGCTGAAGCTCCTGTTTGTGTATCACTTTCCTGGACACTATTTTTGGTAACTTTATTTCCCTCCTGACAAGTCATATCTTTTCTGAGTTTATTTATATAGCGGCTTTTACAATAAAATTGTCTCCAGTGCTTTACAGAGGCAGAAACCCAGAGCCGGAACCCCCAGGTAAGCACAGTGGCAAGGAAAAACTCCCTTTTAACAGGAAGAAACCTTGAGCAGGACCAGGCTTACAAGGAGGAACCATCCTGCTGGGTAAAGGAGGAGAAGAAGAGGGAGACAGGACAGAGAGAATAAAGAGATAGATAGAGCGAGAGAAACAAATACAATCATAGAATCATAGAATACAAACATAGCAGACATAATATACAAACATTACTCATGCACATTTCTCCTCACCAGATGCACCCACATAACTGTGCCTCAGAGAAACATTAAAGGTTTATACTCGAGCATGTCATACGGGCGGTTTAAACCAAACCGAGCTGACGTCTGACCTTCAGCAGAACCAGCTGTGCCCCCCGTCGCAGGCTCAGGGTTGCTCTGAGACTCTCCGGGACCTCTAGCACTGAGTAGATTTCTGCACAAACTGAACAATTGAGCAGATTCTGTCCAACTGCTCCAGCACCCCACCACTCGTGGAAACCTAGAGCACACACAAGCATTGCAAATTTGACCCTGCAGAGTGACACACTAGGTGTTTCTCAAAACACGGAAATCAACTGCAGCGTTGCACAGAGAGAAATGACAAACCTATGCCCAAATACTTGTGTATTCAGCCTGGGCTAAAACTGTATATATGTGCATGGAGAGACAGAGTGAATGTGCTTCAAACCTTGCAGGTTGTACTTCTTGGCAATAGGCAGCGACAGAAGGCGGACATGGCTAAGTGGCGATGACCAGTTATAGGAGCCCAAGCTGGCCAGCCCTAACTGAGGAGTGCTCTGGGGGTACGTGAAGGCCAGCACCATGACCAACAGGAACCCCACCACCACCATGAACTGCAGAGAACACAGGGGCATTGCCAACACTGACAGCTGCGTCAGACTGAGAAGAAACAGAGTCCTTGTCAACGGGCCTGACCTTAATGGTGGCTCTCAGGATGGGGAACTGGGGAGGCTCCCTTCTGGGCTCGTTGGTCTCCAGGACCTGCTTGATGAACCTCTCAATTTCACTTTCCGACATGCCATAGCGGTAGCCAGACTGGCGGAGTATGTCGATGCTCTCTGACAGCTTGTCGTAGATGCATGGTTCGCTCGTTGTCGTCCCCATGGTGACAGCAGTGACCAGCAGCGACCTGTGTCAAACATCTGCCTGGTCTGCCCTGGTGGATTCCATGGGGTCACCTACCACAATACAATGAAACACAAACACACTTATCACTCATTAACAGTTGACAATGCAACACTGTAAGTTCCCCCTGTAAACATGGTATTCCTTTAATGTCTTATTAAATATGAGTAACATATGTAAGGACAACAAACATGCTTAATTACATATATCATGAAATTGGATGTTTGTGTAGGTTGGGGACTTTTCTGAACAACAGACCATGGGTGAGTTAACTATTTTAACTAGCAGTATCTTTATTATGCTTCGTTAAGCGCCTTTGTTAATCTGAAATGACAACACTCGGAGCCAAAACACTCGGGTGTCATTACGGTTCTGTGATTTAATTTTGGCTTTTGTAAAGTGTTATCAAACGAGCACCGCATAGCTGCATTTATCAACTAAAAACCACAAACGACAGCGTATTCTGCTACCTGCCATACATAACTATTGCAGTTTATTTCAGTATAATAACAAACAGGTACACCAGAGCCTCACCTTAAAGTTAGAAGCACCGCTATAACAAATGTCTTCTATATGTTACTTTTCGAAAAATCTAGTTTGTTGTTGACAAGCATAGCTGCTGTCACACACAGCCCAGCTGCAGTCTTCTTCAGGCGACTAGCGCATTTGTACATTAGCGCCCTCCCTTGGTATGGAGTATGGCTGCAAGGAGACGTCCTCGGACCGGAAACGGAAATACTTTACTTCAAGTCCCTTTTTGATTGTATTATTAACTTTGATTCGAAAATTAAACAATTTTATTTTGCAAACATACGGGCTGTTGACGAATGTATTTTCCATTAAGATACTTGCATCATGTGGATGGTCAAGTGTCTGTGCGTCACTTACCTAAAATGCATCAGGATGCACGATGGGAAGAAGGCTAGCCAGCGGAGACAGTGTGGTGTTGCACACCGCGTACTCCATGTCATGGAAACAATAGCAGCATATAGCACTCTACCGCAAAATGAATCAGAAATGGTTTGAGGAGCAGAGGAACTCATTTCCTTGGAATCCAAATTCTCCAAATCTCAATCCAGTCCAGCATCTGTGGGATGTGCTGGACGAACTAGTCCGATCCATTTTAGTCCCATCTGGCAAATTACAGGACTTTAATTAGTGCAAAGACTAACTGCAGTTGAAAACACTGAACAAATCAAAACACACGCCTGGCCTCACGCAGAAAAATGAGAGGAAACAGCAAAAATTACAATCAAAGCATCTGAGGGACTTTGACACTTGATCTATAAAGGATCAAGGCCCAGGGGTTTTATCATGAGGTGATCTATTTTACGTAATCTTGTATTACTACTGCCCTCTACTATATACACTTTAAAGTGTCTATCATTATGGTTTAGCCCCCCCTGAAGAGGCCCAGGACCATGCACACAACATCCATCCATTCATTATTTTAAAGTTCAACAACTTCTAGTAAAGGAAGACAACTCTGCTCTTTCTATGCCAATTGGAATCAGTCCACAATCTGCCACCTAAATTACCATCCTTTTACTGAGGCTCATCCTCAGAAGGTCATAATGTTGTGATTGGTATCAATCTTTTAAGTCTGTATATGTAATCTGTACATCAAACTACCATGCTATCACTATTAACTCACCATTGACAAAAATGTTAGTTTTACCTTTGACGAGCTTACTGTATCTCTGCGCTCACTATGTGGTTATTAGACAAAAAGTGTGTTGACAGAAGTTTAACCGAGTTTTAACTGAGCACATTTTTTAAAAGACTTGAAACGATAACCATAATTTGTACAACAATAGGCTTCTTGTATAATAATAGGCTACTTGTATAAGTTTGTATAGGTCAAAAAGCATTTTAAGGTATGGGCCCTAAATACAACCTCACTTTGCTGTTGACCCCTGTGTTTTTTGTTTTTTTTTAATTATTATTACGAAGACCATTACAAGTGGCATGGATGGTGTAAGAATACATTTGGTGTGACAGTAAATGCTGTTTTTAAAGTATCTTTAATATACAAAGTTTATAAAACGCGATTGTGTTATTGGTCGCTTCTAGCAATAGAAAGATTTTGAAACTGGTCTACATAATGTGAAGTAGAAAAGTTGTAATAACATGTAACCAATCAGAAAACACGCCCTCGTCTGTTATTGACCAATGAGGGGCCAGAGTAGACAGGAAGCACCACCCTCTGTTTCCGGCCCTTGTGCAACCGGCAACTGGAATACTTCAACTTCGCCTTCAGCAGATAAGGGTACGGTGTATTTTTATTTGTGTATTCTGAAGGTAAAATGTTATTATAATTCTACACTACACTGAGAACGTCGTATGAACATCGCAAGCTTTAATTATTACAGCGAATAAAGACATGTCACCGACCATGGAGATAAATTAAATTCAACATTCTGCTGTTTATGTACTGTTGTTTCAGTGTGTTGTTGTCAAAGGGTTTAAAGTAAACCCACCACCTCTTAGTGATGCTGTCTCGAAGCAATAATGTCCTCTCCAAGATCTACAAACCGGCCTCATGGATGCATCTTCCTCTAATTCATGACCGGAAAGCCACCACTACTCTGCAGAAAGGTAAACACGCAGTAGCAAGTCATGGTTTTTAGGCTACCGTGAGCTAGCATCTAAGCTAATCCCAAAGTGACGCAGTTTACCATAGTAACAAACTTCGATGCTGTACTTATTGAAAAATTTTGTGATGAACAATTTTAGGAGAGAAATAAATAGAACTAATGTTCTGCTGAATACAGTGGTAATAAAGTCAAATCTTGTCAAAACTGACATAACATTGATGACTCTTCGTAGAGTTCAACCGTCCTCCCACTATGCACTTACTGGTCAAGGTAAAACACCAATAAATAGACTAATAATACCCTAGCCACAGTAATAAAGGAATACGTTAGAATGACTATGAAGAAAATGCACTTACGTGTGTATTAATGGAAACATAGATTACTAGATGTGTGCTTTGACAGACACACGTCTTTTGAATGTTTACAGAAAATGACTCCACAGTTTATCTTAGAGCAGTGTAATATACATCCAATATATACAGATTAGAGCTCAGAATACACTTTTTTAAAAAATATCTAGTTAATTTGGCCAAGTCATTCTGGAAAAATTAAAGATGACTGATTTTGTTATCAACATTATGCAGAAATACATTTTCAGAATTTTATGGAATTTACTCAAATTAGATTTTTGCTGCAGATTTGATAAAGAAACAGGAATTGGAGAAAGATGAGCTTCGCCCTCTCTACATGGACTTCCAGGCCACTACACCTATGGTAACCATTACACCCATGTTGGCATTTTCACTCAGAAATTAACTTACGGTGGAATTATCAATGGAAAAAGATACTGAATCTTATTGTTTAATTTGTGCACTCATGAGTAGGATCCACGTGTGCTGGATGCCATGTTGCCCTACCAGGTTAATTACTATGGTAACCCTCACTCCAGAACACATGCCTATGGCTGGGAGAGTGAGACAGCAATGGAGACCGCAAGAAAGGTAAAGAGATTTCATTTGTATCACGGGTGCACAAAGTTGATTATTTTTTTCTCAAAGGTGTTCCTTTTTGTAATGTGAATAAATTCTGACTGGTGGTTGTCTTTCACTCTGAGCAGCAGGTGGCTGATCTGATCGGAGCAGATCCCAGAGAGATCATCTTCACGAGCGGAGCCACAGAGTCCAACAACATGGCCATCAAGGTCACTCTTCCTTTTCATTCCATTTGTGTGTTAACTCCTCTTTCTTACATGTCCGCTTCTTTATTGTTGTTATTGTTATGTTACTGTTAACATTGAAAACTAATAAAGAACCAAAGGAAGATGAGTGAGCAACACCTATAGAACAATTGGTCTCCAAAATTAATCAACACACCCATCTCCATGGCAAATTATTGATTACAGCTATAGATTTTAAAAATCAGTTGCCACATAAATGTACATTTCCTTCCAGTTCAGGGCTGCAGGGGTCAGCTGATGTCTGGCCAAGTGGACATCCAGTCACAAACAGGAACCCTGACAGCAGTTATGTAGTCATAGCGACTTCCACTGCAGAGTACTGTATTAAAAATAATGCTTACCTTGTTGGCTTTAGTTCAGAGAATATAGCCAAAATGAAAAAAACTCAGCTCAGTCTTTTTTTTCTTGGATGAATGATTTTAAACTTAAAATGAACTTATTTTAAATAATATCTCCTAATTAGAGAGGAGAATAACCTTCTAACGATTGTAATGAATTTTAAATAGATAAACTGCTTATTTATATTGTATTACAAAGTTATCTTTATTGGTTAGTGTTGCCACACTTTCGGCTGTTTTGACATGTAGGTACTAGCAGCCAGGATCTGGAATAGTGAGAAGTGGAATAGTTGTGGTAGCAGCTGTGATCGTGCCTCTCTTTTTTATCCCGCCGGCAGGGCGTCGCCAGGTTCTACCAGTCAAAGAAACGCCATGTGATCACCACACAGACGGAGCACAAGTGTGTTTTAGACTCATGTCGGGTTTTAGAATCTGAGGGTTTCAGTGTCACATACCTGCCAGTTAAGAAAAATGGACTGCTGGACTTGGAGGTATATGTACTAAATTAGCAAAAACACCACACAGAAGAGGGAGTGTCTTTGAAATGTGCATTTGTTTGTCTCTGTGTTCAGTTATTGGAGGCCTCCATACGTCCTGACACCTCTATATTGTCGGTGATGACTGTGAACAATGAGATTGGAGTCAAGCAACCCATTGAAGAGATCGGTAACCATGGCATCACATAAATGCTACTCCTGCTTCCGAGTTAGTTTTCTGATCAGTAACTTGCATCACTTAAACATTTTCCCTTTTTTCCACAGGTCGGATTTGTCGTTCTAAGGGAGTTTTCTTCCACACTGATGCTGCACAGGCTGTTGGGAAGATTCCCATCAATGTCTCCGACTGGAAAGTTGATCTGATGTCTATAAGTGGGCACAAACTCTATGGACCCAAAGGTAAGCGTTAGCAGGTATCTAGAAAAGAAACTGAAATGTTAAACCACAAAAAACAACAAAAAGCAAATCAAAATTTCATGTATAAACATCTGATGCATTAATGATGCATGTGTGTACAGGTGTAGGCGCTCTGTATGTGCGACGCCGACCCCGGGTCCGTTTGGAGCCACTGCAGAGCGGAGGTGGGCAGGAGAGAGGCTTACGTTCTGGAACCGTCCCCACCCCGCTGGCCGTTGGCCTGGGAGCTGCTTGCAACATCGCCCAGCAGGAGATGGAGGTAAAAAAATCCACAAAAATCGGCTCAAGGATCAACAACACTATCAGAGTCTGAACCTTGGTGTTTGTGTTTGTGCACGGGCAAACAGTACGATCATCAGAGGGTGTCCATGCTAGCACATCGTCTGGTCCAGAAGATCATGTCTGCAATACCTGATGTTGTCATGAACGGAGATCCCGACCAGCGCTACCCTGGTACACACATGACAAGCACATAGACAACAGTAGTGCTGGGCGGTATGACCGAAAATTTATAACAAAATTATTTAAAAAAATTATTAAAAAAACCCCGTCATATACCTCATATGATCCACAAAGAGGTGGAGTGAAGGAATCAGAATGCATGACAGTTGCAGTCAAAATACAGAACCCTTTTATTTTTTTAAATTTTGGAAACAAGTTGAAAAACATTTTGTAAAAATCAACTACACAATGTTAACAACCACTGAACGTTAATTTAAGCTAGTGTTGATATTCCAGACATGTTTGCGGCTGAGCTGGTGCAGCAAATTGCTCGTGTTGCCTCCTGTGGCTACAGCGTTAGCGCTACAACATTTACAGAGAATTGACCGATGTTTTTTTTAAAGCCAAACAAACTTCCAAACTTCCTCTTTTCGGTTCTTCTGTGTCGTTCTCGTTCAACTCGATCTGGAACTTTCACTGTTCCCATCTTCACCGCTCAACGTGCCCTCACGTGGTCGGTCATGCAGCGTTCAAATGTCCTCGGAACTCGGAAAGCTCCGACCGAATTTGGACTTTCCAACTCGGATTTTGCCGAGTTGCAAGGACATTCGAACGCAGCACAGCAGAAGAGTCCCCCGTTAAATGATGTCCGGCAGCGCTACGTTTACGCTGCGTACTCACCGGAACTGCGGTATGCGAAAAATTCATATCATAAGAAAAATAAATACCGGTATTTGGTATGAACCGCCCAGCACTAGACAACAGTTAGAAGGCATGAGGATGGTGTTTAACTGCTGAAGCTCAGATTGTCTCTACAGCTGAGCAACATGACCAGTTTTTGCTGTTTTGTTTCCTGAAGCCTGGTGGGCGTCTCTCAACACCAGACGTGATTACATTTTCAGATTAACCTTCTATAAAAGTGATTAATGCCTCTTAACAAACAGTTTCGCTATGAAAGGTGCAACAATTGGAACCGCGCCGGTTGTAGCCATCTGACATTCCACAGCTGCTTCACATGTGTAGCTATTTAAAGCACGGACATGTAAACATGATGTCCCCTGGAGTGGATAAATCCCAGACTGATCATTTCAGGCTGTGTCAACCTGTCCTTTGCCTATGTGGAGGGAGAGAGTCTGTTGATGGCCCTGAAGGATGTTGCGCTGTCATCTGGGAGGTCAGTTCCACTGACGGTGAACTGTCTAACCTGTTCATTTCTAAACATGTCCTGTGCAGCATTTATCATCCCACATAACCCAGAAGTAGGTTGTACGTAGGTGTGAATGATTTAAATGGTGATATTATCTTTAAGAGGTATTTTTCTTGAGCTACAGCCAGTAGTTATCACATTTTGAATGATGTCTTTTACCTTTTAACACATTTAGTGGACATGCAGCGAATCTACAATGAAAATGTTTTATTTTCTCATGTAACTGGCAAAAATAGTAACAGTGCAGCTTTATTATAGTATAGTTACAGCTGTTAGGAGGAAAAATACCGTTTTTGATAAGTAATAATTGATAATGTAAAATGCTCAAGTAATGTGTGAAAGAAGCTACTACTGACATTCTGTGATATATTAAAAGATTTATTATTACAATGTGTTAAATAAAGTGTGTGCCTGTGTGTGTGTGTGCGTGCGTGCGTGTGTGTGTGTAGTGCTTGTACATCAGCATCTCTGGAGCCATCATATGTCCTGAGGGCGATCGGAGCAGATGAAGACCTGGCTCACTCTTCTATCAGGTATCCTGAAGTTTGTATTTTTGAGCATGTTTGTTCAGTGATCTTCATTTATTAGAAGCTCTGTGTTTAGTTTCCATCCGACACCACAGTAGATATGAAATAAAACGATAACTTTAAAGAGGCAGACTCTTGTCTTCATTTTAAGACTTTCCCAGAACGAGTCTTTATGGAAGTTTATGCAAAGCATCCTTCCAGGCCCGTTTCAAAGCTCACCTCTTCTGACTCCATGTTTGTTGGTTTCCTCCAATAAAGTTTGTAAGAATTGGCAATAGAAGTAGGTTCTATTTCATGTCTTTGCCTTTACAAGCTTGTTGGTTACTGTCAGCTTATAGGTGAGCTAGGTTTACAGACACTCGTGTTTCAGAAATGACCCTGCTGCCTCTGTAAAGAGCTAAACGTATAATCAAACTCCGCCACAGCCGCAGCCATGAGCGGTCCCCTTTCTTCTCTTCAGCTCCCGTAACTTTGCTGATTCTGGAATGATTCTGCAACAAAGCAAATGTTTTCAGTAGAGTCCAGTCCTAAAGTTTTTTTTTGTCAACCCTTTTCTGCCTCTTTGTATTTGGCAGGTTTGGTATTGGCAGGTTCACCACAGAAGAAGAGGTGGACTACACAGCAGAGAAATGTATCCACCATGTGTCCAGACTGAGGGAGATGAGGTCAGCTTCTTCCCATCTTTAATTCTGTCCTAGTAGGATTGGCCGGTTTGTCACTGCGCTTTCTCTCTGTGTCCATCAGTCCTCTGTGGGAGATGGTTCAAGAAGGCATCGATCTGAAGAGCATCAAGTGGGCACAGCACTAGAATTTCCCTCTTTCATCACCTGGAAGGTTTATGAATCTGTGTGGATTCAGTAAATAGACCAGCTTATTTCCTTTCTATAAACACGCACAAACTCCCTGTCGGACTTGAACTCTGAAGTCTTCGTCTTTGTAGAAGCTCCCAGATGGAAAAAATTCAAATAGCAATTTTAATCTGCTTGTTATATTCATTCTGTTGTAAGAGTAAACAAGTTAGTCTCCATAAAATGTATCTCACCTCAGTCTCAATTATGTCTATTGTTATAACTTTGTATTTGTGTAATCTATGAAGCCATTTCGAAACATTGAAAAAATAAAGAGCAAGTTATGTCTTATAAATCTGTCACAGAACAACAAGTGGTAGACTAAACTGAGCACTGGCATTACCCAGTCAGCATCCATATTCTGTCAGTCAGGGTTGATGTTAAATTCTAAATGTTCTTTCCAGCTGGGAGGATTTCCAGTGTTTCCAATTTCATCCTTTTGTTCATATTCTATCATTAGTATTTAAGAAAGGATGGATCATTCCACATTCAAGTCATCACACAGACCAGGATTATCACACACACTCCAGAAAAAGGCCATTTTAATTAATGGACAGGTAATATCGGCAAGCAGGAGGATGCTAGGCTTTGAGCCTCTCAATCTGAGAAAATCGTTCAAAGGAAGCCAGTGCTAGAATCATCATGAGGAAAAATTAATGAAAGGCAAAGCTGGGAATAATAGTGGTGTGTAACATGCATTTTTGGATTTTTCAAAGGAAGTATTAGATTAATGGGCCTGCACAGTAACTAAGGATGGACAACAGCAAGGGTTAAAAATGCTAATTGATGATAACAGAATCAAAAAGGTGTAGAAATAGACGCTTAATATAAAGTGGGATATTAATATAATAGGGACATGTCAGCAACGCTACAAACCCTGCCTGCTGCCATCGTAGGCCTGGAGATGGGAGAATTTGACAGATAAAAGGCTGCTAATGAATGCTATTTTTATTTAAATAAGAGCAATAAATCAGGCAAAGCTGTTCAAACATGCAGAGGAATGGATGCATAGAAGGGCCGGCAGGAAAAGAAGTTGGGTTCATTCGTATATTTCACTAACAAAGGAGGTTATGTGACAGCCAGTGTTGATCTGTCTGTCTGAACAAAGTAACTACAAAAGTTATGAACAGATTTTAATGACATTTTCAGGAAATGTTGACAATGGACCAAAGAACAGATGCTTGGCAGAGGTAATAATCCACCTTTACCACCACATCAAAACCCTCCATGTTGCTGTGCTTATAGTTAAAACAACGTTTAACTTGATCAAGGTTTTAGCACCAAGATGCCAGCCCATTAATGATTCTGAGTGAATCCTGGATGGGTTGGAGGTAGTGCAGCCTCTCGGGTGCCAGAGCCAGAGTCCTCCTTAGGCCGAGTCAAGCGCAGAAAAAGGCAGAGGTTGCCACTGCTACTGTAATTATTGATGACAGGGTTCCATCTAGGTCAGTGTTTCTCAAACTTTTTCAGACCAAGGACCACTGAACCCTTAAATAAACACTCACGGACCACCTGACTCTAAATAGCCCCCAAAACAATATGCTAAGTAATGATTGGGTGCTGGTATGACAGATGAATCAGGAAATATACAATAAAGTGAATTCTTTAAATAGTGGGAGTTCAAGAAACACTGATTTTACACGGAATTTTAAGTATTTATTGTCATTATTATTATTATTATTAATAAATTTTAAAATGGGATTTGTTACGTGTCGCCTCGCGGATCACTAGGGGTCGCCCGCGGACCACTCTTTGAGAAACACTGATCTCTAAACCGTCCCAGGAGTAGAGCACCAGGACCACCTTTGTACCTGTGAGCCCCTGGAGCAGTTTTACCACTGTCGCCTGTGAGGAATGAACCAAGAACAGTGAAGTTAAGCTCTCAAGTATTATTTTTTATGTTTTCTTTTGCCAGGTAAGTCATGGTTGATGCATAGTAAATTTTGTATATTAAGACATCTGCTTTAAAATAGAACGTACATTTTTTTCGTGCAGCAGATAGGAGCAATATACAACTATGCCTCTGGCATCTGGCCTGCTTTACCCACGGAAGAAGACGAAGAAGGCGTGGCTCCGAACAAAGTCTCGTTTCTCATCGCGAGGTTTGCCGACATTTTGTACATCGACAGAGACGAGAGGGGAGAGAAGAGTAAAGATCATTAATGAATTAAACTTCATTGTCTTTGTTGACAGATTTCTCGGTAAGAATCCAGCAGTGTCAGTCCACTGGGTGATGCACTCGCGACGAGAGGCCAAGATTAGTCGTTTATAGCGGTCATCCAGCTTTGCTCTATTGCACACAAAGCATTGTTCCAAGCTAGCTAAAGAACACAGCTAAACCAGCGCTAGCAAGCGTAACTACGCTCACATTTCTACCGGGTGCTTAATTAGCTATTTATCTATTACTCTGACATCGAGTCACAATAAATCCTAAATTCTCATTAGGCGGATGATTTGGCTAAAATAGGTAGATTTCTTTGATTGGCGAGTTGCTACGGGCTATCGGCCGTCATTCAGGAAGCAGCATTGATTTTCTATGCGTAAGATGAGCTGCGTTAATAGAGAAGGTAGCTCAGGTTTGGCTTGTTAAGCATGTTTACACCGTTACGCTTTTATTTGGTTTGATGATCTAATGATCTGCGTAATTAAATGTCTAAGGTGAGTGCCTAGATTTTGGGTTTTCGCGATCGTATTGCCATTCTCGCTCTTGGTTGTGTCTGATAATTTAATGGTCTTCAATGATAATTTAATGGTCTTCATTGTCTTTCTGGCTTCAATTATATAATGTATTTGGGGAAAGCTCGACATTTGTTGTGTGCAAGTCAGTGAGGTTATTTGCAGGTTCCTCTGCGGATTGTGGCTGTTAAAGAAATTTTACATAGATATTGTTAATTATGCACATAGGCGTGTACGTGCATTTTGGTTAACTTTAATATCTGTTGAGTTAACTCATCTTTGTGATGTTCTGCCCTGTTTTGTTGTTGCTACTATGCGAGGGGAATTGCATCTTGTGTAAAATGGAATCATGAAGATTCCTTGCTCATTGATTCTGGATTTACTGTGTTGAAAAACTCTGCTTTTCCTGATGTTTGAAGAATGATACATCTGTCTCCTCCAAGATTCTTGTCTCTTGGATTTTCTGGTTGTGCCAGATGCAGTTGATCCTTTTTGTCTCACTGACTTTGGCTGTTGCTGTGTTGGGTCTCTCTGTTATTAATTGTTATTAGGCTGGCATCAAGAGGGGAAAAAGGCAATCTTTTGGTGGAGCTCAAACTAAAAAAAAACTATCAAAGATGCCAGATCTGATTTGTCAGTGCCAATGTTGAGCACTGAAATTGCTTAAGATGATAATGATGTTTTTGGAAGGACAGCCATGTTGAACCGCAGCAATATTGTTGACACCGTTTCGAATGAATAAATGGTTGAATGTAGGTGAAATGACCACCTATGCCCATATAATATTACAAAGTGGCTCAGAATGAGAGCATAGAAGCCTGCAAACCTCATTTCATGTTGTTTTTTTTTTCTCTTTTTCTACACTTGGTATAAAAAAATCTACATCCCTCTTAAAATGCTACATTCTTGTGATGTAAACAAATTAGACTTGAGAAATGGTGTCCGAACATTGTTTCACCTTTAATGTGACCAATAAATTGAATAGTGAAATTAGAAAACAAGCTAAAATCGTTAGTAACTTCATGTGGCATAACTGCACAAAATCCTCTTTTAACCTGGGATGGAGCTGGTCAGAATGAACCAATCAAATGCCCACGTTAGAATCCTGTGCAGGGGTTTTTCCCTGTTGCATCTCACAGAAAACGCCACAATCTGCTGCCAAAGCGTCGAAGGGATGAGAGTGTAGGTTGTCATTCATCCAGGTCACGGGAATTCAGTAAAGTCTATCAGAGTGTTGACTCTGCGATCGATTTTAATGGGATGTCACTGTTAAAAGGCGTTACAAATACAATGGAACAGCATTGTGATGGAACAGCATCAGGATTTGGAGCTGTTTTTTCTTCAGCTGGGACCAGGGTGGAGGCAAATATGAACAGATTTCCAGCCGAGGCATGGCTCCACCAGGAGCTTAAAGTTCTGGAAAGGCCCAATCCGACCTTCAGCACAGATGCCCCTCTATATCCTACACATCTGGTGCACTTTGCACAGGGCAACCGGGAAAGATTGACAAGTCAAGATGTGTGGTGTTTATCCATGATTTCTTTTCCCCACCAAAATATCCAGCTTGTTTTTACGTTGAGAATTATGGGTCACATGAAAGGTGGGAACAGTTCTGGCAGGATTTCTTTTTTATATCAGAAAATCCTGGCATTTTAACAGACGTGTAGACTTTCAGGACAATGCGAACGTTAGCTAACGGTGCTCTTCTTTTGGCTTTCTTTCTTGGCGGCTGCTTTCTTTGGTGCTGTACTGTCCATAAGATGGAGATGTTGCTCTGATTTGTAAAATGCAAATTGCTGCTGTTATGTTGCTGGTGTTTCTTTTGTCTTCATCTACTTGACACTGCTGTTAAAATGTTGATGTTTGGAGTTATTGTCTTGCTTTGGTTTTGCTGCTTTTGCTTCGGTTGTCATGATGATAAGGTTTGTGGGAAAATGTTGTGGAATGTTTGCTCTTTGTGATGTGGACTTCTCCGGGCACTGGCTGAGGTGCGTTACTGGAGTGTTTTTTTTGCCAGAGTGGCTTGTTGCCCTGCTCGTTGGTTGCAGTTTTTAGCGGCTGAATTGGTTTTCTTTGGGTCTTGTGGTAGAAGAGTTGCTGCAGTTTGGTGAAACAGCATCACTTGCTTGCTGTTAGAAGTGGATGCCTGTTTGTGAAAGGTTGTGAAAGGTCCAGTGATGATTGTAAAATAGTGGAAATGCTGGCATGACCTAGAATGATTTGACTCAGGAATCTCTCTTATTCTAATATAGTCAACATAGAAATAAGCATGCGCACTACATCACATTATACTATCCTCTGCCAAAGGCGATGGTTGTTTCCTTGCTTTAAGAAATATCCCATAATAAAATCATATTATGTATCTGTTGGGGGTATGCAATATGTAGTGACTTTAAAAAAAAAAAAAATCTTTTTTCTAATGGTTTCATGTGATATCAGCGCTGTTTTATTTATCGCTTTTATTTTACGATAAAAGTAAAAAATTCTAGTAGGACTTTGTGGTTATCAGAACAATTATGGCCACAATTGATGACCAGAAAAAGCTAGGATTTATAACTTTGGCCCAAATAATTTGGATTCTTTTTTCCATTAAAATTTGAGGCTTTGATTTTGCACACGGTGGCTAACGTCTGATTTCTTATTCATTTTAAGGTGCCAAAACCTTGGAACTTCATCTTAGCCCATTTTTTTGTCACTGTCTTGTAAATGTTTTTACACCATCCCTTATAAGCCTTAAAGTGCCACTGGTTTCCAAATGTCAGAAGCCAAAGAAACATCGAGAATATAAACTTGAAATTTGTAAGGGCTAAGCTATGCTAATGAGACATTACGCGGTGTAGATTGCGTAGGGTTTATCTTGCATTATTTCGTTTGATTTTTATTGAATTACCTGATGCAGGTTTCCCAAGGAAACATCTGGAAACCACTGGTTGACCTCTTTCTGCTTTTCATCTGACAGTAGTATTGCTTTCTCCCCAGGTTATAAGGCTGTTTAGCAGTCATTATGGCAGTAGTCATCAGGCTGCAAGGTCTGCCCATAGTGGCCGGCACCATGGACATCAGACACTTCTTCTCTGGCCTCACAATCCCCGATGGTGGCGTGCATATTGTTGGGGGTGAACATGGCGAGGCTTTCATCGTCTTTGCCACCGATGAAGACGCTCGACTGGGAATGATGCGTACAGGTGGGTCCATTAAGGGCTCCAAGGTGTCTCTGTTGCTTAGCAGCAAGACGGAAATGCAGAATATGATTGAACTCAGCCGTCGCAGGTTTGAGGCTGGAGCAAGTACTGCAGAAACGGCCGCCGCCGCTGCTGCGGGGAATGCAAACCGGCAAGTGGCACAAATACCCACCGTGCAGACAGGGACAGGAGGCCGGGGTAGTAACCAAGGCAACCAGGGCTTCAGTAACACCCAGGCCTCGGTGACGGCAGCAAGTTCGTCTCAGGGGTCGCCGAGCAACAAGGCGGTGGCCAGCATAGTGCCCAGCTTTGCTGCCAGCTACAGTTGTGCCCCGGCGATCACCACGGCGCTGACGTCTCTCAGTGCGGGCCCTCCACCCATTCCTCCACTTCCAACTATGCCTTCCATGCCCCCGATCCCCTCGCTGCCCACTATTCCAGTCCCTCCCCCAGTGTCTTCCCTCCCCCCTGTCCCAACTGTGTCTCCACTGCCACAAGGGCCTCCAGTTCCTCCTATGTCCCACCTTCCCCATGTGTCGTCTCTCCCTCATTTTAACCCGTCCTTGCCACCCCCAGCAGGCCTGGGCTCGGGCCTCCCCCTTGGAACGCCTAACCCCATGCTGTTCAACCCTCTTTCTCCGCTGGCCTCCCTTGGCCTCCAGGCCCACATGAAAGCTGCGGCTGCTGCCAGTGGAGCAGGAGCAGTAGCTCACGACGAGTTGTTTGTCCTCTTGCAGAACCTGCCATTCACATGCACAGAGGTGGATATCAGGAACTTTTTCCGGGGTCTGGGTGTGGAAGGGGTTCGCTTTCTGAAGGATGCACAGGGCCGACATACTGGAAAAGCTACGGTTAAGTTCTTTTCTCCCCAGGATAGCTTTGAAGCTGTGAAGAGGGGTGGTGGCATGATGGGCCAAAGGTTCATTGAAATCAGTCCAGGCTTGGAGCAGCAATGGGTCAGCGTCAGCGACAGCGCGGCAAGCCAAGCTCCTCACAGTAGCAACAAAGCAAATGTTGAGTCGCCGCAGCCGCAGCACTGCCGCAATAATGCTGGGCCGGAAGGAAGGGATCAACGAGCAAGATCACGATCGCCCCACCGCCAAGAGTTCTGCGTTTACTTGAAAGGCCTCCCCTATGAAGCAGACAAAAAACAGATAAAAGAGTTCTTTAGCAATCTGGCTATCATCGAGGACAGCATCTACATTGCTTATGGGCCTAATGGGCGAGCCACCGGAGAAGGCTTCCTCGAGTTCAAGACTGAGCAAGACCACAAGGCTGCCCTCGGTGCCCACATGCAGTACATGGGCAGCCGCTTCATCCAGGTCCACCCAGTCAGCCGAAAGGGAATGCTCGAAAAGATAGACGCGATCAGAAAACGGGAAGCATCTCACGGTGGTGGAAAGATCCAAGACGGCTCAAAGAATCCCAGAAACTGTGTCCACATCACCAATATTCCCTACAACATTTCCAAGAAGGATGTCCGTGCCTTCCTGGAGGGGGTGGGGCTTTATGAAGACACCCTTAAGGTTCTAACCGATAGCCATGGCAATGGTTTAGGCCAAGCTATCTTCCAACTTCGTTCTGAGGAAGACGCCAGGAAAGCCGAGAGACTTCACCGGCAAAAACTCAACGGTCGCGATGCTTTTGTTCACCTGGTAACTGTCGACCAGATGAAGGAGATTGAGAGGAATCCTCCTCCACAAAACAAGAGAGGCCAACGCAGCCAGAACCAGATGAGCCAAAATCCCAACCAGAATCAGCAAGCCCAGCTTAATCCGCAGCATTCCCAGATGAACCCGTTTGCTGCCATTAGTGGTGATGAATTCGGTTTTCTACGGAACACTATGGGAAACCTTAATAACGCCCCCTTTGTGACTCCATTCCCAGCCACTGGAAATGGACTGGCAGGCCCGCCTCCAATCCCTCCTCTGGCAGCAGGGCTGGGCGATGTGAATCTGGGCGTAGCCCCTCCGCTCGTTTCTGGTCTTCCAGTTGCACCAATGTTGGAGCCACCGGGCTTTCGACCCGGAGCAGCTGGAGGAGCCCCGTTTGGCCAGGAGGGCCTCAGAGGGTTGGTGCCCTTTGACAATGCCAACAGAAAAGTCGGTGGTGGAGGCCAGAGTCGAGGAGGAGCAGCCAACAACCACCAAGGACGTCCAGGTGCTGGAGCTGCTGGTGGACAGCAGGTGTTTATTCCAGGAAGCGACGGCCTCCTCAGTCAGCCTGCCGGGACCACTAATTCCACCAGTCAGTGTGCCCCTGGGCCAACAGTGGTGAAGCTTCAGAACATGCCCTTCACCGTGACGGTGGATGAAATTATGGACTTCTTTTATGGCTATCAGGTGGTCCCAGGCTCAGTCTGTCTCCAGTTCAGTGAGAAAGGCCTGCCGACAGGTGAAGCAATGGTGGCCTTCCAGAATCACGAGGAGGCTACTGCGGCTGTGCTAGACCTCAACGATAGGCCTATCGGGGCTCGGAAGGTCAAGATAAGCCTGGGCTGAACTCGCATCCTTTCAGAAACACACGCGAACTTTACACTGAACCGGATGAAGTGTTGATGTGGAAAAAGCAAATGCAAATTCTTATTTTCTGGACTAATGTGTATCACTAGCTCCATTTAACGTCACCCTGCCTCCACCCGCTGTGTGGTGTGTATGCGTGTGTTTCGCTAACGGCAGGTAAACCACACACACACAGTTTGTCAAGACGCAGCCTTCCTCGCGTTTCACGGCTCGTCCGCTAACCTAGCAGAAACGGATAATTCTGTGAATGGACCTGTGAAGCGTTTTGTCAAGTCATGTTGCGGGTCAAATGTGCTCTTTTGTTGTGAATGATGTGAATTCTGATAAACAGCGCCGCTCACCGTGGTTAAATATGCTGCCGCCCTGGTTTCAGGTCTGCTCCGTTGCTGCGATAAAGCGCTGCTGAAAAGCTGTGTTGCTGTGATCGACTGTAACGCTCTGTTGCTATGGTGCAATGTGGAAAAAGAGATACTGATATAGAGCTTTGGTGCCGTTGTAAAAACCCTGTTGCTATGCTGAGCGGTTGACTGAAACCCCCATCAGTGCTCCAACGTGTCGTGGACTGACCAAATGCTGACTGTTTGATTCTGTAAATAATGACTCTTTCGTTGCTGAGCCTTTTTTTGTCATGGTGCCACCTTTAACCCCTCTTTCTTCTCAGCATATTTACATTCTCAGTAGCTCTTTGGACTGTAGAGTGGGCAAATTAATTCTCTAGGGTTTTTATTTGTATTATTATTATTGTTTTTCTGACGTCTTTGTTGTATTCATAGCATGTTTTAAATGTTCTTAATGTTTCACCTTCAGGCTCGGCTTTGTTCCTTTTGTCAGTGTAATCAAACATGTATAATCAGAACTTACATGATGTGGAGTCTCCTTTGCTTTGGCTAATAAAAGGATGTTCCCACTGTCCATCTGCATTTAGCCCCGTCCGACTGTCTGCTCTCCACTGCCGGATGGAACCTTCTGTTCAAGTTGATGCGATTTCTTTGCTTTGAGTCCATCATCTTTTTGTGTGAAACACGGACGTTTGGTTTGGAATACAGAGGCTCTTCGTTACACTTCTTTGGTGCCAATAAATGGTATTGGTTTGTGCATTAATTCATGACTTTTTTACAAAGATTTGACTGTATTTAAGCCACAAAGTGAAATTGTCTGACGCCCAGTGAGGATGTGGGCCAGTCATAAAATATCCAGCCCAGACTCAGAACTTTAGCTGATCCCATGATTGCTCGTGACCTAGTTGTGTGAATTTCACCAGGATTTGCACCTTTAGCCCTCATCCAGCATTTGTAGTCATCGCCACAGTGACGCTAATGCCTGAGCTACGTCAGTAGCCAGTCAAGCTGGGAAGTTGATGGAGTCGTAGCACATGTTCACTCAATTTATTTGGCATTTCCACCTGGTTTATGGCAGAGCTAAGAGCTGCTGGTGTGCCCAAATTCTCCTTGTAGGTAAGATACCAAAAGGATCAAGAAGATTAGTTAGATTGACTAGACCACATACAATTTACTACACCTTAAAGCAGGGGTGGGCAATTCCTTAGCCTGAAGGGCCACGTTGGGTTTTAGATCTCGATGAACAGCCCTTGGATGTGCCACACTCCCCATGGTAGGTTTCCAAGTCATTGTTTGGATGAAAATGTTCTTCTGATGAAAATAACAGAATGGAAATTAGAGAAACTGTAGCGGAGTTTCCATATCATGATGCCTTGGTGAAGTTCTTTTCAGAGCCAAGTGCAGCACAGAACTGTGCACGCTGTGCGCATGAAAGACCAGTGAAGTGTCGGTTTTTCCGTGGTCACCACAGAGCCTCCAAAAAGGTTCTAGGGGAAACACAGTTGGGTCAAACTGGAATAGGTAATAGTCCAGGCCAGTCCCAGTCCCAGTCCAGTATCAGCTCAGCATTCCATCCTTTGATGGATCAGGAGCAGAACCACTACTGGAGTGTGATTAAGACGAGTCCAGGAACACCCTGAGACATACGCTGAGGGTTTAAACCAGGGGTGGGCAATTATTTAGCCTGAAGGGCCACATTGGGTTGTAGATCTTGGTGAAGGGGCCGGCCAGGTGGTGCAGGAAGCTAACCCCCCACATGAGGATCAGAGGTTAGCTACAAATCCTGCTTGATGGACTATTGACTGAGAAAATAGTTAGAAGAGCCTGTAAACTGGTCCAACTAGAGATGGATGATGAAGCTCCAGATGATGTTTGACCCCACCCTCTTGAGAGGACATGTTAGCATGCTAGCTGAAGGGGGTGTCTGAACCTTTTTCTAACCAATCAAGCTGACAACCCTCTTCATTTGGCTTTTGGAGGAATGATTGTGAAGGCTCTGCGGGCCGGATTCAATAGTTCATCGGGCTACATGTGGCCCCCGGGCCTCAGTTTGCCCACCTCTGCTTTAAAGTTACACCATAAAGTAAAAAAAAGAAAAATTGGGCAATGGCTTTAATGAATGTAATTTATAAACAATTGCCTCCTTCCCCTTATGCAACCAAGGCAGTTAAGGTAGTTGCCTAAAATCATTTAGCGTAATGTGGGTACAGGTAGTAAATGGGTTGCGCTGTCATCCAGTCAACGTTCTAACAACCTTTGCTGGTTTTCTGTGCTTGAGGTGCTCTTGCCTATCACACTTTGTAAAGACCAAATGAGAGCTAGTGCTGTGATGCACAGGCGTGTGTGTAGCAGACTGACATTTGAGAGCAATCGACGTAATAAACATATTATCATGTGCACATGTATCGGAGACATAAAAAGATAGTAGCTTTGGTAATTGTATCGTTAAAAAGCACGAATTTTTTTACATTGCGTCACATGACGCCCAAATTTCTATCCCCATGCTGCTGAATAAAATAATTTGGTATACATCAGCAGGTGGAGTTACTTGTTTAATATATACTGTGTATATTTTGTCTGTGGCACATGCAACGCAACGGCATAAAGTAAGGGAAATATAATAGATCTTTAAAAAAAATCAAGGGTAAAGGGGCAACAAGCACTGAAGGGCAAATATTTAGAAAAATAAAATCTCTAATGGGCAATTTATCACTGTCCTTAAAATAAATGACATCTCCATATAATGTTACACATATTATATTACAAAATACTGACATTATTGCTCAGCTTATGTTAGCTTTCTGGATATATTTCTAAAATTTCTCAAAGTGGAAATTGCACATCAAATAGCAGTAAAGTGTATCTGCTTTTGAGGAAAGTTGTGTATTTGCTACCTGTCATGCAACTGCAGGCACACCTGAAAAAGGTGTGTTCTTGGCTGAATCAGGCGAGGAAGCAAAGGGTTTCACTGATTTTCTCTCTGGTCAGTGAACGCACCTTGGGTTGGTAGCGGAAGTCTTCGGAGGAAATGCTTTTTCAGAAGAGGGCGCTGCCTGCTGCCCAGGAAAGGGTTAACCTTCAATCAGGTACACTGATGTCTGGCTGCTGGTGCACGTGCATAGTAGTGAATTATCAGGCCACAATGACCTGAGGTGTGTACCCGGAGAACAGGATAGTTGCTGGCTGGCTGTGATGGATGTGGAGTAAAGAAAAACCTTCACTTTAAATAGCGTGGCCCCCGTTAGTGTGGAACAGACGTAATATTACTGTCTGGCTGATCTTCAGCTGTCAATCAACTGATGTGTAAGGGCTGTACTTTCAGGTGAGTAACACAAAGGTGAGATCAGAGGGCATGCTCTAGAGGGCGTGTGATGGGGGGGGGCATCCTCGGACATCGGTTTGTTTGCAGATTAATAATGGGCCATGCTGGCTGGTGATGGTCGCTCACCCATTTGTTGATGGCAAACCAGTACTTTTAAAGAAGAAAAAGAAAGAAGCTGTTTGGATCCAGGTCGTCACACGTTGTGGTTCTGGAATCTGTAATAAAGCTGGATTTATTGGTGTGTGTCTGCTCTGCTCTAGATTACACACACGGGGAGATTTCAGGCGTGTCAATTATCATAATCGACACATCCTATTTAAATGTGAATATTTTGCACATTAGCAAAATATGGAGAAATGTTATATTTAAATTTGGGTCAAAACAGCCTCAGATGAACAAAAATACATCAAATATGACATAAATAGAGAGACAAGGGTTTAAGTTGTGGCCGTGTGATGCTACATTACCTCAAACGCTGTTGATGAACTGATCAGCAGTGTGTAAAAGAACCTCCACAAAGTCTCAATTTTCAGTTTGTCCATCTCGTGTCATCACGTTAGACGGGCACTCCCAGTTTAAAAAAATACAAGTAGTCAGTTCTGACAGACCTGGAATTTTACTCTGCATTTTAAAGCTTTTATTCGGTTTCACTGTTAAACCAAGGCAAGAAGAATATAGCCCATAAAAAAAGCCCTATACATCCTCAACTAGCCACATTACATTATACCAAAGGAACAATAATAGTGTATGAAATGTTGAGCTCAGAAGAGTTTCTGTTTCTGCTCTCAGCTGAGGCTTGTAGAGCTGCGTCTGAGGAAACAATAACAACATCGTGGGTCGCAGTGGTGGAGGTGTGAGGATGGGAGCCTCTTTTAGCGTCCCCAGGACCAGATCTTCCTGCAGTCATTAAGTGACACTTCTGCACTTTATTCATGTTCAAATTATTGCTCAAGAGAACCTGGTCCAGCTGTGGAACAATGATACAAAACAAATCTGCATCCAAATGGTTAAAGCAAGGTGTGATGTCTCAAAGTTCCGAACTTAGAAGATTGAAAATCTGTAGTCGGGTCCTGAGAAAGTCATGATAAATGTTCACAAACACTGGATGTATTAAAGCCATGCTTTGAAATGGCCAAAATATTTTTTCACAATAAATTAAGAGACTTACTTACTTAAGGTAATTACTTCTAGACAATCTTAGTTTTTCCTTGCAAGATTGAACTTTTATTTAGTTTTTCAATAAAAGCAGAAAGTTCGACAGAAATGACAAAAGGTGTACTTTGTTCTTAATATAACTCTGCAGTCTGTCTCCAAGCTTTACTAATCCCAAAGGCAATGCTGATTAATAAGAATATATTACAGTTTTGAGGTGACTTTGGCTCTGCAGTTTTGCTGAGGTGGTGTTGAGAGGGAGGTTTCGCCAAGTCTTTGTTTTTGAGTGTGTCTGTGCACGACATTGAAAAGGTATAAAGCAGGTTTTGTGCTTGCGTAAAGGAGTATAATTTATATATGTTTCTGTTACAAACATTTACTGTAGAAAATTAGCAGAATTTGTGGATTTTACATGTGTCAGTTTTATTGATAAGGAGCAGTGTTTTTTTTTTTTTAAATCACCCACCCAGTCTCAAGGGGTAAATTAAAACACATATGTTATGAAATTTTTATGACCTTACTAACTAAATTCAGAAACGAATCATGCAGACAGATGCTATTTTGCTGTCAATATTGGATTAATTCCATCTCTTTTTTTCCATCGAAATGTCTCCTCCTCTGCTATTTTCTGTGTGGATTTACAGTGCGTAAGCGTTAACCAATCACCTTGTGGCTATAGGTTGATTGACAGATACCTTGTCCAATCAGAACTTGTTCGTGGAACTGTCCGCCAAATCGAAATGATATCTAACTCGCTATAACTCTCCTTGTTAACTAAAGCTGCTGACGGGAGATGAGCAGTTTAGTTCGGGCTCAGTTAGAGGCTGAATATAATTGATAGTTGTTGTCATTATTGGTAGGGTTGCGGTTAAAGTTAGAAGTTACAGTTTGGGGTCAGGCGGTCTGATAACAGTAGAAGTGACGTGTGCACGCTTCCGCTTCCTGGTCCGTTCCGCGCTGTCCACGGTGTTCCTGTACTGGCGAAGGGATAAAACAACGGCTCTGATAAGGTGATTTTCTCTGTTTGTATATTTTAAAAAAACGTCGCTGTTGCGTGTAACAAAGCCGCAGAGAACTTTTCTCCAAGCTCCACTAGAAAAACCGTCTCTCTCTAGGGTGTAATACCAGGTTTTAGATTATCTAATGTGGGCGTTAACCTCTGCCGTGGCTCGACGGCTTCGTTATTTTTTCCGTGGAAAATAGTAATTTTCTTTAACGTGTCAAGAACAGGGGGGCTTCAGCTGTATATATTATTACAATTGTGGAGAATCACTTTGAGCAGGCAACTGCATTTAGTTAGTTAAAAAACCAAACTAAGTCATAATGGACAGTATAAAACTTGACACTTGAACACATTAGTGAACATTTTTAATGAATTCTGCATGCTAAACACTCAAGTGGACCTCGCAGATGTTTCACTTGTTATCACGGAGGTTTCTTTGGTTCTAAGCCACCTAGTGGGACTGGGGATCTCTGAGTTTTATGCTGTTTTACTGGTTGTTGGTGGTCATCTGCATCATGAGGTGTGAACGATTGCATGCAGCAGTCGCATACCACTGCGTGTAACCAGTCTGTGGACATATTCGTTCTATGGGATGATTGCATAACCAGCCTGTCTCTGTCACCCTGCAGATGGCTGACTGTGTGTCAAAGGTGGAGCTGACTGTCTCCTGTTCTAACCTGCTGGATAAAGATGTTGGATCCAAGTCTGACCCACTGTGTGTGCTGCTGCAGAGCTCAGGGGGAGACAAGTGGACTGAGGTGCGCCTGCCCTCACTCCTTAATTAAATGTTTTTTTAAAATGTAGTTGATTAAATAAATTGTTCTGTTTGCCAGTTGGGTCGCACGGAGCGGTTAAAGAACACGTCCAATCCATTCTTCAGTCAGCGACTTAGGCTGGATTATCAATTTGAGACTGTTCAGAATCTGAAGCTGGGGATCTATGACATTGACAACTCCACCTCTGACCTCGGGGATGATGACTACCTGGGGGGAGTGGAGGTCACCCTTGGCCAGGTAAGGAAGGCCTGTCATACTTTGTGCTAATTTGAAATTCAGTCATGTGACTCACACTCTAGGTTCTTCACACCCCACCTAAATTTGTTGCATTAACACAATGATGCACAATCTAAACTGTTTTGCGGCATCACAGTTAAATTACAATACTGAAGTTAGGAAAACAATTTGATTCCACATATTTATCATGGGCGAGTAAAATCACCAGTAGTAACAGCCATGATTGGGCATAAGTATTAATTGCATATCTGCAAGCCTAAGAATTCTGAGGGAGTTTGGAGCTTTTTTTTAGGAGTTTAGGAATTCCAGCCATCTTTACCTTCAGCAATAGTATCGTCACACACTGCCCTCTGTTGGACAGAGCATGTAACGACAACACTATCTTAGATTTATCTTTGTGTTACTACATTTTTACGCTTGCTGCTGTGGTAAATGAAGGCAGTTTAAAGAATGACATCTGATGACTGACTTCTCTGTGTTTCAGATTGTTTCCAGTAAAACATTGACCAGACCTCTGCAGCTTAAAAAAGGGAAACCTGCTGGCAAAGGAACTATTACTGTACGTGTCTCAAACATCCCTGAATCTGGATTAAATATATTTACACGAGGCTTCTAGTGAGATACCTGCATTGTGTAATGTCAACTGTTTAAACATTAGTGACATCAGCATTGTAACAATAAAATTAATCAGAATTGTTGCACGTTTTGCTAGTGTAGTTCTGGATCTGTGTTATAGTGTTGTAATATTGTGTACTGTAATGATCAAAACTATAATTGGATCCTTGGGACCATTAAATAAGCAGACCTGTGTGTGTGTAGGTAATAGCAGAGGAGATCAAGGACAACAGAGCCATTGTTCTGGAGATGGAGGCCAAAAAACTTGACAAGAAGGTATTTTTGCTTTTTCCTGCATTTCATTACTGCTTATCATTTTCTTACATTCCTGCTATTGTTTGTCATCTTTTCTTGTCACTTATTCAGGAGAGAATAAAACACGAGGCTTTGCAAACCGAGATGGTTTTACATTAGCGTTAACAGCTTCAGATGCTGTGTGTGAGTCTGCGTGAGTGAAATAGGCTGCAGTAACCTACAGAGCCGACTAAGCTTTTGTGGAAGGTTGTCTACAGGAGAGGCTTCATTCACACCCTTGTTTTATCAGTCATAAGTGAAAAAACTTGTATTCCTGAAAACGATTGTGTTCAGTGAGGTGCAGGGCAGGAGGAAGGGACGATTTTACTAAACACATCAGCACTGCTTGTGAGCTTTTTTAAATGACAGATACTGTCATTCTCCTGTTCAGGACACATTTGGGAAGTCCGATCCGTTCCTGGAGATTTTCAAAAAAGGAGACGATGGAAAGTGGCAGTTGGTCCACAGGACTGAGGTAATCTGTCTGTCTGTCTGTCTGTCTGTCTGTCTGTCTGTCTGTCTTCCTTCTTACAGACGAGGAAGTGTCAGATTTGATACAGTATATATCTGTTTTTGTGTTCAGTTTTTAAGAAAAAAAGAAATATTTGATTACACGATGGCGGGTGAGTCCTGAAAAGGTGCAGCTTGGTGCACGGCCACCGTAGATCAGCCTAACCTGCTGAATTAGAGATTACAAGTCAGTACTTTCTGAAGATGTGGGTCCAGCTTTGGGTCTAATACTATGGACTGGATTCGAGACCGTAAACTGGTTTGATTCCATGAAATCCTCAAAGTTGAACTTCTCTTAACACAAAAACATCCAGTGAGCAAACAGTAAATGCTAAATATTTGGAAATCCTCCACACTTTATGCCGACCTCACACCTACTGACTTTTCACCAGATTTCAAAATCACAGACAAAATTCCAAAGTCGGAATAAAATCTTTAGACGTTGATGCACTCTGGTGATCCCCGTCGTTGGGTGTAAGGTGTCCTTACAGCCTGATTTGAGCTGGTCTTTTCCGCGTCTTGGCGTTCCGAGGATATTGTTTGATATTCTCGTTAAGTCTCGTCGCATCGGAAACACGACGTCACCTTTACAGAAAACCAACGGGCGTGCTCTCAGCACCAAACAGGAAGTAGCAAACACAGGGACGTTTTCGCGGAGGTTTATGTAAACCGTTGGAAAAGAAGAAGAACTCGTCGAGCCCGTTCTCTCAACCAGGGCCGTGGCCACATTCTTGTCCACACAATGGTGGCTACTGCCCAAAGCTGCGTCTCGTCCTCCTCCCTTTCTCTCTGCTCAAAAGTGGCTGTTGGAAATTTCCAAGAGGTGCATGATGGGAAATAATCTCAAGACAATCTAGTTGTAGTCGTTTTGTAATTACTGACCCTGTAAGAGCCCAGTCTTTGCAGAGTTTTCTCTGTGACTAGAACGTCTTTAGACGTGAGAGGGTGTCAGATGACAATCTTTTAAAAGTTTTATCAAAGTTTCATCAACGTCTTCTAGTGCAGGCATGGCAAACTACGGCCCGTTAAAGTTTTTAATCCGGCCTTCCGGAAAAAAAAAAAAAAAAAAAATCCCTACGGTTCTCACGTTTTCCCACGAGATGGCGCACTCTAGATACGTTGACCTTTGTGAGGTGTGGCATATTACTCCAGGTTTGTGCTTAAAGCCTTAAGGCCCATGGCACAATATGTGACTCGCCCTCACCCAAACCGGGGTGAGGCGCTAATCCTCTTGGCGACTGAGTTAAGAACCTCAAAGACTCGAGTAATGACCCCTTCATCAAGCCCTCCAACCCAGTGTGGCCCTCCAGGCTAAATAATTGCCCAGCCCTGTGCTAGATATCCAGGCTGCCCGCAGTGCCGTTGTTCTAGTGCTTTTGTTCATTTTCTGTTGATATTAAAGCACATGTTTTCTACATATGATATATTTTGACATTTTATGAGGTGGGTTACCAAAACACCCCATCGGGGGCGTTCGCACTGCGCGATTCTCTCCGTCTGGAGGCGTGACCGACTGCCCTGCCAGCTTCCGAACAAGGACTGACGGAAGTACGTGGCTGCAGCACGCCAGCCTTCATTTGCAAACATGGGCGCGATGAGAACAGGTGGTGTGTGTAGTGAAAGAAGAAGAGTATGGATCACGGAATGGGTGGGCACACGCACAGCACGGACTTTGCAGCCACGCCCACGTCTGCTCTCATTGGCTGGAGCTCTTTCTGATGTCCAGTGTGGCGCCTGTGACTCCTGATACTAAACGTGATAATTATATTGTAAAAACCTGATAATTTATACAGTAAAAAAGTGATAATTATATAGTAAAAAGGTGATTTGTTGGAAGCAGCTGAGATGGTGTAGCTTGTATCCATGGTGACTGCCATATCCTTCCAACTGATCAGCGAGAATGATGCTACCTCCAGAGGGTCGGGCTCATTCTTCCTTCCCTACAGTCCCACGCGTCTTAGCATCAGATGTTTTGCTGTTCAGCGTTGTGCTTTAAAATATGTACATCTATCTCATGGTTAGCGTCTGTTCTAGTCGTTCACGTCTTCTTTATTGGTGTATAATTTCCCAAATTCCAAAGCTACTGATCGATTCCAATGTTTCAGTGTTAAAAAGTGTTGGGCTCTTCATGGTGCAGTCTAATATACGTATGAGGACACAGCACCGTGTGTGTGATATGGATGCTGTGGTGATCATCATGAATGTGTGTGTAGGTGGTGAAGAACAACCTGAGTCCCACCTGGAAGACCTTCACGGTTCCTCTACAGACCTTCTGCAGCAGCGACCTGGAAAGACCTCTGAAGGTTCCACCTTTAAATAGACGTTTCTGTTTGAAACCAGCTCTTCAACGTTGAAGTGGACTGTCCTATCTATCCGTCTCTCTGTCTGTCTGTCTCTCTGCAGGTGGACTGTAATGACTATGACAGTGATGGGTCTCATGACCTCATTGGTTCTTTCACCACTAAAGTCTCTGAGCTTCAGAAGGCAGGACAAGGTTCACCTGTAAGGCCCTGTATTATTATTTTTGTACATTTAATAGATGATTATGGGATGGTGATTGTCAAGGGACATTAAACTGCAGTTTTGGTCTGAAAGGTGGAGTTTGACTGCATCCACCCAGAGAAACAGAAGAAGAAGAAGAGCTACAAGAACTCTGGGGTTGTCTCTGTGAAGAGCTGCAAGGTAAACTCCTGATCCTGTCTGTAAACATACTCAAGAATGAAGGTTGGCTTCATCTTTAAAGATGTTGATTTGTATGTTCAAGTCAAGGCAGCTTTATTTGTATAGCACAGAGGTGGGCAAACTGAGGCCCGGGGGCCACATGTAGCCCGATGAACTACTTAAACAGAGCCTTCAACAATCATTTTTCCAACAGCCAAATGAAGAGGGTTGTCAGCTTGATTGGTCAGAAAAAGGCTCAGATCCCACCTTCAGCTAGCATGCTAACATGTCCTCTCAAGAAGGTGGGGCCAAACATCATTTGGAGCTTCATTTCACCATTTGGCTTTTGGAGAAATCATTGTGAAGGCTCGGCGGGCTGAATTAAAGAGTTCATCGGGCCACATGTGGCCTCCGGCCTCAGTTTGCCCACCTCTGCTTTAAGGGAACTTGTGTTGTGTTTTAATATGATGGGATTGAAATCCAGGCAATGTTTTACTTGTAGAGGCTGGAATTGTTATTTTTTTTGTGTGCTGTGCATTTGCAGCTGCTGACGCAGTACTCATTCCTGGACTATGTGATGGGAGGCTGCCAGATCAACTTCACTGTAAGACAACAGCAATGAAAACATCAGCTTCCTTTGGAACCTGTCTCAGTAAATGCTGTTTTTCAAGTATATTAACGGCTTTGCTGCATGTCCTCGTAGGTGGGGATTGACTTCACTGGTTCTAACGGTGACCCCCACTCACCCAACTCCCTCCACTACATGAGTCCGGATGGACTCAACCAGTACCTGGCAGCGCTGTGGTCCGTGGGTCAGGTCATCCAGGACTACGACACGTTAGTACACTCAGCACCCTCCGTTGTGTCAGGGCCACCCCTGCTGAAAACAGCTCTTCTTGCGAAGAGTGAAGCTTAATTTAGACTTAGATGAGCCAGGTCTGGGAATTTGTGAAGCTTTGAAGCTTGCCTCTCATCTCTTCTTTATTAATGAGGATTATAAACAATTTGATCCAAGTTAGGTGAGAGCTCAGATCTCCTGGGGTTCCCATTCTTGTGCTTTTTTACCTTTTAAAACTTACAAAAGATGTGCTTAAAATATTGAAGAGTTTGCTTGCTTGTTTCTCGTTTGCCTTCTGTCAGTGATAAACTGTTCCCAGCCTTTGGTTTTGGAGCTAAACTGCCCCCAGATTATCAGGTCAGTATAATAACCCCACCAGTCAAAGTGATCAGATCAAACTTGTCATATTTACTGAGCTGTTGCTGATCTTGCAGACACACCACGAGTTTGCCCTCAATTTCAACCCTGCTAATCCCTACTGCCCAGGTAAGGCTCCGTTCAGAGAATTACAGCATGCATACGCGTGGAGCTCCACGGTCCGACCATCATCTGGGGCAGTCTGGTGGCAGAGCCACGCCAAAGAGGATGGAAGCAGAGAACACAGGCTGTACTGTTGCAGTGTAAAAGTGAACTAGCTAGGGCAGTTGGGAATATTCATCAGTCGCAATTATTTTTCATATTCATGATTGCCGTCAATTATTTATTTTATTCACAAAGTTGCATAAAATAACTATAAATCTGAGTCTGACGTCGTATTGCGCCAGCAGCAGCAGCAGCGTCACCGTGGCAACCACATGTTTACCTCGTCTTGATCAGTTCAACAGCGAGCTATGGCTAGGATAGTATATGCTGTGCCTAGGATAACATGCTATAGCTAGGATAATATGCTGTGGCTAGGATAATATGCTATAGCTAGGATAATCTGCTGTTTCTAGGATAACATGCTATAGCTAGGATAATATGCTGTGGCTAAGATACTATGCTATGGCTAGGATAATGTGCTATGGCTAGGATAATATGCTGTGGCTAGGCTAGTATGCTATGGCTAGGATAATGTGCTATGGCTAGGATAATAGGCTATGGCTAGGATAATATGCTGTGGCTAGGGTAATATGCTGTGGCTAGGATAACATGCTGTGGCTAGGCTAGTATGCTATGGCTAGGATGATAACATGGAGGAAGGGGAGGTTCTGGCTCCAAAGCCTCGTACCACGGCTCTGCTGTGGTGCATTGTGGATCTTATCCTAACGATAAAGCAGAGCCCAGTAACCTGGAGGAAGACATCTGGAGAATTTGCTGTAAAAAAGCACCAGTCAAAAGCGCTAACGCAACAAACCTGAACCAGCGTCTCCAGAGCCACCATCCACAGCAACACGCCCACTAGTTCTGATGCTCAACCAGTCATGAAGTTGCTCTGATTGATTAAGGTGAACAGGACAGGATGTGTGTTATTAGCTCATTATGCTGATAGTAGAATATAAAAAGAAAAAAAAAGACATTCGTCTATCGAGAAAGAATCGTCTGGAGAACTAGCTGTTTCTGAGGCAGGCTGAACTTCCTGGGGACCACCTCAGGATTGAACCCAGAACCCAGAATGAGTCCACGGTAGACACGCTGTTGTTTAGAAGGGGGAGTAGAGGGGACTTCCTCTTCCTCTCAAGTCCACTGTCATGTCCACAGTCTTCAAATAAAGATGGATGAATGGAAACGTGCACTCTTGATGCACATCTGCTGTCATGCACCAGGATGCTGAAGACTTATGAGTTCTGCTTTCTATGTATAGATAACTTCCATTGTTGATAACAAACGTTCTCCCACGTATTCCAGGTATTCAGGGGATTGTGGACGCCTACCGGATGGTGTTGCCCCGGCTGAAATTCTCTGGACCCACAAACTTCTCCCCCATCATAAATCACGTTGCTTCCATCGCTTCCAGCAGTGCCCAGAGCAACGCTGCCTCTGTGAGGACACGCGCTGACATATCCCACAGGAGCGTTCCTAAACAGACCGAGTAAGAGCTGCCTGCGTGTCTCCTGCAGCAGTACTTTGTCCTGCTCATCCTGACCGATGGCGAGATCACCGACTTCGACCAGACCCGGGACGCCATCGTTCGGGCCTCTCTGCTGCCGCTGTCCATCATCATCGTGGGGGTGGGCCCCGCAGACTTTAAGGCCATGGAACTTCTGGATGGAGATGATGGTGTTCTCAGGTCCACAGTGGGGGAGGCTGTTGCCAGAGACATTGTCCAGTTTGTCCCATTCAGGAAATTCAAAGACGTAAGGAAGATAATCTCTTTCAGTCGTGCGTTTGGAATCGATGAGAAGTCATTTTGCGTCTGCTTCTTTTTAGGCTTCCAAGGCAGCCCTGGCCCAGTCTGTCCTCACAGAGGTTCCCAACCAGCTGGTTTCTTACTTTAAGATGCGAGGCCTGGAGCCAGCGAAACCTCAAGCTGCCCCCAAATCATGAACCTGCTGAAGGAGCAGCAGAGTCAGCGAGATGGTGACCACCGCCCTCTCCTCTCATTCCAGTAGTGTGTCCATGTCAGGGATCAAGCATAATCTCACAGTACCCCCGATCTCTGCCTGTCACCGTGCAACTTTATGTAAGAACTTTTGCAATTTTAAAGATCATTTTGATGACGATGATGATGATGTAGATGCTGCATTTCTTCTGCTGCTGTGCATGTCATCAGTGCCTTCTCTAGCAACGCCTCTGAGCTCTTCCCTCAGTGATGGCTCAGAGAAGCTTTGCACTTTTGCCAAAAATAGTTTTTTTTTCTTCTTCTCTAATTTAGATAGAAAGGAAGATTATGTCCAGCCTCAGCTCAGACTTGCACAAGTGCGCACGCTGCCATCTGGATGTTCTGCTCCAGTGTTTTAAAGAGCACTCAAAGCGAGCAGAGACAGTCAGACTGTGACTCTGCTCAAGTCTCCCCACATTCCACGTGCACCCACTTCGCCTTCGTAAGCTGCTCAGCTGTCTGTCATGTCACGCGCAGGTATGCAGACTTCACGTCTGTTAACGATGCTGCAGGAATTCAAAAAACAAGGCTTGTGTATCTAAAATTACAACCTTCTGTTTCTTTATTGTTCTTCAGAGTTATTCGCCAACATTTGTAATCCTTTAGCTTTGTTGTTTTCTCTAAAAGATTTATTAGAACCTTCCGTTATGTGCCATTAATGACGAGCAGAATCGCGCGTAGCTTCGCCAAAGAATATTAAAACGGCACCTTCAGCCTGAACCGGAACAAATGTAAACGTAATAAAACCGCATCAGCGTCATTGAGATTTGTATAACAGGAGCGTTTAAATTTCGGATGTGGGAGGTGTGTTCTCGGGTGTGTATCCTTTAGCTGAAACTGTTACCAAGACCAGCACGAGGAGCTCGGACCCGAACCGTTTGTCCAGCTTTCGTATGAAAATCAAGATCGAACGGCAACACTCAAGTGTCCTTCAAGAATTTAGTTTTTTATTTTTTCACTTTCCAACAATCCAACATTGTTGGAAAGTGAAAGTGGAATCTGTGGAATCGCCGTTATGGTGGAAAACGAGGCGTGCTTGCCATGACCTTGTTTGTGTATGTTCAGTAACACTCTTTATTCTGTCACATGTTGCTCTGATGTCATGAAGTAAATATGGTTTGCCAACATTGAATCAATGTTACTGACACACAACGTCCTGATGAAGAATCCTCTTGAAGAACCATGAATCTTCAGTCCTTGCTCTAGAGTCCTCCTGGGTTTTAACCTGTTGTTGTTGGTGTATTAGCATCGTGAGGCTACCAGCAGGGCGTCTGCTCCTAACTAACCAGGATGTCTACACCACTATGACCATTAACAATATGTGTCAACACTTGTTGCAAAACCAAAATAAAAGCATCTTGCGGAAGTGGAAAACTGGTTTCTTAATGTGTGGAGGAGGAGCTGGAGCTGCATCGAGTACCTCATTTATCCTGAGTTTGAGTTAACACTGTGGAATTAATCAAACCTTTTATTCATTAGCATTAAATTTGTTTGTCCAGAGTTCATTTCCTCAACAAGACACACTTCTGTCTTGTTCCTGCCATCAGCTAACAACACTTGACCAAATGCTAAATCAGCGCTCAAATTTGTAGGTGTGAGCATCAAAGGTGGTATCGTCGATGTGACGTCACCATCGTTATAACTGGGAACGTAACAGACCCGCCTGGCCCCGCCCCTTCGCCCGCCGATGACGCCAGAGGTGCGGAACCCCGCCGCTGCCCTCTGATTGGTTGCAGCGCTGGGTTTTTGGAGCAGGAAGGTTCGAGCTGCTAACAAAGTCTGAGGAAAGCTCTGTTCACTGATATAAACCGTAAATGTGTGTTAATATGTGTTAACGTGAAACACTGCGTTCTGTATGAAAAGTGATATATAAATACAGTTTGACTTGGTTTGATTAACAAAAGACATCAATTCTGGCAGCTAATTCAGGGAAAGCAGCGATAAGGATAATCCAGCCATCCCTCAGAACGTGGGCTGGTAGCAGGAGAGGTGCCCTTGAGCAAGGTCCCAAGCCTAAAATGGTCACAGCGCCAGTGTAACAATGCTAATCTCCCCTCTGAGGAGCATCGGAGAATGTTTCGTCTTGTGTACTGAAGCATATTGTTTTGGCGATGATGGTTTCTGTTTATTGAAGTGCGTTTCCTTCCATCTCTGTGTGTTTTTGCCTGTGTGCCTGAGACAGAAACGAGTTTGGTGACTTTATTTGCCTTCTCAAACATGACCAGCCCCAACTGACTGTGGAGCAGCTCCATGTCGCGTGTCTCGCTCAGGTACCATCCAGTTCCAGCGAAGCAGCGGCTGAAGACAGCAGACACCGAGGACCAAACGCCATGGCGTCAGTCACATGGAATGTAGCGTAGACAGCCGAAGGCAGCCGTGCACACCCTCGCTTCTATCACCATGTCCATCAGCGTGACTCTGCAGAGGGTCACCAACCTTCCAGGCAGGTCTGACCGAAAGGTGCAGCTCAGCTTCAGAGGTTGGTAACACGTACGATTGATGCTGCGAAATGGGCCAAACTGGTCGTGTTAGAAGATCAGTGTGGCTGACAGCATCTGCATGAACTGTTCTTTGACTTCTTGACAACAAAGCCTTGAGGGACTCCGGGCAAACGTTTTCGACCCTGTGGGGTTACTGAATAGTCTCGGTGGCCTCTGACTGAGGTTTAGGGTCTGTTTTTCACACCCAGGTTTATCTAGTTATGGTCCTGTAGTTCCACATATCCTCTGGCCCCGTTGTTTTACTTGAAAGAAACTGTAAAATAAAGTTTTCACACATGTAACCCATCATTTCATCTGTGCTTTAGGGTTCACCCACAAAACCAGAGTTCTGCAGTGTGAAAACGTTGCCGTCTTCAATGAGGTCAGTCGACTGCCGGTGCTCGTCATTTTATGACGCACAATCCCGAAACAATAACTGTCTCAGCACGAATCCTTAAACTAAATATTTAGAGGCTACCGCAGCAAAACATTTCTCTGAACTTAATGTTAACATCTTAATGTTAACATATACCTGTAAGTATAGCTTTTTCAATCAATACTAGTTTGCTTTGAGTACATTTATTAAAAGATTGAGTAGATTACATTGATATTGACTTTTAATGTTGACTTTCCAACCTTGAATAAAACCCTTGACTGATGAGACACTAGACAGCGTTCTACACTGGAAACTGCAGACATAAATGCTTGACATCCCAATAAATGCCCTTTTTTACCTGAAGATGGTCGGTAAACATGATTTGTTCCAAACTTTGCTCTGATTGGCCAGTGATGATGAAAGGGTTAGGGTTAGGTGTCTGTGTAGGTTCTCATTCATCCAGGTCATAGTTATCCAAAGTTAGATCTCTGTGTGCACCTGGACTGTGGACCATTAGCGTGCTAATGATCTGGGTGGTCACTTGAGAGTCGTTGGCAGAGGCGTTCACCTAGTTTCACTTTGGGTGCTTCCCCTTTGTCTGCTGGGTCACATGGTGATGAGTCACCAGGTCTGGTCAAACGGTGTGAACGTTTGGATTGTTGACAAAAGGAGTGGAGGACTGCTTTGTACGTGGGTGATAGAAAAGTGCTTTAAGCTGGGTTCACACAGTACGATATTTGGCGTCCGAGACGCCACGACTCGCCCTCACCCAAATTGGGGTGAATCACTAATCCGCTTGGCGACTGAGTTAAGAACCTCAAAGAATCGAGTAATGAGCCTGGCTACGCCCCGCACGGAGTTGGAGACGCAAACCTGGATATCAAACCTGCTAGATATCCAGGCTGCTCGTAGTGCCGTAGAAAGCTCCAGCCAATGAGAGCAGATGTGGGTGTGGCCGCAAAATATCCATCCATCCATCTTCATCCACTTATCCGGGGTCGGGTCGCGGGGGCAGCAGCCTAAGCAGGAAGCCCAGACTTCCCTCTCCCCAGGCACTTCGTCCAGCTCTTTCAGGGGGATCCCGAGGCGTTCCCAGGCCAGCCGAGAGACATAGTCCCTCCAGCGTGTCCTGGGTCTTCCCGGAGGGACGTGCCCTGAACACCTCACCAGGGAGGCGTCCGGGAGGCATCCTCACTAGGTGCCCGAGCCACCTCATCTGGCTCTTCTCAATGTGGAGGAGCAGCGGCTCTACTCCGAGCTCCTCCCGGATGGCAGAGCTTCTCTAAGGGAGAGCCCAGCCACCCTACGGAGGAAACTCATTTCGGCTGCTTGTACCCGCGATCTCGTTCTTTCGGTCACTACCCAAAGCTCATGACCATAGGTGAGGGTAGGAGCGAAGATCGACCGGTAAATCGAGAGCTTTGCCTTTCGGCTCATCTCTCTCTTCACCACAACGGACCGGTGCAGAGTCCACATTACTGCAGATGCCGCACGGATCCGCCTGTCGATCTCCCGCTCCATTCTTCCCTCACTCGTGAATAAGACCCCGAGGTACTTGAACTCCTCCACTTGGGGCAGGATCTCCTCCCCGAACCGGAGGAGGCACTCCACCTTTTTCCGGCTGAGAACCATGGCCTCAGACTTGGAGGAGCTGATTCTCATCCCGGCCGCTTCACACTCAGCTGCGAACCGGTCCAGTGAGAGCTGGAGGTCACGGACTGATGAAGCCAACAGGACCACATCATCTGCAAAGAGCAGAGACCCAATCCTGAACTCACCAGACGGGACCCCCTCAGCACCACGGCTGCGCCTAGAAATTCTGTCCATAAAGGTTATGAACAGAATCGGTGACAAAGGGCAGCCCTGGCGGAGTCCAACCCTCACCGGAAACGAGTTCGACTTACTACCGGCAATGCAGGGAGCGGACGGCCCTTATCAGGGGGCCCAACACCCCATACGCCCGGAGAACCCCCCACAGGACTCCCTGGGGGACACGATCGAATGCCTTCTCCAAATCCACAAAACCCATGTGGACTGGTTGGGAAAACTCCCAAGCACCCTCAACAGGCCTACTGAGGGTATAGAACTGGTCCACAGTTCCTCGTCCAGGACGGCCCCTGCCACCGAGGAGTTTGTTGACCACCTCGGTAACCTCAGCCCCAGAGATAAGAGAACCCGCCCCCAAGTCCCCAGGCTCTGCTTCCTCACTAGAAGGCGTGTTGGTGGGATTGAGGTCTTCGAAGTATTCCTTCCACCAATCCACAACATCCTGAGTCGAGGTCAGCAGCACACCCTCCCCACTGTACACAGTGTTGACAGTGCACTGCTTCCCCCTCCCCAGACGCCGGAGGGTGGATCCAGAACCTTTTCGAAGTCGTCCGGAAGTCGTTCTCCATGGCCTTCCCGAACTCCTCCCACGCTGCCCTCCGTAGCTGCCCTCCGCTTGGCCCACCGGTACGTGTCTGCTGCCTCAGGTGTCCCACGGGCCAAAAAGGCCCGGTACGACTCCTTCTTCAGCTTGACAGCATCCCTCACCGCCGGTGTCCACCAGCGGGTTGGACACTGGCTGGTGATGCTGTATTTGCTCAAAGTCGATTGGGTTTGGGCCTGCCGGGTCTGACCGGCATCCTCCCCCACCACCGGAGCCAACTCACCCCTCCAGGTCTCACTGTCGCTGCCGACGTGAGCATTGAAGTCACCCAGGAGGACGAGGGAACCCCCAGAAGGAGCACTCTCCAGTACGAGCTGGTGGGGTCCCGTTTGTCGCTCAGGAGGTTGAGTATTTTGGTGTCGTAGTCTGTGGTGTTGAGTACAACTATTAGAGTTAGGGTTAGCTACTACTGCTGCGCTTCCGATCACAAACTCAAACCAATTACTTCCAACAATGTTGCTACGCTAAAGAACCAAAAACACTGGTCCTGGCTGTATTTGCTCAAACCTCCACCCGTTCACAGCAGTCCTGTTTGTTTTTGTGGTGTGTGGGATCAGGTGCTCTCTCTCTCTCTCTCTTTCTGTTTGTCTCTCTCTTTCCATCGCTTTTAAACAAACATAATCCTGAATAAGTCGATGAAAATTAACTCATATTTGAGAGAAGTTTATTATCTTTATAGTTGATTTTTGTAACTGCTCTGAATTTATCTGTGTAGTCTGAGTTTAATAGAACGCACAATTCATTTTTATGTACAGTATGCATACATTAAATAATACTCTGTGTGTGTGTGTGTGTGTGTGTGTATGTGTGTGTGTGTGTGTATACAGCACTTCCGTTGGCCTCATTACGGTAAAATGGTCACAGATGAAGTTTTGTGCATCAGTGTTTACAACAGCAGCAAAGTTTTCTCCCACAGGTAGCAGAGTTACATCACACACACGCACACACACACACGTGCACACACAGATACAGATGCAGGCTGACAAGATCTGATTTTAATGTGTGTGTACGTGCATTTGCACGTAGGCTGCTTGGCAAACTGGTCGTCAGTCTCCAGCATGTGGTGTCCTCAGGGAGGATGTGCCTGCGTGAGCAACTCACTGACTCCAACCTCAGCCCAACAAATGTGAGAGAGCACACACACACACACACACACACACACACACACACACACTCCTAGTCTAATATAATCTAAATATAATTTAAATTTGCACGATTGTTTCCATCTAACAGGATGCACGGGTCAGGGTTAGCTGCACTGTTGACATTAAGACACAAAGTCAAACACAGAAGCAACTTTTCTGGGTGAAATGCAAAATCAAAAAGGCTCCACAATATTTCCTCCACATTTTGAAATTCTGTAAGGCTGCGTCACCGTAAAGATGGTGGAGTTTAAATAACCACGTCTGCGTTGTCTTTGTGAATGCATTGACGTCCTTTGATGACACCGTCCTTGTCTCTAGAAAGTTCTCTGCGCACTGTTTGACCAAGCTCTCCGTGTAGATCTTTATAGAGCTGGAGATCATTTATCATCCGATTGAAGGAGCGGCAGGACATTGGGAAGGATACGACTTCCTCCGGTCTGAACATGAAGAGGAGTAAGCTAGTCACACAAAAACACGAGTCTTTTCTCTTCAGCAGTCTAGTGGCTGCAGCAAGGATGAAGACACCTTTTTGAACTAATGTCTTCTCTTGTTTCTGTGTCTGGAAAAGAGAACCAGTATGTTCTGGCTTTGATTCCAGCGAGCACAGCTGGAATCACAGCCTTGGCTGCTGGCAACAACACAACCAAAGCGGTTTTCATTCCTCTCCTCATTAACGTTGACGTTTGTTTCTCTTTTCCTGCATTCGCAGCTCAGATCTGGTGTTCAGGAATGAAGGCTTTATTGATCCAGAGAGGTAAAGAACTTGCACAACGCACACACACGCACACACACACACACAGATGGGCAGATTTATTTTAGCTGAACATGTGGAGGCTCACCATCGGACTCACCCGGGGCTGTCAGATCGTGCTTCGGCAGGTCTGGGAGGTATAAAAAGCAAATTTAATATGGAAAAAAAATCAACTGGGTAAAAGTGGTACCAGTGCTGGACTGGTCGGGCCCATGAAGGAAGATTTGCTTCTGTGATCTGGTGGTTGCTGAGCAACATGTGAATCACTGATCTCACATGTTTTTGGTGGGTTTTTGTTCTTGTGTGCTGGTTTTTCTCTCCTCCTCTTTACAGCTTTTACTCAGTCCAACTTTATCCTCTCTCTCCGATATGTCGGTGCTCTTGGGCTGTAAGCGTCTTGTTCTGCTGATGAGACCCATCGCTCTCCTTCTGCCCCTCTCAGTCAGCAGAAAGCCATCCAAACAGGTCAGATGGATCGCGAGGCTCGCCGTATTGGGCGGAGTCTGGTCAGGAGTGAAGAGGAGTTTGAAGAGGATGATGACTACGATGACGACCTGATGGACCTGGAGGCTTCTAACGTCGTCTTAACTCCACTGCTGAGGTCAGACCTTCTGCTCGGGCTTCTTCTGAATCCTGATCCCGTATGCTGGGAAACTGATATGATGTCAATGTTCTGTGTGTAGTCGCTTTATGCCGATATCTGTGAGCGTTGCCGCAGCAACACCTAAAATCCAGAGCTTCCAGGTGAGTCTGTTGATTTTCTTTATTTTAAATCTATGAGCGTTAAACTGGAAGATTTCATTTTAAAGATTCCATTTAGGAGATCAGGGTTTGTCTCAGTTATTTTACTCCCCAAAGTCTGAAATGTTATAGAAAATGCTCTGTCACGGGCCGTTTTTGTTAGCTATGGCACAAAAACGTCACACTCCTTCTGTGGGAAAAAAATAATTCTTAATTTTCTGGATAAAATGTATCTACTGACACTGTATGAAGGATTGAGGTTGATGTGATCCAGTTTGCATGTTCCCTGTTCATCACTCATCACTGTGTGTGTGTGTGTGTGTGTGTGTGTGTGTGTGTGTGTGTGTGTGTGTGTGTGTGTGTGCACGCGTCCAGGTGAACGTAAACATCCTTGAGGCTCAGAAGCTCGTTGGCGTGAATATCAACCCTGCAGTTTTCATTCGAGTGGAAAATCAGAAGAAAAACACAGTGACGCAGAAATCTACCAACTGCCCTTTCTACAATGAGGTACAGCCACATCCAGGAGAATAAAGTCTGCTTCAGGACACAGAGTAGAATCAGTGGAAGCCATGGAAGAACTCTACAGAACACTGGACTTATCTCCTGTCCTCTTTCAGAACTTCCAGTTTGAGTTTCAGGAGTATCCTGAGATCCTCTTTGATAAAGTCATAGAGCTAAAGGTCAGTTCAGAGGTTTCTGGAAGCCGTGTGAAAGACCCTTTGATTCCCCATAATATCACCCCCGACAGGTGTGCCACAGGCGGACTCTGGCCTTCCTTCTGAGCCACATCGGAAGCTTCAAGATTGACCTCTCCACCGTGTACAAGCAGCCAGGTCAGCGCTCCCGTTTGCCAGGATGCTCCCGTGCTGATGCTCAGACGTCTATCTCTGATCACCTCTCACACCTCAGACCACCGCTTCTACCTGAAGTGGGCTCCCCTCACTGACCCAGCAGACACCAGGGGAGGCATCAAGGGTTACGTGAAGACGAGCGTCAATGTGCTGATGAAGGGGGACTCGCTGAGCCCGCCCAGTCTGCCGCCTGCCTCCACATCTGGAGCGCAAGATAACATCGAAAAGTAGGAGACGACACATTCTGATGCTTCAACATTCCAGTCCTGAGGACAATCCACCGTTAAATAAAGCATTTCCCATAACAGATGTGGTCATGTTAGCTTCCCTTGGTTGGATTTACAGCAGCACAACAGCATCCAACCTTCTTCTGAGCACTTCTGAGGCTGTTTTTGCTTCTCCAGGAACCTAATGCTTCCACGGGGTATGATCTCTGAGCGCCCATGGGCTCGCTTTCATATCCGCATCTACAAGGCCGAGGGCCTGCCCAACATGGACTCAGGACTCATGGCCAAGATGTCCATGGTCACCGACAGGACGGTGTTCATTGACCCCTACGTACGAGTGACCTTTGCTGGACAACAGGTACAAAGATGATGCACGCAGGGCTACTGCGGGTATCTTCTCCATACAGAGACCATAAAAGGACCCATTTAGGAACTGTATCTTTTTGATTTTATCATTGTCAAAACCTTTAATACATTTACAATAATTTTTTAACAGAATTTCGGTTTTGAAACCTATCAAAAGGTCCCTGAAGCCCATTACAGTATTGATGTATTGTGCATAAATCACTGATTTAAATTTCCCCAACATGTCTTTAAATCGTTTTTGTTCTTTATTGCTCATCGGGGCTGAATCTCGGGTATCTCGTGCGTCTCGGTGCCGTAGGGGGAGACGTCCGTGGTTACCGCCAGCAGCTCTCCGGTTTGGAACGAAGAGATCTCCTTCATCGAGCAGTTTCCTCCTCTGGCTCAGCGAATCAGAGTTCAGATCCTCGATGATGCAAAAATGGGAGACGTCATCCTAGCGACACACTTCCTGGACCTGCAGCAGATTTCTGATCCCACCAGGAACGGTAGTCCTCACCTTGTGTGCTTATTTGGTTTAGCGCTGACTGGGATGCTAGCTACTTGTCAGTTTGGTGCTATTGAAGTAATGAGGCTAGCTACATTTACTGAGTGCGTTTTGCTCGAATTCCAACTAGTATTTAAAGTTTAAAGGAAATGGTTGTTCCTCTGCAGGGTTTAACCCCATTTTTGGTCCAAGCTGGGTTAACTTATATGGTTCCCCTCAAAACTCCACCCTCAGAGACGTACATCAGGTAAACCGATGCCATCTTTACCCAAATAATGATATTATGACGCATTATATGTCTATAAACGATATGATCACCAGATAAACGACCACCTAGTAAAACTAGACACTGCGGAACTCTATTTCAGGCTTTAAACGAGGGTTTGGGTGAAGGAATCTTCTACCGTGGCCGAATCCTCCTGGCTCTGTCTGTGGAGGTTTACTCCTCACATTCAGCCGTCACCTCAGAATCAAGCTCAGGCTCCTCCACCAAGGTGCAGTATGATGAGGGGGAAAGTGGGCATCAAACCCAGTTAACTACGGAGTTCAGTGTTAAAACACTTCCATGACGCTGTAGATCTGTCTGTGAGCAGCTCAGTAAGAGTCGGACATTCCACCTCATAGATGTTCTGACAGAAACCCTCGAAGTTAATACATTTCATATTCAGCTCTGTCCAAGTCAAACTCTGAAAAAGAAATGAAAGAGTTTCATTTCAAAGACCCAAACTTAATTTAACTAACTCCAGTCATGACTTATGACCCAAAAGGTTAAAGGAAAGCTGGGAAGATTTGGACTGAAGAAGAGAAGCACCAAGACGGAGGGCAAGCACGGTCAGTCCAAAAAAGAAGAGTTTCTTCATTGTATCTATGATTCACCCGCAATTAAAACTTCAGAGTTACGCTGTACAATTTTGAGAAGAATTGAACCTAACCTGTGTAGGTACAGGGAGATGAGTGACAAGTTAGACCAGGGCTGGGCAGTTATTTAGTCTGAAGGGCCACAGTGGGTTGTAGCTCTTGATGAAGGGGCCGGCCAGGTGGTGCAGGAAGCTAACTCCCACATGAGGATCAGAGGTTAGCTAAAAATCCTAACAATCCTGCTTGATGGACTATTGACTGAGGAAATAGTTAGAAGAGCCTGTAAATTGGTGCAACTAGAGATGGATGATGAAGCTCCAAATGATGTTTGGCCCCACCTTCTTGAGAGGACATGTTAGCATGCTAGCTGAAGGGGGGGTCTGAACCTTTTTCTAACCAATCAAGCTGACAACCTTCTTCATTTGGCTTCTGGAGGAATGATTGTGGAGGCTCTGCGGGCCGGATTAAATAGTTCATCGGGCCCCCGGGCCTCAGTTTGCCCTCCTTTGGTTTAGAGTCACTAGTGACAAGTTACAGCTGTTCTCACCCTGGCAATGAAACTCAGTGAATTCCTTCTATCCATCCATCCATCCATCCATCCGTCCATTAATCCATCCATCTGTCCATTAATCCATCCATCCATCCAGTGTTCATCTAGTGTTCATTATGAAAGCCATTGCCTCGGGTGTTGATCTTTTTTACACAGCTACAATAGTTGTTGTTCCTACTCAGGAATTGAAATGAAAATGATCAAGGGAGCACCTTCAGCCTGTTATCGTGTCCAGCATGAACCGCTGGGTTGGTCCTTTCTCCTCAGGATTCTTGTACACGTTAACATGAATTAAAGAGTTCATTTTTCCAGCAGCATCTCGAGCTGCTGGAGCCACCTCTGAAGAGTCCGAAGAGGCAGCATCTGAGGTACCAGAGGCTGTTACTGTCGTGGTGGAGGAGACCCACCCACTGCCCGAGGTCAGTATCCACACCCACCACCAGACCACAGAGGTCGGTGAGAGGTTAGGCCTGATCAGCATGCAGACGCTCCACTCTTTCTATCCTTCTCCTTTGATCATCCCATGCATCTGATGCAGGTTTATCGTGGTTTCATCTGTCCAGAATCTGATTCCACAAGTTGAGTGTTTCTGTTTTTTGGGTTAATTTTTAGTTTCTGAAATGAAAGATATACCGGTCAAAACTTTCTTTATGCTGATCTGTAGCTTTTCTCTTTTGTTGTATGGTGCACCTCTGTTTATATCCAGAAATAGATCTCTCTGTGTCAACTGGACTGAAAGGTTTCCTTGAAAACGTTTCGCCCTCTCTCCAGAGAGCTTCTTCAGTTCTAAGTTTGCTGGGGCAGAGCTTGAACATCTAGCCCTGTGGACCATCGACATGTTAATGGCCCGGGTGGTCACCTGAGAGTCCTTGGCAGGGTGGTTGGCAGGGTCGTTCACCTAGTTTCGGTTGGGGTGCTTCCCCTTTGTCTGTTGGGTCACATGTTAATGAGTCACCAGGTCTCGTCAAACGGTGTGAATGTTTGGATTGTTGATGAAGAGAGTGGAGGACTGCTTGTAGGTGGGTGACAGAAAGTGCCGTAGTCCACCACCTCTGTTTAAAGATGGTTTTTCCAACTTGACGTGGATGGCTTCCTTGACACCCCTCTCAAACCAGCGATCTTCTCTGGCCAGCACACGTACTTGACTGTCCTCAAAGGAGTGTCTTTAGGTGTAGGTGTCCTGGTTGAGTCCTGTCCTGAAGAAGTGGCACGCCTGTGTTAAATATCTGTTTATGGAGGGGCTGTTGGTTTCCCCAATGTACAGTTCCTTGCATTCTCCTGGCACTGACTAGCATAGACACACATTGCTTTGTTTGTGTCTTGGTGTCTTGTCCTTGGGTGACCAGTTTCTGTCTTGGAGTGTGTTGAGGGTTTGAACTTGTACTGAAATGTCATGTTTTTGAAGATTCTCCTGAATTTTTTCTGAAACTCCAGACAGGTAGGGATAGAAATGCTGTGACGTTTATTTCTTTCCTCTTCTTTGGTTGGGGTCTGCTTTTTGGAGGTCTTGTGAAGGCCCAGTCTAGTAACCACATGTTTTGAGTGCTGTTTTTAGATGTTCCTGTTCTTTCTTCTTCCTTTGCCAGTAGGTACTCTTTGGTCTCTATGTTGTAGCATATATATTTGATAACACCGTTTATGTTCCAGTGGGTGGTGTGAGTCAAAAAGAAGGTACTGATCTGTGTGGGTAGGTTTTCTGTAGACCTCAATGCTGAGGTTTCTGTCCTCCCGATCTTGACTGCACAGTCCAAGAAGGCCAGACTGTCTTCTTTTACGTCCTCTCTGGTGAATTTGACGTAATCATCTGTGTTATTCCAGGTGGCTGGAGAACGCCCAATTCTTTTTGTTTGAATCTTGACCCAGGTGTCATCAACATATCTGAACCAGTGGGCTTGGGGACGGTTCTCAGAAAGACCACAGGACTCTGGTTTCAACCTCCTCCATGTAGAGATTGGCAACTATGGGAGACACTGGTGAACCCATGGCACAACCATGTTTCTGCCTGTAGAAGCCCTCTCTGTATTGAAAGTAGGTGGTGTTCAAACAGAGGTCCAGCATGGCAAATTTAAATGGTAAGTATACAGTTTTCCTGGAAGGCCGCTATCCAATAGAAGGTGCTTAGATGGTCGCTGTTGCCTCAGTGGTAGGATACACGTGAAGAGGAATTGACATCGTAGGATACCATGGCCCAGAAGTTTGAGACGACTGACCTTTTTAGCAAAATCCTGGAAAAGAAGACAGTCTGGCCTTCTTGGACTGTGCATGTCCAGATCGAGGAGGACAGAAACCTTAGTATTGAGATCTACAGAAAACCTACCCACACAGATCAGTACCTTCTTTTTGACTCACACCACCCACTGGAACATAAACTTGGTGTTATCAAAATGCTACAACATAGGGCCAAAGAAGTACCCACCACAACCCAAGGGAAGAAGAAAGAATGGAAACATCTAAAAAACAGCACTCAAAAACATGTGGTTACCCAGACTGGGCCTTTCACAAAGACTCCTACAAAAACGAGACCCCAGCAAAAGAAGAGGAAAGAAATAAACGTCACAGCATTTCTTCTATCTCTACCTGTCTGGAGTTTCAGAAAAAAATTCAGGAGAATCTTCCAAAAACATGACATTCCAGTACAGTTCAAACCTCCAACACACTCAGACAGAAACTGGTCCACCCAAAGGACAAGACACTAAGACACAAACAGCATGCTATTACTGCTAAACAGTGCCAGGAGGAATGCAAGGAACTGTACATTGGGAAACCAAACAGCCCCTCCACAAAACGTAGGAATAATGGCCCAACACAGACGTGCTACACTTCTTCATACAGGACAGGACTCCAGTAACACCTACACCTAAAAGAAAGCGGACACTCCTTTGAGGACAGTCAAGTACGTGTGCTGGCCAGAGAAGATTGCTGGTTTGAGATGGGTGTCAAGGAAGCCATCCACGTCAAGTTGGAACAACCATCTTTAAACAGAGGTGGTGGACTACGGCACTTTCTGTCACCCACCTACAAGCAGTCCTCCACTCTCTTCATCAACAATCCAAACATTCACACCGTTTGACGAGACCTGGTGACTCATCACCATGTGACCCAACAGACAAAGGGGAAGCACCCCAACTGAAACTAGGTGAACGACCCTGCCAACCACCCTGCCAAGGACTCTCAGGTGACCACCCGAGCCATTAACATGTCGATGGTCCACAGGGCTAGATGTTCAAGCTCTGCCCCAGCAAGCTTAGAATTGAAGAAGCTCTCTGGAGAGAGGGCGAAACGTTTTCAAGGAAACCTTTCAGTCCAGTTGACACAGAGATCTAACTTTGGATAACCATGACCTGGATGAGTGAGAATCTACACAGACATCTCTGTTTATAGTTGTCCAGTTTGTGCATGTACATGAACTGTATTCTGTTAACCCTTGAAGTAATTAAACATAACAAAAAGCCTGACTTTATCATGTCTTTAGGGTTTCTTGGGAGACAAAGAGGATTTCCTGCTGTTTGCATCTCTATTTGAGGTCACCATGATGGACCCGTGTGTGGGAACTAAACCAGTGAAATTTGAACTCTCCATTGGTGAGAAAAGTATTTTATTTACTGTTCTTACTTGAATCATCCATCCATCCATCCATCCATCCATTTTCCTCCACTTATCCGGGGTCGGATCGCGGGGGCAGCAGCCTAAGCAGGGAAGCCCAGACTTCCCTCTCCCCAGCCATTTTGTCCAGCTCTTCCGGGGGGATCCCAAGGCATTCCCAGGACAACCAAGAGACATAGTCCCTCCAGCGTGTCCTGGGTCTTCCCGGAGCCGCCTACCGGAGGGACGTGCCCTGAACACCTCACCAGGGAGGCGTCCGGGAGGCATCCTGACTAGGTGCCCGAGCCACCTCCTCTGGCTCTTCCCAACATGGAGGAGCAGCGGCTCTACTCCAGGCTCCTCCCAGATGGCAGAGCGTCTTACCCTGTCTCTAAGGGAGATCCCAGCCACCCTACAGAGGAAGCTCATGACCATAGGTGAGGGTAGGAATGAAGATCGACCTGTAAATCAAGAGCTTTGTCTTTCGGCTCAGCTCTCTCTTCACCACAACGGACCGGTGCAGAGTTCGCATTACTGCAGACACCGCACCGATCCGCCTGTCGATCTCCCGCTCCATTCTTCCCTCACTCGTGAACAAGACCCCGAGGTACTTGAACTCCTCCACTTGGGGCAGGATCTCCTCCCCAACCCGGAGACGGCACTCCACCTTTTTCCGACTCTAACCATGGCCTCAGATTTGGAGGAGCTGATTCTCAACCCGGCCGCTTCACACTCGGTTGCGAACCGGTCCAGCGAGAGCTGGAGGTCACGGACTGATGAAGCCAACAAGACCACATCATCTGCAAAGAGCAGAGACCCAATCCTGAGGCCACCAAGCCAGACCCCCTCAACACCACGGCTGCGCCTAGAAATTCTGTCCATATAGGTTATGAACAGAATCGGTGACAAAGGGCAGCCCTGGCAGAGTCCAACCCCCACTGGAAACGAGTCCGACTTACTGCCAGCAATACGGACCAAGCTCTGACACCGGTAATACAGAGAGCGGACGGCCTGTATCAGGGGGCTCGACACCCCATACTCCCAGAGAACCCTCCACAGGACTCCCCGAGGGACATGGTCGAATGCCTTCTCCAAATTCACAAAGCACATGTGGACTGGTTGGACTAACTCCCAAGCACTGTCAAGGACCCTGCTGAGGGTATGGAGCTGGTCCACAGTTCCATGCCCAGGAAGAAAACCGCATTGCTCCTCCTGAATCCGAGGTTTGACTATCCGGCGGACCCTCCCCTCCAGTACCCCTGAATAGACCTTACCAGGGAGGCTGAGGAGTGTGATCCCCCTATAGTTGGAACACACCCTCTGGTCCCCCTTCTTAAAAAGAGGGACCACCACCCCGGTCTGCCTATCCAGTGGTACCGCCCTTGATGTCCACGCGACGTTGCAGTGTCGTGTCAACCACAACAGCCCTACAACATCCAGAGCCTTAAGCAACTCCGGTCGGATCTCATCCACCCCCGGGGCCCTGCCACCGAGGAGTTTTTTGACCACCTCGGCAACTTCAGCCCTGGAGATACGAGTACCCGTCCCTGAATCCCCAGGTCATGCTTCCTCACCAGAGGGCACGTCGGTGAGATTGAGGAGGTCTTCGGTGTCCAGGACATGCGACCGCAAATCCGATGACATGACCACAAGCCCGAAGAGGCAACGTGGGACCCCCCTCCCGTGGGCTCAGGAAATCAGTTGGAACATGGTATTTCTTTGTTGGGAAAGTCTAGTCTTGTCTGGGACACTCAGGGGTCCCAGACCAACCGTAGACTGGTCCTGTCAGGAGGGATCTGACTGGACATACCCTGGTAGATGAGGACCTAACTTCCACTTTCAGGGTTATTGGTGCTAACTCTGCCAGCTGCAGCTTTGGTTGACACACAGCTGGGAGATTATTTGGAGAATCTCCTCAAAAGATCAAGATTAGATTCGATTTGCTTGACTGCATTGCCAAATACCAATTTGAATAGTTGAGGCTCATATAAATGTTTTATGCCTGCCCCAAGTGGAGGAGTTCAAGTACCTCAGGTCTTGTCCACGAGTGAGGGAAGAATGGAGCTGGAGGTCGACAGGCGGATCGGTGCGGCGTCTGCAGTAATGCGGACTCTGCACCGGTCCGTTGTGGTGAAGAGAGAGCTGAGTCAAAAGGCAAAGCTTTCGATTTACTGGTCGATCTTCATTCCTACCCTCACCTATGGCCATGAGCTTTGGGTAGTGACCGAAAGATCGAACGCCTCGGGATCCCCCCGGAAGAGCTGCATGAAGTGGTTGGGGAGAGGGAAGTCTGGGCTTCCCTGCTTAGGCTTCTGCCCCTGTGACCCGACCCCGGATAAGTGGAGGAAGATGGATGGATGGATAAATGTTTTATTTGAGGACTTGACCTTTTCATGGACCATTGCAGGGAATTATGGGAAGGCACTTGAGGTTGGGAGATCCAAGAAGAGCCAGAACAAGGAGGACCTGAGAAAGAGTAAAGATGACCTGCGGAGGAGTAGGGAGGATCTTACCGAGGAGGGGCAAAGTCTTCTGGAGTCGGAGGACGAGCTGGACAAAATGGAGGCGCTGAATCCAGAACCCCAGATCAAGTCTGTGTCCGCTGCCATGAGACCGGAGCCGACCAAGTATGACAGGTAAACAACCACCGCGTCCATGACGACGCAACAATCAGTTCCTTCAGCTGGCTGATGATTATTGGTAAGCAACCCTGAAGGACTTTCCGTTTTCTTCATGTCAATCACCATTCTCAGATGGTGTCTGCCAGCTTGACTTGTTGATCCATCCGTCTGTCTTGCAGGTCTTTCTACTGTATCCCTCTCCAGCCGGCCTCAGTGCGACAGAAGCCATGTCTTTTCATCTGGACTCAATATGAAGATCATAACTTTCGCCTCTACCAGACCAACTGTCTCAGCAAGATGGCCGATAGGCTGGTGAGAGTCTTGTGATGCACGAGTTCCCTGATATGTGAGCTCGCAGTGCTTCATCCACTCCTCCTCTCCACGGTCCCTGTTATTTAACAGGAAATGGGACTCGATGAGGTGGAGCGTCTCTTCAGGAGGCCAAGGAGTAAAGCCAAAGAGCGTCTGGTGGAGGTGCTGCTAGGGCTGGTGGCCGCCTGCAAGTACGTTTCTGTTTGTTTCATTTTAGTTTAATTCTCTTTAAGAAGCAGCTGACATCTCCTCCTTATCATGACTCTGCAGGCAGTTTTCTATTTTGTCAGAAAGGAGGTCTCATTCTCGTCCCAACAAGTTGGACAGATGCAGGAGGGACTTCATCAAGAAGAATTTGGTGAATGTTTCCGCTGGCTTTTTCTCCACCATTCCCCTAGGTCTTTGACAGTTGTCTCTTCTCTGTCTCACTTAATGTCTGACTTGCCAGATCCTGCTAGCTAGACAGGCGGTGAGAGCAAGAAAAAGGGTCACCAGGCGGACAGTCAAACAACGTCTGATGGAAAGCAGGAAATTCCTGAAGATGCTCCGCCTTTTGGCTAAAGAGGTGACAGAACAGGTTCCCACAAAGATGTGACTTTATTGATATAAAGGTGCAGGCTTTAGTGATCCCACAGCAGATTGTCAGGGCAATTATTTAGCCTGAAGGGCCACATTGGGTTCTAGATATTGATGAAGGGGCCCGGCCAGTGGTCCGGGAAACTAAGCCCCCAAATGAGGAGAACAATCGACTATTGAGAACTATTGACAGATAAACTATTTTGAAGAGCCTGTAAACCGGTGCAACTAGAGATGGATGACGAAGCTCCAGATGATGTTTGGCCCCACCTTCTTGAGAGGACATGTTAGCATGCTAGCTGAAGGGGGGGTCTGAACCTTTTTCTAACCAATCAAGCTGACAACCTTCTTAATTTGGCTTTTGGAGAAATAATTGTGAAGGCTCTGCGGGCGGGATTAAATAGCTCATCGGGCCACATGTGGCCCCCGGGCCTTAGTTTGCTCACCTTTGATCTAAAATAAAGCAAATAAACTTTACAGACCATTCACTACAGTAGAAACAGTGGTCGGTTGTAATCTAAGGTTTGTAATTCCTCTTTTCAGCCCCAGTCTACGATACCAGATGTGTTCCTATGGTTACTGCGTGGAACCAAGAGATTGGCTTATGTACGAATTCCTGCACACTCCATCCTCTTCTCACTGGTTGAGGAACAGAGGGGACGTAACTGTGGCCGAGTTACCACCCTCTACATTAAGGTAGCCGCTGTCGAAGAAATCATTCAGTCCAGGTTTGAGGTTTGCTGACCCAGCTGACCCAGAGCAGTGAAATCAGGGTACTTTTATACAAGGGAAACAAAAAGGCAGCGATCGCATTAGTATTACACAGGAACCGGGAAGATGGGGAGACAGTAGGCGCTAAGGTGGGGGTCAGCGTCACCTGGGCATAGACCCCGGGGGCATGAATGGAGGTTCCTTGATCAAGGTGTTAATCAAGAACGGGAAACAGGGAGGAAGGGGGAAACAGTGCCAGTTCAGGGAGGGGTCTCTGATTAAGATGATAAATCAATTACAGGATTAATCAAGGACAGAAGACAGAGGAGGAAGGGAAACCAAAAGGCACCAAGAACTGAGAAGTCTCGGTGGGTGGGAGCAGATGGTTTGAGACGTTCTCAGGTAATAGAGTGCGGAGAGACGTTTCTAGTATACAAAAGACAGCTAGCAGAAAAGCCTTCCATTATACAAAGACATTTCAAATACAAGACATTCTTCATTGTTTTCTTCCTCACCGCTCTTGGGCAGAATTTGTGTTCATGAACATGTGAAGATCTACTTTAGAATAATTTCCTTTTGCCAGTTGATCTATACATGTAAACGTACAAGCATCTGGTCGACACCACAAATTGTGATTGTTCTGCAAACGTCCAGTGATTTCAGTTTTCAAAGTACAGTTCTAGTAATTACCACAGCTGGTCGCCGGACCCAGTGTCTTCTGAGGAGGTCTGGACCACATACCCTTCTGTCTTTAAAATGAGGAGAACATTCACTGTCCTTTTGCAGGCCCCAGGAGGTCCAGTCAGTGAGATCTTTGCAAAGCTGGAGGTATACATGTGGCTGGGTTTAGCCAAGTACAGCAAGGAGGCCACCAATAACTTGCCGGATGAGTTTCTGCCAGTTTTTGAGGAGGAAGATGAAGATCAGACGAAGCTGGTTCCCACAGGGTTGAGGAAGCTTCCTCTCACTCTGTCCTGCCAGGGTAAGTACGCTAATTGTAAGCTAACTCCAGGCGTCCAGACGGCCTTTTCCGCTCTGCTGAAGGAACAAATTTGTCACCACAGACAGTCGATACTTCCAGCTACGATGTCACCTGTACCAGGGCCGCGGCTTGATGGCGGCTGAAGATAATGGCCTGTCCAGTCCTTTTGCTAAGGTCGTTTTCTCTACTCAGTGCCTGGTTACCAGGGTAGGTAAACCCGTCCATTTAGATGAAAAGGTCATTGTTTTTCATGAATCCATATAAAAGGAGCAACATCTGGAATATTCATGGCTGCTCTTTCCATTCAAAGTTGTAGTCATAGTTATTAAAACTGTCCTTGAAATGGTGTTATTAAATAACACCTGTCTCTGCTCAGGTGTTGCCTGAAACTCTCTCTCCAGCCTGGTGTGAGACGTTATTGTTCGACAGAGTCCTGCTGGAGGGAACTCCAGAGCAGCTCAGACAGGATCCGCCTCTCATTGTCATCAACATCTACAGTCACAGCAGCATGGTTGCACCGAAATTTACATTTTCAGCTAAAGTGACACCTTAACGTCCAATTCTGGAACTGACCTGACGTCACCTGTCTGCGTGTCTGCAGGGGGGCCCAAAGCCACTCGGCCGGGCCTTTGCAGAGCCAGACTTTAAAACCGTGGACCAGTTGTACAAGAAGCCTCATCTGCGGTTCTTCGACGTGAACATGGGGAAGATCCGTGCGGGGGAGCTGCTGGCCTCCTTCGAGCTGATCGAGCTGGACTACTCGTTCAGAGAGGTGACGCCCAATTGTCTGATCGTCTTTTACACTTGTGTTGGAGCTTTAGTGTTGCAGTATTATTGTTCATTGTAGCAAAAAGATGATTTCATAAGAGCTTTTAATCTCAGTCAAAGGCCCAGAAATCTTTGGACGGGGACACAATCTTTACGGTTTGGCTGATGATGGTCTGGCTGAGGGCCGTCAGACCCCTGAGCATCACCTTTTCTGTACTTCCGTTTGCACATTTTTTCATGTTGCACATTTGTTTGGTGCTTCTAGTTGCACATTTTTCACTTCCAGGTGCACATCTTTTTTCATGTTGCACATTTGTATGTTACTTACACTAATTGCACATTTGTCATGTTGCACATTTTGCACCTTAGTCTTTGTACATTTATTTTGCTGTTAATTGCTGTAATCTGCCATCGTTCCTGCCCTAGCCCTCTAGGGGCAATATCTTGCTGTAAATCAGGGGTCACCAACACGGTGCCCACGGGCACCAAGTCGCCCACAAGGACCACAGGAGTTGCCCGCAGGCCTGTTCTAAAAATAGCATACCTCGCAAGTGAGCTGCGTCTAAAATGTAATTTTTTTCTGCTGCTATTTTTTTAATCAAACTTTCATTTATATAGATTTGAAAATGACAATGTCTTAAAAATAAAATAATTAAAAATATGTTTATTATGTGTGAAGTTTAGGTGAAATCTGACCTAGTTCAAAAATCAGTACTGTGCGCGTGACGAAACCTTTGTGCTTGTGGAGTAAGCTAGCGGGCAGTGAAGATGGTGAGCGGAGTGCAGTTTCTTATCCCAAAAACGTGGCAGAAAAAAGAAAGAAAACGTATCATTTCAAAGTGAATGGGAGGAAGAGTTCTTTTTTTCCTACTGTGAAAGGAGGCTGTGTGTGTTTCATTTGCGGGACGACTGTGGCGACACACGTCAGTGACTGGTGGAAACTGGTCATATTTTTTCTATGAAATGGAGAAGTGATCATGTGAACAACTGCTGAGATTAATAAAAAAAAGTTTTGAATATTGATATTATCTGTTTCCCACTATAACTTATTAATAATTAACTATTGATTTTATATATATACACACAATTTTTTATTTTAGAGGAGTGTGTCAAACTAGTAGCCCTTCACATGACTCGGTACCCATGAAGTAACTCTTGTTTCAAAAAGGTTGGTGACCCCTGCTGTAAATAGTATTGTAGTGGTTGCTGCCGTAACGAGCCAATTTCCTATGCCTGGGATAAATAAAAGCATTTCTATTCTATTCTGTTCTATTCTATTCTATCACCTGTACCTACCGTGCTTGGTGATGATATGTGCAGGACGTGTGTGGAGCTCCGTACGAGGCTCTTAGATCCAAGTCTGAGGTGTTGAGTCCTCGGCTTTCCTGCAGTCTGTGTTTACTCTCTCTCTCTCTCTCTCTGTCTATCTCTCTCTCTCTCTTTCTCACTGTATTTTGACAAAAATGGTAACCAAAATTGACCAGTTATTGTTGCTCTCTCGGTATTTCAGATTCTCCCGTTTAGCTTCAGAATGTAAGATTAACAAAATGAAATGTTGAACGATCTGCGCTGTTGCCTTGGGAGCAAATTAACGTGTTTCGTCCTCCGCAGCCTTGTCTCCCGCAGAGTGTGGACCCTCAAGAGCTGACCTTCGTAGAGGATGAGAGATGTTACATCATTCCAGACGGAGTTCGGCCGGTGCTGAAGACCTTCAGGATTGAGGTCTCACAGGCTGCTGTTGGCATGTCACACGTGTGAAACCGCGTTTATCATAGCTTCTGATTTCTACACCCATTTGTGTGTGTCTGTGCGTGTGCACGCACCTAGGTGCTGTTCTGGGGTCTGCGTGAACTGAAGCGGGTGGAGCTGTTCGAGGTGTCTCGTCCCTTTGTGAGGATGGAGTGTGCGGGACATCAGCTGGAATCGGAAGAAATCGAAAACTTTAAACTTCACCCTAACTTCAAAGAGATGGTCCGCTCCATTGATGTTGTGAGTTTCTGTAATTAACGTTCAGTTTGGACATCTTCACAGGGCGCTTTTGTTCACAGCAGAAGGCAACACAATCATATACCATCATCGATAACAACAATAAATAGAGATAAAACTTTAGAATCCTCTTAGTGGTATGAGTTAGAGCAGGGGTGCGCAATTGTTTAGCCTGAAGGGCCACATTGGGTTGTAGATCTTGGTGAAGGGGCCGGTCAGGTGGCGCAGGAAGCTAACCCCCCACATGAGGATCAGAGGTTAGCTAAAAATCCTGCTTGATGGACTATTGACTGAGAAAATAGTTAGAAGATCCTGTAAATTAGTCCAACTAGAGATGGATGATGAAGCTCCAAATGATGTTTGGCCCCACCTTCTTGAGAGGACATGTTAGCATGCTAGCTGAAGGGGGGTCTGAACCTTTTTCTAACCAATCAAGCTGACAACCCTCTTCATTTGGCTTCTGGAGAAATTATTGTGAAGGCTCTGCGGGCCGCATTAAAGAGTTCATCGGGCCACATGCGGCCCCTGGGCCTTAGATTGCCCACCTCTGGTTTAGATGTTTCTGGGTTAATAAAACTTGACCAAGGCTCAGAGTTATAATATCTAATATATTAAATTATAATTATAGTAATAATACCTAATTTATCTTTCAGTTATAAGGGGAGGGGACAGTTAGCTGCAGAGTGATGTCATGTTGAAAAGACCACTGGTCAGATGCTGGTTAATGAGAACAATGAGGCTGGAAGCTGCTGTGATGGAACAGGGAGAACTGAGGGCTGACCTGCTAAATAGAGAACGACAGGAAAGACATAGAGACCCCCCATAAAAGAGAAGAGCTGAAAGTAGATGAGGACACCCTGGGCACCCTTTCAGTTGATTTTTACATTTTGCTTTATCATATGGACGAGAAGGTAAGCTCTTATTCTTTCTGTGATGGCTCCAACCAGGAGCTGCCGGAGCAGGCCTACCTCCACCCTCCGCTGACCATCTTTGTGTTGGAGCAACGGGCATTTGGTCGGCTTGCTCTGGTGGGCTCTCATGTGGTCCAGAGTCTTATGGATTATGCCCCACCTGAGACTGGGCTGCAGCCAGAGGAGGAGGACGATGAGCCTAAGAGACAAAAGACACACGGTAAAAGAGCCATGAAGGAAATAATACCGGGTTTAGCCGTGTTCAGCACCTAAACAACTGGTCTAGTTTTACTTATCTGATTGTTCGTGACAGATTAGTGTGTGCTGCCTGAGTTCTGGGAATGTTTACCTAAACACTCACCAAATTAGTTTGAGGTCTTCATAAATTCTCTCCACTTTTCATTCTTTGTTCACGACTCTGTTAGCCTCTCTGGTGGTGCAGAATACGCCGAAGGTCAGCCGTCTGAAGGCAGTGAAAAACATTGGACTTGCCGGTCTGCCCATTATGCAGACAAGAATCCCCATCAATCCTCTCAAGCTTGTTCGTGTGCGTATCAAACACCTTCTTGCCATTTTTATGTGGCTTCAGTTTTGATGGAAGACGTTTCCACTGCTCACACAGGCTCCTCTGAACAAACTGATGAAAAGTGTGGACGAGTTTGAGGAGGAGCCTCCTGAGAAGGAAGAATTAGACTGGTGGTCCAAATACTATGCTTCAGTGGAGGAGATCGAGAGAAAGGTGAGCCGGTAATTTACCAAAACCATCTGATGCGAAAGTTCTGAGACTTTGATGCTGAAACTAGCATAAACTCCACAACCATTCATCGCATAACTTCTAGAGCTGTGTATGAATTTCTATTTGTAACTTCATGTGAACTGTTTGCAGGCTGCTGAGGAGAGAGAGATGGAGGAACAAGCAGAGACCGGTGCAGTTTAAACTCTTATTTTACAATATGGTCTTATTCAAATGTATTAAAATAATATTAAATTATTTTAATTGACGAGTCAAACGCAATAATCCATGAAATCATTTGGAAACCGATGGAAGACATCAGCAGGGTCGTAGTGATGATAAAACTGGGACGATCCTGAAGATGCAGCCACAGGAAAAGAGTTACTTCCTGTTTTCAATGGAAGCATTTCAGTCTTGATGCTGATGGTTATTTTTTTTTGTTCTGTCACTCTGATGCTTTGGGAGGAGAGTCAGTAACATTGTTATGGTCTATAAATGCTACATACCTGGGATCTTTCTCAGTTTCTCATGGTAAACAAACGGGTTGTAACGGCATCTTTGTGAAAACTGACATTTTGAGTAACCGTGAAAAGCAGCTTTCTGTAACAGAGAGACACAGGGTTCTTCAGAGGTTTGTGGTTCCTCCTGAATGTTCTTGCAGTGGAAAAATAGCTTTAGTGTTTTTACATTTTTGCAGAGACGCGAAATCTGACGATGGCAAACATTGATGATGACGACGAGGATGACGATAAAGAGCAGGAAAATGAAGAGGTGGATCCTCCCAAACGCAAAATGATCGCCACGCTGAAGGTGAAAGTAACGTTCAGTGTGTAGTTTCATTCTTTCTCTGGAAGTAAGAGTTACATTTTTAATCTATTCTGCAGCTATTCGAGTCTTTTTGCTCTTTACTTTGATTGACCCTGTTTTCAACAGCACAAAGCAGTTAAAAAAGGGTTGAATCATCAGAGCTGTTCATTGCGATCGTCGCTTGGTGTCCATGACCTGATCTGTTGTTTCGTTGACTCTTTTAGCTCTATGGATATGATCTGGAGTCAGAGTTCAGCCAGTTTCAGGACTGGCTGAAGAATTTCCCGCTCTATAAAGGCAGAGCAAACGCTGAAGATTTTGAAGAGGATGAAGAGGAGAGGTTCATGGGGAAATACAAGGTGCTGCGCACTGAACTGGTTGTTTACCTCTCCTGGAATATTTTGGGAGCGATGTTGTCTCACGTGTTTTTTTTTTTTTCACCGTCAGGGATCCTTCCTGGTTTACCCCATCGATAAGGACGACACAGATGACACGACTTGTCAGATCACTAACGGAATCCCCACAAATTCAGCCATCAAAGCCTTGGTCAGAGTCTACATCATCAAGGTATCAAATTCATATTCTCTCTTTCAAGTGGCCGACCTGTAACGGTTTAGCCAGGTGGTAGACGTCCAAAAGGGTTACAGCTTCAATCCAGAACAACTGGATTTCTGCTGATTGATTATTTACACTAGCTGCTGCTGCTGCTGTTGTAGGCAACTAACCTGGCTCCGTCAGACCCGAATGGTAAAGCCGACCCTTACCTGGTGCTCAGAGTTGGACAGCAAATTCTTGACACCAAAGATCGATACATCCCCAAAGAGCTGAACCCCACCTTTGGCGAGTCGGTACCACTCAGAACTCCTCCACCTTTCCAAACCGGACCTCTCCAGACCGTCTGTCAGACCGTGTGCTGATTCTCTTCCAGGGTGTTTGAATTCACCGTGTCCTTCCCGCTGGATACAGAGCTGATCATCAAGGTGATGGACCACGATCTTGTGGGGACAGATGACATCATTGGTGAGACACGGATCGACCTGGAGAACCGGTTCTACAGCTCTCACAGAGCCTGCTGTGGCCTGGCTTTGTACTATGATGTGTGAGTACTCTTGATGTACCCTTGTTGTACCCTTTCACTCTTTACATGCTCCCTCTAGGAAATATTATTCAGAAACATGGCATAAATGTTCATTGCTATGCCGACGATACGCAGCTGTATTTATCCATGAAACCTGATGAAACAGAGCCGTTAGCCAGACTCCAGGCATGTCTCAAAGACATAAAAGACTGGATGAGCTCCAATTTCCTACTTTTAAACTCAGACAAAACTGCAGTCATTGTTCTTGGAGCTAAACATCTGAGGAACAGATTACCAGATAGCATTCTCTCCTTGGATGGCATTACTTTGTCCTCCAGTACGGCTGCAAGGAACCTGGGAGTTATCTTTGACCAGGACATGTCATTTCTCCCTCATATTAAACAGGTTTCTAGGACCGCCTTCTTTCACCTCCGTAATATTGCCAAGATCAGGAGCATCCTGTCACAGAGTGATGCTGAAAAACTGGTCCATGCTGTTGTTACCTCTAGACTGGACGACTGCAACTCATTACTGTCAGGATGTCCAGATGATTCCATTAACAACCTGCAGCTGATCCAGAACGCTGCAGCCAGAGTTCTGACAGGAACCAGCTCCAGGGAGCAGATCTCTCCAGTTTTAGCTTCTCTTCACTGGCTTCCAGTCAAATCTAGAATAGATTTAAAGACACCACGTCTGCCTTTGAGATCAAACTACAAACCTTTGTGTTCAGTGAAGCGTACAGCTGGCCTCAAACAAAGTGTGTAGGGCTGATGGATCTAGTTCCAGTCAGTTCTCACAGCTACAGCTAGAACAGGCTCACCAGACTCATGCTGCTACAGGCTACGCTGCTGGGACACAAACATGATCCACTGAGCAGTTCCCCACCTCCTCCACACCAACCACTCCCTCACCTCCTCTCCTCCTTTTCTTTTCTTCTCACCGGGATTATCTGTGTCCAGTGTTCCTGCCGTTCTGTGTCTCTCTCTCTCTCTCTCTCTCTCTCTCTCTCTCTCTCTCTCTCTCTCTCTGCAGGTCTCCATCTCCAGACCTTCATGCTGCACGGACCTCGGCCTCTGACAAACCCAGGGTCCACTGTCAGCACCTGCCTATGATGGTCCCTTTTTTATTAAAACCTGCCTATGCTGTTCCTCTCTTTATACCAGCCTGCTATAATGTGTTATGTATATATGTATATATATGTTATGTCCGATATGTTTGTATTTCTATGATTGTATTTTGTTTGTATTTCTATGGTTCTATGATTGTATCTGTTCCTATGATTGTATCTGTCTCTCTCTCTCTTTATTCTCTCTGTCCTGTCTCCCTCTTTTATTCCTCCTTTACCCAGCTGACTTTCAGCAGGATGGTTCCTCCTTGTGAGCCTGGTCCTGCTCAAGGTTTCTTCCTGTTAAAAGGGAGTTTTTCCTGCCACTGTGCTTACCTGGGGGTTCCGGCTCTGGGTTTCTGCCTCTGTAAAGCACCTAGAGACAATTTTATTGTAAAAGGTGCTATAGAAATAAAATTGAATTGAAATTGAAATTTGACATATTTACTTATGTAAACTGGTGATTATTTAAGCTGGACTTTAAATTCCTGTCACAACCTGCTTGAGATCTTCAGACTGTTTTAAGGCGTTTTGTTAACAGAAACCTGATTGCAGGCGGTCAGACGTGTGATAAATGAAGCACTCAGCAGCTGCTGCAGGGTGATCACGGGGCCATGTGCTGTTAAGTCGGGGTCGGCCCTGCTGGTTAAAAGGGGTCGCATCTGTGGTGGACCCCTCTGAGCAGCCATGTTGGTTTCTGGATGAGGCGGAACACCAAACCAGCCCGTCGCACCACTCCGGCACAGAAGCCGATGGGCAGGCACGTGGAGCTGGTGCACGAGAGATGCCTCTGAAGGGGATTTCCAAAAGCCTAATAAAAGAGACGAAATTGGGGAGAAAATTACAAAAGAAAAGAGAAAAAAACTTAGATGAAAATTTCAAGTATTTCTTCTTCATATGTTTAGCACTGATACTAATGCTAACATATTATTAATTATACTGATATATTATTCTGCTCTCATGAAGGAGTAAATGATAAAGATGCTGCTCGTTTTATTTATATTTATTTATTACTTTATTTATAAAGCTGTGCTCCATAGTTATGTGATTTCATACAGCAGAAAAGACCAAAACGATGTGAACGTTACAGATCAGTGCTTTTTTTTGGACTTTAATGGCTTCAGAACCGTCAACAGAGAGAAAAAAAACACCCAGGTGTGTTGCAGCCAGAGGAAAAAGGCCTCCTGAAGCTGCTAAACGGACCAGGCAGGTTAAGGCAGGGCGAAAACAACCTTCTGTGCTCAACCCGCTCAAGCTCACGTGTGTTCTCGGCAGAATGAGTCTCTACATTTCTACTTTTGATATTCAAATAAGAAAAAAAGGATTCAAATGTTTCCTTGAGACGACGCTGGTGACAACTTTGATGAAATTCACCTCCCAGTCAGAGCGAGTCCACTCAGCCCCAGCTCTAGAAGCTATATTTAACCTCTAGAATTAATATAATTGAGAGTCTGGTTGAAGCCGTCTCCAGGTTTTGATACAGATGAAGATGAGCTGTTTTTTTACATGTTGCTTTGTGCCCCTGTGAAGCCGTGAACCTGATCTGAGCTGATACAGGATTCCAGAACTCAGACTGTGGATCTCAGACCAAACAGGAAGTGTGAGAAGCTGCTGTGACCTGGAGAACAGACACCAACAGCTGAGCCCCATCCTCGTTTTTCAGAGGACTTCCAGAACTATGGAGGGACAAATGGAAGTTTAGAAGCAACCTACCAAAATCTGAGTTTTTCTGGTATTTGGGGTGGATTTTTATTCATTTCCACGTGCAGACCAGTTGCTTTATCACACGTTTCTGGGATCATGTTTAGATCTGTCCAGTCCCCAAGGACCAGCCGATTCTGGAGCCTTGTGGCGACGTTTCTGCAGTGAGGACAAAACCAAATTAAATATTAACATGGTGACACCAACATCTCAGTCTCTGGGACAAATCCGTGAAGAAAAAAACCTCCTAACGTGACATTCGGACGTTTTATTTAAGGGAAAAGCTCAAAAGAACCAAATGCAGCACAACCCGCGTAAAAGAAGCCTCGTCGGGTTTCCTGATGCGAGATCTCCTACGTTTCCATTAAAGCTCCTCTCTGTCTCCACCATCATTTACTTCCACGTCTTCCTCTTCCAGCTGCTTCATTCGCAGGCTGATGGAGCCGTAAGTTCTCTTGGGTCGTATGAACGCAGTACTGTGCTGGTAGAACCTGCCCTGGCAGACTGACACCAGGAGCAGCACACACAGGAACATCCCCCCCAGGGTCAGCAGGCCCAAGCCGGCAATGATGCACTTGTCCAAGTGGGAGCCCAGCTGGGCGTAGTAGATCTCCAGTTTCTCCATCTGCCGCGCTGAAACAGAGTCTCGGTCCACTTTGGCCTCTCTGGGTATCGTATAGGCGATGACCACCAGGACGATCCCACTGACCAAGAAGACCAGAGCAAAGATGAAGCCATAGTCTGTGGGCGGGGCTCTCGCTGGGCTGAACTGGGCAAAGGCTTCCTGCCCCCCGTCTCCTCCTTCCTGTTCATCAAGTGGCTCCAGCAAGGCGTGATGTTGCTGTTAACGACAACAAAGATCAATCAGAAGCTGGTTTGAGCTGGAAGTGTGAGTCACAGCCATCCACCAGGAGGGGAACCTCTGCCTGATCTGGTCTCCAAGACTGAAGCTTTCAGTGGCGAATGTGGACGTGTAACCAGCAGAAAGATTGAGCCACTTAGTCCAGAGAACACCTTGACCGGAGCAGCGTGTATATTGGAAAAAGGACGCAGCTAAAGAGGACGCATTTTTTTCCTCGAGGAAAAAAAAAATAAAAAATCAGCCCACAACAAGCTAATGCTAACTAGCTTTTAGAGCTGCAAACCCTTGAATCAGTTTTGGATTTCTAGATTCCTGGAGGAGCTACGGGGTATCAATCACACTCGTACTCTTTGATATGTGCCTCTTATGGAGCAAATCAACCCCCCCAGCTAAACCAGCTGATTTTCGCGGCAGAGAAATTCAGCAGTGGCGTAGCTACTGTATGTCTGAACATGCCTTGCTGTTAGATCGCGCTGGCGCTGACACAGACTCCTGCTGGGGGGGCTCGTCCTGCAGGCTGGGGCTGTTCTCCAGCCCCCGGGCAGGGCAGCACACAGAGGCTGCTCTCCAGGACGCTGTGGTCAGGGCTGGAGTCATGCCCTGCTGCCCTCCTCTTCCGTGGAGCTCCTGAAGCTCCATGGACGTCTCCAGAGACATCGGTTGGGTGTGCTCATGTCTTCACAACCACACCAGTCTGCATCACCCACAAAAACATAACAATGACTGACAGCAACCACATCCCATTCATCAGTCTAAATGAGTAATAATACATTATCAATCCGAGAAATAAATTCCAAACTCTGGAAAAGGAAACTGATCTGACGTTCCAGCGTCTGAGTCCCGATCTGGCTGCTTCCGGTGTCTCACCTTGTCCCATGAGGAGCACATCGTCAGCAGGGATGGAAAGACCAGGCTCGGAAAGCTTGCGGAGGAATTCTCACTGGCATCCTTCACCACCGCCAGCGTCTACCAGAGGAGGTCAGAGGGTCGTCAGGCAACTGCTTCACCTACGGAGCTCCGGTCATCTTCCTGTCTTAGTTCCCAATGACAGGAAGATTCCTTCTTTTTACAGATTTTTATAGCGCCATTGACAATAGAAATTGTCTCTAAGTGCTTTACAGAGGCAGAAACCCAGAGCCGGAACCCCCAGGTAAGCACAGTGGCAGGAAAAAACTTCCTTTTAACAGGAAGAAACCTTGAGCAGGACCAGGCTGAAGGAGGAACCAGCCTGCTGGGTAAAGGAGGAGAAGAAGAGGGAGACAGGACAGAGAGAATAAAAGAGAGCGAGAGAGAGAGAGAGAACCAAGTCTTTCTCTCAATGAATCATCTTTAATCTGATGCTACATTTAAATAACCGTCCCTGATCAGACTACACCAACTGCTGCTGGTGGTTTATTTATTTCATGGATGTGTCTTCAGTCATCAGCTAGGATCTCTGCCACCGGCACCACGTCTTCCTCACTGTGTGTGTGTGTGTGTGTGTGTGTGTGTGTGAGCTCAGTGTAGCATGCTCATACAGACACTGGTGATCATTAGAGTGCGTCAGGCTGCACCGACCCGGCAGCACCATGACCTTGCGCAGCGAAAACAAATATTCTCCAAACGGAACCAATACAAATCAGTGGGTCCCCTCATCTGTGTCCATCTGTCCGTCCAGCCGTCCGCTGTCCTGTGGACATGCACTCAGAACACACTCGCACCGACACAAGGCCCGTATAAAAGCGTCAGTGGGAGGAAAACGAGCGACAGCTGAGATGGACACAGAGGAGGAGGAGAGGGATGAAGACCGACGCTTCAATGACAGGTACCGGCTCTAAAGACAGCAGCGAGGCTGGAGAGCAGCGAGGCAGCATCCAGCAAAAACACTCAGCGGTTCTTAGAAATAACACGGATGAGGTGATGAGCTCTTACCTGGGAAACTACCGGTGGACGTCTGCAGAGGAGATGCGAAAGACGCTCCGCTGCTGCAGGTTCATGAGCGAGAGAGGGAGGGAGAGAGAGAGAGAGAGAGAGAGAGAGAGAGAGAGAGAGAGAGAGAGACCGCGCATGCGCAGCACCAGCTGATTTATCCAGAACGCAATCTGTTAGATGACACTGAGGAAAATACAAATCAGATTTACCGCAACGTTTTCCCCACATTATGTTCACGGATGAACACAACAGATAAAAGATGCGACTGTCTTTATGTCTTCTGTACTTCCAGGAGGTCAGACGGTTCTGGCCGTACAGATAGAAGCGGAAATTAATAACTGTAGGTCAAAAACATCCGTTACACGGTCTGAGCTGGTCATGCGTGTCTGCAAAATCCCCTTTAGTGTAAAACAGTCATTTTCATATTTCGTTTTACCGATCCTGCTGCAGTATGACGCGGAAATGTCCTCATAAAGAGCAGTATTGAAGATTTGCTGGCCTTAGGTTTAATTTGCGTTTTGAAACTGTAAAATGAGCAATGAGACTAAATGCTGAAAAAATAAAAAAATCATGAGCAAAATCTGGAGTTTTAAAAATGGGACAAGTGAACGTGGCCGGTTTCTGGAATGTTGGATGGCGTTTTGTTAAGCTAAGAGAACATTTTTTGTGTTTCATCTACAACCTGCAGCGAAAACAAGAGGTACTGGATGAAAAACAAATCGGGGTCCAATACTGACCCCTGGCGGACACGGCTGGGAACATCTAATCATGAAAGGAAACAATCAACTTACTTTTCCATTTATGATTCAGTACACGGTGGTTTTCAATTATAAATCAACAATTTGATTGCAAATTCCTCTCCCTCCCAGGCGGTGGCAGTGGATGGCCGTCTACACTGAGTCTGGTTCTGCTCGAGGTTTCTGCCTGTTAAAGGCTAAAAGTTTTTCCTCGCCACCTCACCACTACCAACGGCTTCCTCAGTGTGGAGCTTTGCCCTGGGAGCGCTTTCTCTTTTTGAACGTGTAAAGTGTCTTGAGATAACTTTGTTATGAACTGGCACTGAGATGAGGGCATGGAACCCGTTCTAACTGGAACTGGGGAATTACCCAGGCACCCACAAAACCACTGTCACACACACAGAGCTGCCGTTAACTTTGTTCAGACAACTTTTATTTAAATCCTGAGGAATAACTGACAGCTAGCTTCCATCTTCTGTACAGACGTATTGAGGACTGAACTTTCAAAAGTCACGATGAAAATCACGAACCGGAACCGCAGCCTGACGCAGCAGAAAAGCCTCAACAGTTCAAATCACACATTTGTATTATGTTGAGATTAGATTCTGTCACCATGTCAGCGAATTACTGGTGTAAAGTTCCTGTTCTTCCTAAACAGGAACCGTCTGATGATCTACTGAAGCTCAGAAGTTCCAGTCCTGGCATGCAGGAGCACATCTGGACAGAAGTCACAACATCAATATGCTGTATGTACAAACACATATGGAACTCCCTTTGCAATTAAAGGACGAACAAGTTTTAAAACAGGTTCTAAAACAGTCTCGAGTCAGTAATCGTGTGCGTTGAAAACCCAACTGAGCAGACAGCTTGTTATTACAGCACTATCCACCATTTATAAACACAAAGGTCATCGGACATTTAGTAAAACTATAAAACATTCAGAAACGTTTCTTAAAATGACTGCTGATGGCCCTTCTTCCTGCTAAATGTACAAACCAGGTAACATTTCTGACTCGACGTCTGAAATGACTGATTTTAAAACCCATGTGGAACTGGACATGAGCGGCTTGTGTGTGTTTTCATTTAAGACGCAGCTTGAATATCACATATTCGATGCAAATGCTGGCAATAAAGCCAGACGCCACTTTGCTCAGGCCAAAGGAAAGTTTCTTTTAAAACACCAAAAGGCAAAAACGACTAATTTCACTCAAAATCGCCAAGAATCATGATCTGTGGTTGGGTCATTGCTGGGCTGGCTTCGTAATTCAAGGAAAACCACAGTTCTGGACGAGTTATGCTAGATATCCCGGAAATTCTCAACACTGTGTTGACAAAAAAATAAATAAATAAAAACAAAATAATATAGATCACTTGTGATTTGCATGGCCCGCTCCAGTGAGCAGACATGCAAACAACTGGGTCAGAGGTCACATCTGTATATGCAGTTAGCGTTTGGGCAGGGAGGCCGCGGCTCTAGTGGCTCTGTCGCTCAGACACAACATCCTGCAGCCGCTTCAGCAGCACATCTGGGCTGCTGCTGCTCTGAGAACAAGCCCTCTTACTGGGGGAGGAAGAGGCTGAGGGCATCACGTCCCCTTCAGTGGTGAAGACCCTCTTTCTACTCACGCAGCCTTGCTGGATGATGCGGTTGATGGCCGTTAACTCCTGAGAGTAGAAATAGGACATACAGATATTCCAGTCGAATGTGCTAGTGAGCTAATAACAATAACGATTAACATATTTTCCGGACTATAAGTCGCACTTTTTTCATAGTTTGGCTGATCCTGCGACTTACATACATTAAAATATGTTAATTCACACTGACCGACATGACCAAGGAGTAAATATTGCCTACAGCCGCTCTAGGCTTCTTACAACTACCGGTATGTGCTACTCCTGTACCACTGAAAATGTATTTAAACATTAACTTAGAGTCAACTGAGAAAGACTGAACACAAATGCCCCCAAAAGAAACTCCTCTTCACCGAGGATGAAGACTTCACTGGATTCAGTGATGTGGAATGAGACGGAGATTTAGCTATACCTGCTAACCAGCTAGCTAGCTTGTTGGAGTCGCGAGCTTGTTATGCTAATTCTGCCTTTTCAGCCTCCCACATATGATCTTTATGCTATTGTGTAGCTGAATAACTGTTAATGTGTCACGTTATCACACCTGACAGCTGTTCAGCCTGTTGTTCTAGATTCTGCTGTTATTATTATAACTTGCTTTTCCGGATGAAATGTTTGTTCTTGGTCTTGGAATTTGTAATATACATTTCCCAAAAAAATGCAACTTATAGTCCAGTGCGACTTATATTTGTTTTTTTTCTCCTTCATGACACATTTTTTGACTGATGCGACTTATACTGAGGAGCGACTTATAGTCCGAAAAATATGGTAGTCTTCTGTATTCATTGTTGTGGAACTGGCGAGAAAAGTGTCATTTAACAAAAAAAGTCACTTAATATATAAATAAATTGAATAGCAAATGTGTGTGTGTGTGTGAGAGAGAGAGAGCTCTCACCTCAGACGGGCTGCTGTTAATCCTGTAGGAGTAAGAATTGACCGTGTGGCTCACGGTGGAATTCTTGTGAGGGGACACATACAGCGAATGTCTCTGGGAAACCCGGCGAGGAGAAAGAGTCTGAGCTCGGAGCGATGGGAACGGAGAGAGAGGAGGAACACCAACCTGAGAGCCACAAACAGATATTTGGGAATTATCAGCGCTTCCGTGGCTACATGCTAACATACTTTTCAGCAGGTCACATGATCTCGGCTCCATACCTCACTCTCACTGATGGCGTATCGCAGAGCAAAGTTTTTAACCTTCAAGACAAAGATGCTGTTGTAGAACTGGATGAGGTCACCTCGTTCCTCCTCTCCTGCCTGGCTAAAATTTGGCTCCCCAGAAGTCCCACTCTTTCTGTCTGCAGCTGTTGGAACACACGGACCAAAGACGGTTTATTTCCAAACCATCATCACTGTTTTCATAGTAAACACATTTCAAATAAAAAAGCAAAAACAGTTGTGTATTCGCTCTTCCTCGCATGCTAACACATTAGCATTAGCTGTGGTTTGTTATCCTGAAGATGGAGATGAGACAGACAGTTCTGTAGGTGGAGCCACTGGTGGCGTGTACGTACGTTCAGCAACTGAAGCAGCATCCACCTCCATTTTCTCTTCAGCCACACACTCTCTGGGGCTGTGACGCAGCAACACGTTGCGGTACACCTATGCACAAGCACACCTCTTCATTTGGGCATTTCTTTTAAATGAAAAACCAGCAGTATTCTACAGTGAGGGGTGTCCTACGTGGCTGTTGGCCTGCGGTTGGCTGCGGTAGCACTTCATGATGTCATGGAAAAAGTGCGTCTCCTTGGTAATCTGCAGGATTAGACACCGAGAAATAAGACAATTACTTTTTCTCCCTTGATGTTCTTCCTTTATGCAAACATTTTCCCTGAGAATTCTATCCAACTTTGTAAAAATGAGCAAACTGACAGGCTGCATCGTAGCTTTAGGTCTCGTATCCCGGTTAGGAGTTTGTTTTCTCACTTTGGACATGACGTAAACGCTGCAGAGCAGCAGCTGATCGAGGTGGCGGCCCTTCATCAGCTCCGTGCAGTGGATGAGAGTGTGTTCGAAACATGTCCAGATTTTCCCCCGCAGGTCTGAGGAGATATCCAGCTTCCAGCACAGATCCCTCAGACGTACACTGGCCAGGTGATACACCTGCAAACACCGAGGGGAAGTCGGACGTGAAGAGAAAAGGCCTGGATTTTCTACCCGCGAGGCAGGAAGTCGGTCTGTAGTTAGAGAGACATAAATCTACGTGAACAGATTTTCATGGAGCATTTTCCCGGCGGTCGCGGCTACAGACGGCGAGCGCTGCTACTCCAATTAATACGCCAATAGCTCCACTCAGTCGAGCCAATCAAATCGTTTGCTTGTTTTGGCGCACCATGGAAGCGCCGCAGCCGTCAGTTTGCGCTTGCGTGGCTTACTCCAAAAAAAGGAAGACTGATGAGGAAAACTGCTGTTTTAAAGATGAGTGGACGGAGAAATGAATGTTGATTCTGCCGTCAGCCAGTTCAAAACCAGTGTGCCTCATATGATCTGAAAACGTGGAATTAACGCAGCCACGTTTTCTGAAAAACTTGACATTTTAACTTGAAGTGTTCAATTTTTTCAGGGAGGTACTCTACTTGTGTTCCAAAAAAAAGTCTTGTTGCTCAGTCTTTCAATCCAGGACAACCGGACTTTGATCATTTTAGAAGATAAAAAACTGCTTTTTCATGGTTTTTAAAACCTAAGCATGGATCCGGATGCAGCCCCTGACCATGAATAGTTGTTTATGTCCGTGGTAAACTAGCAGTGGCCTCTGTGCAGCTCTTACCTTCCTGAAAAACAGAGCCAGAGAGCCTGTTCGTCGCGGCCGGCCTCCTGCCTGGGCGTCAGAGGTAGCAGGGTCCAGCGGCACGGTGTGAGTCAGCGAGGTGGTCAGCAGAAACTGAGCACTGATGGCTCCAGAAGAATCGCATGGCTGAACTGGAAACGGTTAAATTGTATAAATAATTAAAAGACAAGCACGCTTTGAGAAAAAGATCCATGTCCACAGCATTCTCCACCTTGAATTGGGACAGCGAGAGCTGCCGGGGAGCCTGGAGCACTGATCTTCAGGGTGCTGCTGGGGCCAATCATCAGCCTTTTAGCTGGTGAGATGAGGGTCAAGCCATGAGTCACTCCTGGAGGTGGGTGGTCATCACCAAAAAGACGCCGTTTAGCGCTGCCAGCTGCCGGGGAGCTGTAGCGGTCGTGAACTGACAGCGGAGAAGGAGGCACATCTGGAAAAGAGAGAAGCAGTTAGGACGGAACCAGAACCTCTGGTTAAACAGGGCGGAGGAGGCCCACCTTTGCGTGCGCTGCTCAGGCCAGACCGGAACTCCCTGATGCGGGGGTGGATGATGGGTGACAGCGTGACAAGAGGCAGGGGGGACTGACACCCAGCTGTGGAGCCAAAAGTGCCACCAGAACCAGAGCCAGGGCCAGAGCCAGAGCCAGGGCCAGAGCCAGTGTCGAGACTGGAGGAAAAATTCACCTGAGAGAGATGAAGACGTCGAAAAAAGCAAAAAACAAAAATAAAGGCAACTTGACTAAGAAAAGGAACAAAACAATATTGTTTATCCTGCCAGCACTGCGGAACGATGTTCTAGACCAGTGTTTCTCAAACGTTCCCAGACCCAGGACCACTGGACCCTTATATAAACACTCACGGACCACCTGACTCTAAATAGCCCCCAAACCCACATGCTAAGTAACCATCAGGTGCTGGTGTGACAGATGCATCAGGAAATATACAATAAAGTCAATTCTTTAAATAGTGGGAGTTCATTAAACACCAAGAAGTCACTTTTCTAGACCAGCGGTCCCCAACCTTTTTTGCACCAAGGACCGGTTTAATATCAGACAGTATTTTCAGGGACCGGCCGTTAAAATGTGGCGGATAAATACAACAAAAGAACATGATATGACCGTTATGAAAACTGTGGTATTTTCTAAAAACAATATTAAACGAATGTATGTAACAAAGAGAATCTGGTAATTTTTCCAAAATAAAACATGGTTCAGTGTCAGGTCATAAATAAAACAAAGTAATGTAAGTTATTTATATTTTCTGTGTGGCCCGGTACCGAACGACACACGGACCGGTATGGGTCCGCGGGCCGGGGGTTGGGGACCGCTGTTCTAGTCCATGAATTACAACACTGGATGGCTGCTGAGTCATCTTTATGAAGGGTGATGCAGTTTGCAACAAGTCACTGGTAATAACCAAGACAAGAAGCTCAGATTAGATTTACTTTACTATCTGAGAAGATAACCACCTCCTGACTGTGCTGCAGCTGCACGTCACAGCTCTGCGAACCATCATCCTGCTTTCCACACTCGCTGCTCCATGCCCACACTTCTTTGTTTGGTTCTTACCTCCTCCACCGTGGGGACCTTGCTGCCAGCAGCATGCAGGGCTCCCCACAGGGCCGAGTCCCTGCTCCACGCTTGGCTCTCCAGAACCTGCTCCTCAATCTGGTTCAAATGCTTCACCATGTCCCGTGACAAGCCCTCCTCGGAGCGGATAAACACCTCGATCACCTGCAAACCCAGAATTATCATAAAGGCCCCATGCTTTTCTGAATGTGAACGAGTGCAAAACGGATGACTCGTCTATGAAAGACCTTGAAGAAGTAGAAAGAAGCCAGTTTGAAGACATTGATGATCCAAGGAAAGGTTCTTTGGGAGCTGTAGGAGAACAAGACCACCTCCAGACAACAGGCCATCAGGGAGCAGTGGAAGATGTCCTGTTCCAGCAAAATCTACCAAAAAAAAAAAAAAAAAAACACAATCTATATTAAACAGACAGAAAGCAAAACACAACCCAAACTTGTGTGTAATCTTCACAACCCAGCCTCACAGATTCTATGATACAAACAGTCAGACACGTAACCACGGAAACCAGTGGAATCTGTGCAGCAGCACCACATAAAGTCAGAAACAAGGCATCTGTGTTGTGGCCAAAATGCTTGAAAAAGATATAACCTGCACCAAAATCTAAAGAGTCAAGTGTTTTGTTTTTTTTAAATTAGAAAACACTGATGCTTACAAATTGGAGCTTCTGTGCTGTATGTGGCCAGAATACGCACCCAAGCTTTACATAACTCAACTACAGCAAATTTAAGATTCAAACATAGCTTTTATTTTACAGTTAAAACCTCTTAACACTGCTGTTGAACGCAACCGAAGAAGGTTTAATCTTTAATCGCCTTTGTGGATATACAAAAACTAGCTGAAGCTAAACCCCCTTGTTAAACAGGCTGTGTAGAACATTCCTTTTCTCTACAAATTATTGAAGTCTTTGAAATTTTATCCACTTTTTTGGTGTCTCTCTACCTCACAACACTGTTTAAATCCACTTTTGTGCTACTGTTGCACTTAACAGCCTGTAAACATCTTCCACGTGAAATGGTGCCGTGTATATTATCACGGCCCAGTCACAGCATCTCCTGATGCTCTCCAGAATGCTCCACGGCCATGGAAAGAGCAGTGTTGAGCTAGCAGCAAGGTCATGGAGGTCAGGGGTCAAGAGGAGGCACCAACCTGAGGAAGGATGCTGTAATGCTATGCCTGATGGCGAGACAGCATTCGCAAGCAGCAAACGCTGAATATACAATCTTTGCTTCCATCATTTTACTGAATCAATGTTCCTCAATCAATCGTTTCATACCAAATTGGCCCTAACAGGTTTGGTAATAACAAAGGCTGCTCCGTACACTCATGTCTTTGCCTTGCAGCCGCTTCATTTCCTGAACCATGACATTCTCCAAAATCTTGTAGTAAAGGATCTCAGCCAGCTTCAGACGCTTCTCTGCAAAGTCTGAAACAACAAAGCAAACGGGAGCTTTCAGTAGTGAACTCCATGTTGGCTGTAACCGAAAAAACAAAACAAAAAACAAAACAAAACTTTCTTTTTCTCGTCACTGTTGCCTTTAGCTGCATGTTCAGAGTCGGTTATTGATTTCTGCATAGAAATAGACGATTTTATTCATTATAGTCTCTCGGCTGAGCTAAAGGTCTCTAAAAGATACGCAATGCCATTAAATGAGATGAAAACACTATTCAACACCTCCGTCTGACTGAGCCTCTCAGCGCTCACGCTGCGATGAGCTCGGACTGTCTTGTACTTTCTAGTTTTGTTTTCCTAGTTGCACATTTTCATGCTGCTTATTTGTGCACGTAATCCGCTCTTCTTTTGTTAACAGGGCTACTTTTTATTGTCATTTGTACCTTCTAGTTTTTGTTTTTTCTCCCAGTTGCACATTTTTTCATGTTGCACATTTGCTGGTGTAATCTGCTCTTTTTGTAAACAGTGTTAAGTTACTCTGTTATTGCTACTGACTGCTGCTGCTGCAACAAGTTCATTTCCCATGTCTGGGAGAAAATAAAGTACTTCTTATCCTATCTTCTTAAATAGCCAACAGACAGATACAGAGGGTAAAACCAACATTAAACACGGTTTTTCCTCAGTAAATATATTCCCAAAGGTGCCACTGGCGTGAAATTTTCACCAGATATTGGTCACAAGTAATCCACTGAAGTTTGTGTAATAAAACTGAATGATGCAGGTAAAAAACTAACACCCAGTTGTGTGCTGGAGAACATCCATTCGTCTTTGTACCTATGTGGGAACCAGGCATGTCCTCAGAGTCCAGAGAGTAATGCTCTTTGAACGTCTGCCCCAGTTTCTTCACTCTGGCCAATATGGACTCTGAGGGGTTTCTGGAGCAAGACCTGTAACAGCCAGGACACAGGCAGCGCATGAAACGCAGAACATTTAGTGAAGCAAACAAAAAAACCTGGCCTATAGTGCAGGGTGAGGCGGTCTCTGCACACACTTTCACCAGTCTGAAGGGACTGAAAAGTGCTTTGAGCAGTCAAAAACGACTGCAAGTGCGATACATTAACCATTCATTTAGCAGCGAGTCATGAAGTACACACAGTGTGATGCAGGAAAAGGTTTCAACAAAAAAAATACTGACTTAAAGATCTGCATCAAATTTTCACTGGGAGCTGTTCTCAACCCGGCAACCATGCTCTGCAAGCGACTGACGCTCTGGGTTGCCAAGGAGATTGGAGTCCCCAGGATGTTGTTCTCTTTCAGGTAGGCGTGTCCAGTCAGAGGTGTGGATGGAATGAGAGAGGCAGACTAAAAAGAAAAAATATATGACTATTAATATGTTTTAAAAAAAAGGGTAGGAACTTTGTGCAGATATTAGATTCGTGTACCTTCTCCACGTGTTGCTGAGCATTCTTTTGACAGGCAGATGAGTCCCGAACAATCTTCCGTGGAGTTCCGATTTCCTCATCCGCATCGGCTCCCAGAAACACACGCTCATCAAAATCTCCCACTGTCAGCACATATTCTTCATACTCCTTGTTCAAGGCTTTACTGGAAAAAAAAAAAACACACTCATGAAACCGCTGATACATTCGAATCTTTGAGAGACCAACGGACCCTAGCGGCGCCACGGTGGCTTACTTGTTCTGAACAAAGTTCTGAGGATCCAACAGTCCGGTCAAATGCTCCTCCTTGCCCTTAAGGATCTGTTTGTATGCAAACATTTCAATTTAAAGGGAATTTAGATGAGCTTGCAGTGTTCAAAAAACCGGTTCAGTACCTGTTTCTCAAAGAGTTTTTGGATGTACGGTTTGAAGTAATGCTGCTTAATGCCTTTCGCCTCGACGACCAAACCATCATGCAGCTCACATAACCTCTCCAACACGCAGGGAGGCTTATCGAGCGTGGCCTGGCTATCGGTGTGGTACACAGCTGGCAGTCCTACACACACACACACACACACACCACAGAAAATATGGCACAATATGGCTGAAAGAGCAGGGGATCAGCTGGAGGATGCTTCCAGAAGCTCTGCACAGCCAGAGACAGTTCAGTTTAGAGCGGACCCACCTTTGAACGAGGGGTTGATGAGCTCTTTTCTGTTGGAACAGAGCAGAGCGTTGCCGAACACCAAGTCCAGGCAGCAAAGCAACAGGTGGTATGAATTCACCAGGTCATCTCCAATCATACAGAAGTTACCTTTAATCACACAAACACGACTTTAAGGACTTCACGTCTCAGGAAACCTTAGCAACCGCTGCCAGAGGTGGTCAAAGCAAATATTCAAGTTAATATGGTATCTTGGCCTGCACTGTATGTCCATGTGGGTCAGCTGCCACAGAAACGTTTTTGTGCTATTTAAGTACCTTTTGCATAGACAAAGAGAGTCCAGCAGAACTTGAACACATCAGTGATGTGACAGGGCAGGCGTCTGCAAAGCAAAACAGAGGAGACACATGAAGTGGGGATGATTGGCCTTTGCTCTCACCTTAAGAAATTATAATTGTATGATATAACGGCTTGTTTTCCTTAAAATGGAGGAGCTGGTACATTTACATCATTCAACAAACAGGAGCTTAAAAACACGGACAGTTAGTTATACAGAATCCTGGTGTGTTCATGCGTCAGTATTGGTCTTACAGTAAGGTAAACAGGTGTCATATCAAAACACCACCACTTTTCCTATTATTAACAATCTGGGAACTCTATTCAACAAGAAAAACACTTGCATTTTATGCTATAAACTCCTAACAAACGTAGTATAACATCAGTATGTGTGTGACAGTGCGTGTGTGTGTGTGTGTGCCATGCCTGTGTTTCCTGGTTCGTGATTTTCGTGGTGGTTCCTCTCCCTGAGGATTCTGAAACATGTCCACAAAAATGAGCTCAAACTTGCGGAAAATGACCATGGAGACCTCAAAGTTGCGCTCCAGCTGCTTCAGCCGAAGCCTGAAGTTCTGGGAGAGATTTGACATGTCGGCCCACTTCCTCATCTTGGAGAAGAACTGGATCAGGCTGAGAGGAAGGAGGAGTGTTAGAGATCTCCTGCTTGCATCAGCAAAATGACAGCGTCAACAGCGGCTGACCTGAGTTTAGACGTGCGTAGGATCCTCGTTAGAGAAACACAGTTCCCTTCCATCAGCCCTTTGCCCACTGTGGGAGTTGATCCTTTGCGACAGGCTGCGTACAAAGAGCAGGCCAACCAGTGGACCACCTCCCCCTGACAGACACAACCACACAGCAGCACAGTAAACATCACATCTACAGCAGATACCCAGTAATAACTATTAAACAACAAAAACAATCCGCAGTTTTCTCAACTGTGTCATCTGACGTCACTTTCAGATTGTACGGACGCACAATAAATCATTTATTACAGCTGTATTGTCAGTGTTTCAGTGTGTCAGTGTGTGTGTGTGGGTTCACTTCAGGAAATATTAGTGAACACAGAAATATTTTTTACTCTGTTATTAGAACTGCCCAAGCCTTCAAATTTAGGACGCTTTCAAATTTACAGTCTCTTGAGTCTTCCTGCATTTGGTGTTGAGTAGACATGACCACAGTCGACCTGAATCGTGTAGCCTCCCTGTTTGGAGCTCATTTCATCCTCCAGCCTTAGAACCAGTAACAACAACCGGACAACCGTCTCCGGTACACCAGGAAGACAGATCCAGCTGATGAGCGGCAAAAAAGAGGAGAGAGAGACAGAGCTAGGATAAGAAGACTGAACCCTGAACCTGATTTACCTCCAGTGTGTGTGTGTTCCATATGGCAGTGAAGTTCTGCATGGCTTCAGTAGCCGTCTGCTCGTCCATGTTGAGCTCCTGGCACAACTTGTCCAAACTTGTCCGGAGCGAACTCTCCTCCATCCTCCTCGACTCCGCGTCCAGCGACTGTTCTTCCCGCATTGGTACAAGTTCACGTTTGACCAAGAACGTAAACGAAAACCCAGCGGAACATCAATAATAAACACTATAAACAGTCAGCGGGGGTTGCAACCTCCACCCACTACCGCCACACTTCCGCCACCCACCCCATCCCACAATGCAACGTGTTGGCGCGAAAACAGCAGCAGGCATTCAGAGGAAATCAGCCTTTCAACTTAAAATAATTTACAAAAAAATACATTCAGAGAGGGAAGCAAAAGCTAAAAAGAAAACTACACAAAAGCTAAAAAGAAAACTACACAAAAGCTAAAAAGAAAAATACACAAAAGCTAAAAAGAAAACTACACAAAAGCTAAAAAGAAAACTACACAAAAGCTAAAAAGAAAACTACACTCAAAGCCAAAGAAAACTACACAAAAGCTAAAAGAAAACTACAAGAAATGTGCTAATGATCACTGACCTATAAGAGAGGAGAGTTATGATGATAATAACATGGTCATAACCATGTTTTTTTTATTCCCTTGAAGAGCTGTAAAACCTTGCATACTATAAACAGTATATTTCACATTATACAAAGTCAGTTCAGTTTACCACTGTCGTACTCCAATAAAGGTGTAGAACATCTCAAAGATAAACAAGAGAGTGGAAGCCCCGGACATAAATCTCAATTTCAAGTCTCATAACAATGTGGTCAGTTTAATAGGAAAAATCGTAGATGAGTGTGACGTAATCACTACTTGTTTTTATTCATGCATGATAGTGTTTTAATGCAGGTATAATAAAATACAAACGAGGTCCTATAGACAACACAGTAAAAGAACATATCTAGGAATATAATTATTCAACCAATTACACATTAGACCAAGTATCACCTCAAATAATGTAACAATTTTCTTCTACCACACTAAAGCTAAGCTAATGAACCCCATATACTGTAAGCTTTGCTATCTAGATAACTACATTTTTCATTACTAACACAAAAATTGTGACACAAAAATTACATTTGATTATTTAATGAGTAGTTTGCCCTGCGATAGGCTGGCGACTATCCAGGGTGTACCCGCCTGCCCCGGGATACTGGGATAGGCTCCAGCAGACCCTGAAACCCAAAGTTGGATAACGAGGTACACAGAAAAATGGATGGATGGATGGATATTTAATGAGTAACAATCAATTCATTAGTAGTTCCATTAACCATATATATATATATATATATATATGGTTAATGGAGACTAGTTTTTTATTATATATTATATATATATATATGTATATATATATATATATATATATATATGTATATATATATATATACTAGTAGTATATATATATATATATATATACAGTATATATACTGTATATACAGTTATATATATATATATATATATATATATATATATATATATACTACTAGTGTATATGTATATATGTGTGTGTGTAGTATTACTACCTAGCAATGGTTTGCTGGTCATAGACTCTCGTGCCCCTTTGTTTCAGGAGGAGTGAGGAATTCTTGCCAGGGCACTTCTAAATTACCTACAGCAAACTTTTAGACTTCATGAAGGTTTAATGGGGGCCCGGTATCCACGAGTCCACCTGTCCTCAGACACCACTCAAACTATCCAGGAGCTGACTGATACCCAGCCCAAGTCTAGGAGGCGCTCCCCTGGGTAACCATCCATCATCTCATTAGGAGCATGTTCAGGTGTTGTTCAGGCACATGGAGGCCAAGTTCACTACCGAGCCTCATTAAGGAGCTGAAATCGCAGAACCTGGCTACAGCACATTAAAATAAATTCTGATTTTACCAAAAAGTAAATTTTTCCCCCCAGAAATGTAGTAGAGTAAGATGTACAGTACGTTGTCTTTGATTTGTAGAGCTTTTGGAAAGTTTTCAGACCCTTTAACTTTTTTCCCCTGACAATAATAATAATAATAATAATAATAATAATAATAATAATAATAATAAAGACAGGTGTCTGTCAAATAATGTCCAATCAGTTACATTTACCATGTGAACTCCAATCAGTGTATAAAAACATGGGAGCTACAGTTCAAGGGTCATAGCAAAGGTCTGAAGACTCATGTTAGTGTAATTTCAGAGTTTGAAAATTTGAAGCATTTGAAAAATGTACAAAACTCTTTTTTCACGTTGTCATTGTGGGATATTGAGCACAGGTTCATTAGAAAATACTTGGTTTATCCATTTAGTTTTTTTTATGTAAACCTACAATATTAAAAGTGAAAGGGTGTGAAAACTATGACTTGATTGTGTGCATGTACTGTAGTCCACGTGTGATCGTCTCAGTGGGTGCTGTATCTGGAACTATCTCTCATCTCAGTTGTCTTCACCAACAGCTTTGGAGGAGAGGAGCTGCTCCTTTGATAGCCGTTGGTACTTTTAATACCTGATCATCAGGCAGAGAGAAGAGATGAAGAACAATCATTTGTACGTAACTTTCATTTGTTTCATCTGCCTCACCATTACAACTCTCTCACATTTGGATCTTTTGGGAAAACCTTCCTATCAGGAAATGATGCGTGCCCGCAGCTCTTACTTACTGAGGTTTGAATGCGTCTGGATGTTGAGGACGGAATGCTGCCCGAGTCTGGAGAAAAGACACACTTGTTCTGTGATGCACAGAATGAGACAGAGACACAACCACACTTCTTTTGTCGCCGTCTCACCGGTCTTCTTCTCCTTCCAGCAACTTCCTGTAGGTGGCGATCTCAATGTCAAGAGCCAGTTTCACGTTCATCAGGTCCTTCAGGTGAAAAAGCACAAGTCAGGATTGTTTTATTGTTGTTGATCAGTTTGAGATTAATAACAATATAACTTATAACTAATTACTGCATGAGAGTAGTAACGTCAATTAAAAACATCTCATTTGCCATCTTGTGGTAACTTGAGTAAAAATCAAATGCTTGCCTTTAGCCAAACTTTCTTTTGTTTTTTTGTTTCTTTTGTTTCAATTGTATTCCCACACATACGGCTTGTTAACAAGAAAGCTGAAATAATTTTAGTTTCAAGCACATTTCTCTTTTTATTCCTATTGCTACACATCACTGATAAGATTTGGTCAAAGGGATCAACAGGGTTTTAAGACGATATACAGTTTATCAAGAATAAATCTCACTGCCACATTTCATGGGAATGAGTAAAAAGGACTTATTTCATCTTGATATCAAATAATCCTCTAATGCATTACTGTTTGTTCACAAGCCTATTATAAGGCTTCGGTTAATGACAAACTGATGGTTTACAAACATTAGAGGATTACTGTTAAAGTGTCAGGAAACATATATGACAATTGTTCATAAATGTTTCGTAAATCGTGACATGATCCTGAACAAATCATTTGCAAGTTATCATTACGTACGGCATGAGTGCAAAATTTATAAGCCTAAAGAGCCACCAAAGTCTCACCAAAGCTAATGCACCATGTCTCATATTAAATGATGAAAAGTAATTTAATGTCTTCATTTTGTCGTTTAATTGACTTATGAAATAAAGAAACAAAATGATGCTGGTAAATGAAGCAACCAAGGCAGATGGAACATAGCAGAGAAGAAAGTCTGGGACTCTATATCCACTGGATGAATAATTGCCTATTTCGATGCTCTGAGCTGATGACAAGCATTACGTTTTCCTTTTTGAGCACCAGTGTTCAAAAAGGAAATTAAGTTGTCCTCACTGACTGCGTGGTACGCATTAAGAATGCTTATATTTTGGAATAAAAGAACACCAACACTGTAATTTAAGCAATGTGAAATGTGAGACCACTGCTCTTGTTGGATGGCAGGAGACCATGACTTTTACTATCAGAAGAGCCATTAAAATGCTCATTTAAATTGACATTTAAATGCAGTTTTTATACTCTTATGAGAAGAGAAAATTGTTCAGGCATGTAGAGACCTACTTTTAAATAAAATACAGAACTGTGGAGGTCCTTTTGAGTCCTTCACTTATTTACAAAAAAATAATTAAATTAAAAGGTAACTATGACATAACTATAAAATAATGCATATAGCTCTAGCTTTATAAGTTTTTTTCAAAAGAGCAATAAAAATAGATATATACATTAACAAATATACATATATAAATATATTTTTTAATTAGTAAGGGTTATAAATAATATTTATTTTATTTATATGCATTAATTTGCTGAATTTAATGCATATAAATTAAATAAATAAATTTGGGAATGCAGAAAAGTTTGTAAATGTTTTGTACAAAGCGAGGAAAGATGCATTAAGATGAAGCATCTTAAGATGAAGCGCGGCGATGGTTTAGTTATACGCTGATTCTATGTGGCCAGTTGTCTTCAGCAACTCACTGCAGAACCAGATTCCATAAAGAGATGGCTCAATGTTTGATCACGTCATTATTCACCAAGTGCTGGTGCTGAGAGTAGACTAACTTAATAATGGCTTGCTCAGAATCATTTCATGATTAAAGATGAATCTTTGCTTTTCTAATCTTTTCCTTGTCCTCTCTGGCTCACCTGGTACTCGCGGAGCTGCCTGGCCATGTCCTGTTTGGCCCTCTGCAGAGCATCCTCCAAGTCCCTGGCACGGGCTTTGACTTCTTTGATGGCTAGTTCTCCACGCTCCTCTGCCTCAGTCAGCTGGTTTTCCAGATTGCCACGCTGAGAGGGAACAGAAGTCAGCCTTGTGCCGTCCAGAAGCCTACTGGACATTCGATAAGACAAGAGGGAGTATTCGCTGTCTTACTACCTGTGATTTGACAGCTTCTATCTCGGACTGCAGGCGGCTGATCAGGCGATTGACCTCTAACACCTCTGCCTTTACGGCGCGGAGCTTGTCCCCATAGTGACTGGCCTGCATGGACATTTGGTCATACTGCAAATGGAGGAAAGGCAACATTATCCTTCAGCTGTGATAAAGGGGGTCACTATTCTTTTTTGAAAACAGATGGAATCTTCCCGATTAACGTGGTTAAAATACAACAGTTTGAATGTAAAAAAAATAAATGCACCTGCTCGGTTTAAACGTATTTGATATGAATTCAAGCTTCCAAAATGTATCTATAAGCTGATTTGTTCCTGATGACAAGGCTCTTCTTCTCTATCACCTTCATCTTCATATATTTATGCCTTGGTCAGCCTGTGGTACTCTTACTTTGTTCTTGTACCAGGCCTCTGCCTCCTCTCGGCTGCTCACTGCGATCTCCTCATACTGGGCTTTGACCTCAGCAATGATCTGCTCCATGTCCAAACTGCGCCTGTTGTCCATTTGCACCACTACTGACGTGTCCTTGATGCTGGCCTGTAGCTCACACAGTTCCTGGAGTTGGAAACGAGAGATGGGGGAACAGAGCTCATCAACCATTCATGAAAATGCGCTACGACAGCAAACGTTTCTGCAGGAAACTGCCTTCAATCAATAATTAGCTTCATTACCTCAACATCAGACTACAAATTCCGACTTAGTTATGTCCAAAAACATCCGTCAACCCACACACGCTAAATATAGTTGTTGTTTTTTTTTTTAAAGATATTTGAGGTCAAATTTCATTTAGTGATAACATCATGACAGAGCGGATGGTCAGTGTCCAGAAAGAGTATAAAATATACATGAAAGACTGGATAATACCTCCTCATAGATGTTACGCAGGAAGTTGATTTCATCAGTCAAAGATCCGACCTTGTCCTCCAGATCTGCTTTCACCAGATAGGCTGAGTCCACATCCTGAACACACACAAAGCACGATATGGTCGAGTCCCACTCCGAATGAAAATAATGAAAACACAATCATAAACACCATGATAGGTCAAAAATAAATATTCGACTGAAGATGTTGTCGTTCATCTATTTGTATATTTAATTCGGCCAGTCTGCTTTCAGTAAGCCGAGGGGGGCGGGGGGGCTTTATGACCTCCTGGATGCTGAAATCAGCCCCCAAACAATTATGTTTTTCAATGTTAGGAAAAAACACATGCAGCTGATCTGAACTAGGGTCTCAGAAAAGAAAGATGAAACCGACCAAGGCAAAGAGCACACCTGTAATTATGCATGTATGTGTTTGTGTGCGACCTCTGACCTTTTTGAGAATAACAAAGTCATTCTCTAGGTTGTTTCTCTTGTTGATCTCGTCCTCGTATCTGTAACAGACATACGCAGTATGTTTACTCAGTACATTATTGTTCGAGTTTGTTCAAGTTCAAGTTTTTTTTACTATTTTAGAAATAATAACACCATATGTTATTATTTTAACCAAGTCAATGGCTTAGTCATACATAAGTCACACTAAAATAATTTGTTTATTAGAGTTATTGTTGGAGTTAGGGTATTTTTCATTGACACAGCAGAATTATGTTAGTAAAAACTGCAGGCACTACTTTGCTACAGGCCCTCAGGAAATACACCCAGAATGTTGGTGTAAAAAGCATAATCCTCTAATGTTGTGTGTGAGTATCGTAGAAGACGACCTGATGCTGCTGTAACGTCTGCAGTAATACCTCTATTGTCATTACTGCTCATCAAGCTTCATTATTTGATCAGAACAGGCTCATTATTCGTGTCACAACCACGGGGACAGTTTTACTTGTGTTTGTAGTCCTCCACCAGGCCTTGCATGTTCTTCAGTTCCCCGTTCAGTTTAGTCTTCTCATTGTTGACCACATCCATCTGACATCTCAAAGTTGACATGTAAGCCTCGAACATGGGCTCCACGTTGGAGCCCTGAACCCCTCGGCCCTGCAACAGCTCCAGCTTCGTCTCCAGCATCTTGTTCTGCTGTTCCAGGTAACGCACCTGTGAGCATGTGTGAATCAGATATGCTGTCATTTGATACTGAACTGCATCTTCTGATTAGGTTGTGTTTGTTAACATACAGTATACTGTATTCAAGTAACTGCTGCCACTAGACTTTTGGTTCATTTTCAAGCAAATTTAGGGCTTTAAATCTGAGTAGTCTGAGTACATCCTGACTAAAAAAACAGCTTGAGTTTCATGCACGAGTCCAGAATTATTCATCACGCTTTCACCTGGAGGATCAGATTCTGTTTAGGGCTGAGCGGCCCCCCTCTGAAATACTAGTCAACCGGATATCTGACCTGATTTATCGAATTACAACAGGACAGAAATGGGGCATAGCTAAAATATCAGCAAAGCCAAAAGGGAACATTGCTTTGGAAATAACCTGTATTGATAATTGTTTGCATATCCATGTGGGCTTAAAGACCTTGGTTAAGATTTATTGTAACAGTCAGCATTTATTTTTGCATGAGGGCATCATTTTTTAAAATTGTATTTGCTATTAATTATGACAAATGTCAATATATTTATTTCGGAGTTTCAGTTTTAATTTCTTAAAACTGTAAGAACAGGAGTAACTACCTGTAATACCTGTAATACTGGTAAATGAGTTATTAAATAATTACTCAAAAATGTCATTTTCTCACTATGAGCATCAGTGTTTCTCTTGATTATTAATAAATTAAATGTTAAAAATTCACAGATGCACGTACATGTGCACAACATATAATTGCATTGTACTGCATTTACTTTAAATTTGGTGCATCTTTTACCTTTAAGTTAGATGGAGTAACATTTCTGTAAAGCTTCTCTAAAAACAACACAAATGTTTAGTCATATATTGTGACATTACTGCATATTGCAGTGAATGGTGATGTTTCTTAATCTTGGTGATGTTTGTGATATTGACACTCTTCACAGAGAGTAGGCTTGGTGCATTTAGACAAAAGCTCTTTGTCTCTCCTACAGTGAAATGTATCGCTGCTGGTTTGCAGAGCTGAACAATGTCCCTACTGTGAGACTGTGTTACCTAACCCGTGAGAAAGGAAAGATGTTGCTGGTATGGTATCAATGTCTGAGGTAATAGAGCTGTTCTCTTCTCTGACAAACCAAGTGCAGGTTGTGGTGTCCTACTTACATCAAGCGCTCACTGTTTATCTATTTTACAGCTCTCACCATGTCTGTCTAAGAATGTAAAAACTCTGGGTTTAAGATGAGAGGTTGAGTCCAGTCATGATCGTAGGCAACTTTAGCTAAAATTCAGATTTTCCTTTTCTTGATCAGCTTGTGCATTTTCATTATTTGCCCATTAAGTATAAAAGCAGTTAACATTTTAGGTCACAAGGTTTTAAGAATTTGCCAAGAACCCAAACTGATGTTGTTCTGTCCTGCTCAAGCCTGGTTCTGCACAAGGTTTCTTCCTGTTAAAAGGGAGTTTTTCCTTGCCACTGTGCCTACCTGGGGGTTCAGGGTCTGGGTTTCTGCTTCTGTAAAGCACCTAGAGATAATTCTGATTGTTAAAGGCATTATAGAAATGAATAAAAGTGAAAAAAATTAAATTCTGTCAGACCACGCCTAGAGGTGTTTCATCTGTAAAGAAACAAATACAACTACCAACATTAGACACTGTATATGGAATCAAAGTGTGATTTTTAGGAAAAAAATATTTTATAAGGTATTATGTCAGTGTACAATATAAAAAGCAGATATAGCAAGATTAATAAAGCAAATAATAACGGTTTACCTTGTCAATAAAGCTGGCAAAACGGTTGTTGAGGCTCTTGATTTGTTCCTTTTCATGAGTCCGGTTTATGTAGAGGTTTGGGTCTATGTCCAAGTTCAGGGGGGCCAGTAGGCTCTTGTTAACTGACAGGGGTGTGAGTGGGGCTGCAGGACTTTGAAGATAGCCGTTGGGGCCCGCATACAGAGAACTGCTGCCCATGGAAACGCCACTGAAGCCACCTGGAGCTGGACCAAAGCCACTCAGCCGACTGATACCGCCACTGCTGCTTCGGACCGAGTTGCTGGAGCTGATTCTCTTGGAGCGGCTCAGACTCATGGTGCAGAGACAGAAGAGATGCAGACTAAAGCAGGAGATTAGGTTAAGGAATCACTGAGATGGATGCAAAAATGGAATAGATGGATAAAGCAGTGAAGCAGACAAAGATGTCTGAGCAGCATCGCAGGTGTCCGGTGGCCTTTTAAAGCTCTTTAGGGCGGAGCACAACATAGCTCCGGTTTCAGACCTGAAGTCCTGTTGTTCAGCTCTGGAAGGTTTCAGAAGTCCAGAAAGAACACAGAACACAGACAGATGGTCCTGGTTTAATCCTGTTTAACGTGTGAATCATCTTGAGCCTCAGGTCGCCTCCATTCTCAAGGACTTTCTCATGAACAACAGCCAGTCCAGATCACACTCCACCCTCAGCTGCACATTTGTACAGTCCATTATTCCACATGAATCCTGGTGTTTGTGGATGACAACACTGGCCACTTCTGTGATTACAAAGGTGTTAGTAGACAACAGCCATCATTAATTTTATCACAAAAAAAAACTAAACAAAAAAACAAGACTCCAAAAATAAACCTCTGAACTACAAACTGTTTACCCTCTTTGTATCATTTCTAACAACTTTAATGTTAATCATTATAATTCAGTGTCGCTTAAATAATTTTATAATCTATTTTATGATCTATTTATGTTTTCAGACCGCCCGTCTCAGGATGTACTCAGACTATTCAATTGATCTCATGATTAATTGGCTATTTGGACGACTGTTTTAAAAGGTCAGATAAGATCTGAATGCTTCCCATGGGCTCATCACCTCCAGGAAGGGCCAGAGGGGTCAGGTGCAGTGTGATTTAGGTGGTGGCCGAAGGCAGGAACCTTGGCGGTCTGATCCCCAGCTGCAGAAGCTATCTCTAGGGACGTGGAATGTCACCTCTGTGATGGGGAAGGAGCCTGAGCTGGTGCGAGAGGTTGAGAAGTTCCGATTAGATATAGTCGGCCTCACCTCGACGCATAGCAAGGGCTCTGGAACCAGCCTTCTCGAGAGGGGTTGGACTCTCTTCCACTCTGGAGTTGCCGATGGGGAGAGGCGGTGGGCAGGGGTGGCGATTCTTGTTAACCCGAGCGGTGTTCTGTTGTTGGACTTCTGTGCTCATCACAGATTGTGACATAACGAACACCATGTTCAGGCATAAAGGTGTCATCGTATTTGCCACCGTATGTTCTGGACACTCGGGTGAAGAGAGGGGCGGAGCTGTCAACCGATCACCACCTGGTGGTGAGTTGGCTCCAATGGTGGGGGAGGATGCTGGACAGACCCGGCAGACCCAGAGTCTCCTGTCAGAAGGAGCTTCATCTCCCACCTCCAGGAGAGCTTCGACCATGTCCCAGAGGAGGTGCGGGACATTGAGTCTGAGTGGACCATGTTCCGCGCCTCCATTGTTGAGGCGGCCGACTGGTGCTGTGGCCGAAGGTGGTCGGTGCCTGTCGTGGCGGCAATACCCGAACCTGCTGGTGGACACCGGTGGTGAGGGATGCCCTCAAGCTGAAGAAGCAGTCGTATCGCGCCTTTTTGGCCTGTGGGACTCCAGAGGCAGCAGACGGATACTGGTGGGCCAAGCGGATTGCAGCTGCGGTGGTCGCGGAGGCAAAGACCCGAGCGCGGGAAGAGTTCGAGGAGGCCATGGAGAAAGACTTCTAGACGGCTTCAAAAAGGTTCTGGACCACCATCCAGCACCTGAGGAGGGGGAAGCGGTGCGCTGTCAACACTATGTACAGTGAAGATGGCTTGCTGCTGACCTCGACTTGGGATGTTGTGGATCGGTGGAGGGAATATTTCAAAGACCTCCTCAATCCCACCAACATGCCTTCCAGCGAGGAAGCAGGGTCTAGAGACTCGGAGGCGGGTTCTTTTATCTCCGGGGGCTGAGGTAGCCGAGGTTGTTAAAAAAGTCCTCGGTGGCAGGGCCCCGGGGATGGATGAGATCCACCCAGAGTTCCTTAGGGCTCTGGATAATGTAGGGCTGTCGTGGTTGACACGACTCTGCAACGTCACATGGACATCAGGGGCCGTACCACTGAATTGGCAGACCGGGGTAGTGGTCAGTCTTTTTAAGAAGGGGGACTGGAGGGTGTGTTCCAACTAGAGGGGGATCACACTCCTCAGCCTCCCTGGCAAGGTCTCTTCAGGGGTACTAGAGAGACAGACTGTTCGCTGGACAGTCGAACCTCGGTTTTCTTCCTGGACGTGGAACTGTGGACCAGCTCTATACCCTCAGCAGGGTCCTCGAGAGTGCGTGGGACTTTGCCCAACCAGTCCACATGTGTTTTGTGGATTTGGAGAAGGCATTCGACCCTGTACCTTGGGGAGTCCTGTGGGGTTCTCCGGGGGTATGGGGTGTCGGGCCCCCTGATACAGGCCATCCGCTCTCTGTATGATCGGTGTCAGAGCTTGGTCTGCATTGCCGGTAATAAGTCGAACTCATTTCTGGTGAGAGTTGGACTCTGCCAGGGCTGCCCTTTGTCACCGATTCTGTTAACCTAACCTTTATGGACAGAATTTCTAGGCGCAGCCGTGGTGTTGAGGGGGTCCGGTTTGGTGGCCTCAGGATTGGGTCTCTGCTCTTTGCAGATGATGTGGTGTTGTTGGCTTCATCAGTCCGTGACCTCCAGCTCTTGCTGGACCGGTTCACAACCGAGTGTGAAGCAGCCGGGATGAGAATCAGCTCCTCCAAATCTGAGGCCATGGTTCTCAGCCGGAAAAAGGTGGAGTGCCTTCTCTGGGTCGGCGAGGAGATCCTGCCCCAAGTGGAGGAGTTCAAGTACCTCGGGGTCTTGTTCACGAGTGAGGGAGGAATGGAGCAGGAGATCGGCAGGCGGATCATTGCGATGTCTGCAGTAATGTGGACTCTGCACCGATCCGTTGTGGTGAAGAGAGAGCTGAGCTGAAAGGCGAAGCTCTTGATTTACCGGTCAATCTTCGTTCCTACCCTCACCTGTGGTCATGAGCTTTGGGTAGTGACCGAAAGAACAAGATCGCGGGTACAAGCGGCTGAAATACGTTTCCTTCGTAGGGTGGCTGGGCTCTCCCTTAGAGACAGGGTGAGGAGCTCTGCCATCCCGGAGAAGCTCGGAGTAGAGCCGCTGCTCCTCCGCATTGAGAAGAGCCAGATGAGGTGGCTCGGGCACCTAGTCAGGATGCCTCCCGAACGCCTCCCTGGTGACGTGTTCAGGGCACGTCCCTCCGGTAGGAGGCCCCCGGGAAGACCCAGGACACGCTGGAGGGACTATGTCTCTCGGCTGGCCTGGGAACGCCTCGGGATCCCCCCAAAAGAGCTCGACGAAGTGCCTGGGGAGAGGGAAGTATGGGTTTCTCTGCTTAGGCTGCTGCCCCCGCGACCCGACCCCGGATAAGCGGTAGAAGATGGATGGATGGATGGAACAACTGAGTGCACCCACTGAATTCATCCAGTCAGGATGGTTTTGTGAATAATAGTGACGTTGTACTGCCAGTGCCAATGTGTGCTCAGTAATCCAGGAAGTGTTTCCATAATACTGAAGCTTCTATTAAGAAGAGTGCAGTTGAGATAGTGGTTAGTCTGGTTAGTTTATCTTTCTTAAATCATCCATGTCAATGGGTGGTTTCGAAGGCTGGAGAAGCTGGATAGAAAAAAATAAATAGCCTAAATCCAGAAGTGACACAGAAAAGGAATATTACCCCTACTTGTATTGGTTGCTTTCAGACATTATAAATGGATTAATTTGAATAAATAGTTTCGTATGACAGTTTCTATACCCAGTGCGCTTGGTTTGCATTAACTGATCAGGATCAAGGACACACTTTATAAAGTGTCCATTAGAGAGTCTCAGTCACAGTTTGTTCCAGCAGCAGGGAGCATCATTCTGCTTTACATGTACTCTCCCCCTCTTCTCTCTCTCTCTGTATCTTTCTGCAGGTCTCCCATCTCGACCTTCATGCTGCACGAACCTCGGCTTCTGACAAACCCAGTGTCCACTGTCAACACCTGCCTGTGCTGTATTGTGTATGTATTACGTATATTATGTCTGCTATGTTTGTATTTCTATAATTCTATGTTTCTCTCGCTCTCTCTCTCTCTCTCTCTCTCTCTGTATGTCTTTTATTCTCTCTGTCCTGTCTCCCTCTTCTTCTCCTCCTTTACCCAGCTGGCTTTCAGCAGGATGGTTCCTCCTTGCCAGCCTGGTCCTGCTCAAGGTTTCTTCCTGTTAAAAGGGAGTTTTTCCTGCCACTGTGCTTACCTGGGGGTTCCGGCTCTGGGTTTCTGCCTCTGTAAAGCACCTAGAGACAATTTTATTGTAAAAGGCGCTATAGAAATAGAACTGAACTGAATTGAATTGAACATGGATGATGTGCTTGTCTATTCTGTTACAAAGCAAGAATGTGAAGAAGACAGGAAAGTGTTGTTGTCGCCTTTCCTTTAAACTAACCTTTGCAGAGCTAGTTCAACCTTTAATGGATATTACTCAGGCTCAGGTTTCACAAGTGATGATTAATATTGGATAAAGTTTAAGAAATGTTTGAAGATTTAAAAGGTGAATCTAATGAAAAAAAAAACAAAACAAACCATACTAATAGTATGGTGACAAATAAAGACCAGTAAATCAGACACAGGATAAACTGATATTAGCAGCCAGGGTCCAGGCTACAGCTTTTTAAGCTTCTGCTCCAAAAGCTTTTTATCAAAAGGTGAAACTGCTGGTACCACATGCGGTTACTGTTACCTTCAGTTTAAGGGAAAAACACTTAGAGTGTCACATTGCTTGACCTCTTTGGACCTTGTAGATTAGAAGAAGTATTTGAAAGTCTATTCTGGATTGTGTGAGCAGCCAGTGAAATGAAGCCAGCACAGGAATCATGTGATCTGTCATACTAATTTCTGTCAGAACTCTAGATGAAGCATTTTGGAAAAGCTAGAGGCCTTTAAAGAATTATTCCAACATCCTTATAACAATAAACTACTATAGTCCAGCCTGGAATTAACAAATTCTCAGACTAGCTTTTTCACATAATTCTGAGAGTTAGATCCCAGGGCCAAGGGTTACTCCTCTGCCAGGAATAAACATCCAACACTCCATCTGATGGGTCCAAGCCTTTTAATCTCCCCCATTAGTCTGGCATAACAGAGGAAATACTCATGGCTTGCTTAAGCTGACGGAAAAAAAGCCTTTTAACTCTCTTCAACCAGTTGCTCACCCTGCTTTCTTTGTTCATGCCTCAAATAAAACAGATCAGAGAAAAGTTGAGGATCTGCATCAGTCACGTCTGTGAACGATGGCTCTTCTTTCATGGATCAGAGTGGGCTTGAAGCAGGTTGATGGAATGGCTGTTCTGCTTTTGGGAGAATAACATATGGCCAGTCCATCCACGTAGGTATGCGGGAAATGCAACCTGCCCCCCTGAGAAGAATGCTCTGGAACCAAAGCTAATCGTTGGAGCCTGAAACTGACATAGAACTCAGTGAAAAAAAAATTAAATTTTCAGCATGAAGAAAGAAACACAATGAACACAGGCTGAGACATACTAGCGCAAAGCATAAATGTCTATGTTTTCATAATTTAATTGCTTGCATTATTTTAAAGATTTGATTGACAGCAAATATAAATTGGAGGCATGTAGGTTGTCTGGTGGAAGCAGAGTCCCAGAAACATTATGACATTATGTTTGTAAAACATGTCCAACCCAAAAAATCCACTTTCATAATCACCAGGGATAACTAAACATGTTAGACGAGATAGGCCCACCTAAAAAATGTGTACTTAGGCCTTAGTGTAGAGATCACATCCCATAATCCTCCTGGAGACACACCTGTGGAAGAGAGTATAAAACCTCTGGACTGACCTGAGTACCACATCAGCCTCCAAGCAGTCTCTCCACAGCTGCTATCTACAGAAGCTCCACAGCCACCAGAACCAGCTTGAAGATGACTCCCTGTTTCAGCCTCCTGCTGCTTCTACTCGGCCTCTCTCAGGCACATCCTGTCAAAGAGGAAGGAAGCAACGTAGTGGATGAAGAGGGGCAGGTTGACATCACCACCAGAATTCTTTCCTCTAACAATGGCAGCACAGAGATCCTGATGGAAGGAGACTTGGTGGTCCCTAAACACAGAAATGCCATCAAGTGCTTTTCCCAGAGCTGCTTCTGGCCAAAAAGCTCCAACGGCTTGGTGGTCATCCCCTACACCATCAGCTCTGAGTACCAATACTCAGAGAGGCAGATGATTGAAACTGCCTTTCAGTCCTTCCACAGCAGCACCTGCATCCGCTTCGTGCCCCGTACGAATGAGTATGACTACATCATGGTGGAGAGTAAAGACGGATGTTTCTCCTCTCTGGGTAGAGTGGGAAACGGACAGACGCTGTCTATCAACAGACAGGGCTGTCTCTACCCTGGAGTCATTCAGCATGAAACCATGCACGCTCTGGGCTTCCAGCACGAGCAGACCAGGAGTGACCGCGACAGCTATGTCAGGATCAACTGGGAAAACATCCAACCCGACATGGCCTTCAACTTTTACAAGCAGGACACCAACAACCTCAACACTCCATATGACTACGGTTCCGTCATGCACTACGGAAGAACAGCCTTCACCATCTATGATGGCGTGGACACCATCACCCCCATCCCAGACTCCACTGTTCAGATTGGCCAAAGGCAGGGCTTGTCCTACTGGGACATCCAGAGGGTCAAACTGCTCTACAGCTGCTAAAGACAAGCTTCTCATCCAGCACAAATACAGTGATGTACCACATGTAATGCTCCGGTTCTATAACATGTTTACCGTAGAGTCTTTAGTTAAAATAACGTAAATCATAAGAAATAAAATTGAGTTCAAGCACATTTTCTTTGATTGTTGTTATTTGTATTTTAAAATATCATAAATTACAGAATAAATGAATGAGATGAGTTGCTTCCAAATCCAAGAACTATTCCAAAATAATGTCTGCAAATGCCGATAACACCAAGTCATTGTTTATTGTTCCACAAAATCTTTAGCTCCCAGACCCCTGAGTTAAACTGTGTGTCTAACTTCTTTATGTCCTTTTAAAATGAAAAAAATCCTGAAGATTCACCTGCATCTCGCTCAATCTCCTTCCATACCACATTTGACCTTCCTCTGTCCACTCCTTATAGTCTCTTTTAAATTCCCCACTCTTAGAAATTTTTTTAGACTTATAGATCACAAAACAGACCTTTCCCTGTAATCTGGACTCCCATCTCTACAGTTCTGGTGAAAGCCTGCCATCACTTCATAATTGTCATTCATCTCTGATTTCCATCTGTGGTGTCATTGTCTCCATGAACTTAAACAGTGCATCCACTTACAGTGAATACTCTAATAAATACCTACACACACACGACCTGAACATCAACCTCAGCCAGGCCTGCATCACCAAACTAAACCATAACACAAAACACTTTCCCCTACAATGTTTCAACCATCACAGGAAGTGAGTGTGTTGGTGCTTGTAGGTGGGTTGAAGAAAGTCGGCCCAGGTCTCCTTAAAGCTCCGCCTCCTGTCGCCCATCAAGGTGCTCAGGAGTTTAAAGTTCTACTGCACCTGCTGGTCTGAGGAGAGCAGATGGTGACAAGATGAAAAGGAACTTTTTCAATGTAACTGGCTGCTTCTTCAACTCTTTCTGCAGCGCCCCCTTCTGGATAAAATCATATTTTCACCTGTGGAGCTTCAGACGCGTTCTGGATCAACAACTTTAACACCTGAAACTCAGCAGCTGCCACAAAAGTGCCACTTTTCATCAAAATGCATCTGAAATGATGTTTATTTTGTTATTTTTAAAAAAGAAAGTTTTTCTAAAACTGAAATTCGCAAGGTGACGACGACGCGATCCAGGGAACGCAACGCAAGTTTGGTTTAAGTTTTTGTTTGGGTTGTTTAGTTTTTTAGGGTTTTGTTGGACAGACACACACAGAAACCGGCTGAGTGACACATACCTGCAGCCCCATCCGAGCTGAGATTTGAACCCGAGTCTCCGTTGGGAGTCTTTGTCTTTAACCACCGAACCATCTTCAGCGCTGAGGCGAGCAGGAGCGGAGCTCATCCACCTGGACCAGGTGATCTGAAGCAGGATGTGGTTTTAACAAACTCGGAGCTCAAACCAGGATTAGGATCTACAAAGCCTTGTCAATGGGCATGAATAGCATTGACTCACCATGACAACAAGTGAAAGCTCGCGTTGATCGTCCCACTTCTCCCCGTGGAGATGGAGCGGTTTCCTGACGCGCGATCTCTGCTGACAGTGGGCATATTCAGTGGCAAACTCAGTCCTCAGTCCTCCTCAGCTGTTCAGTCCACCATCATTCATGATGGTTCTGAGGTGGGTTTTCTGCTTTAAGGCAGAAAGCTCCTCTCAGAAGAATCAGCTCTCAGCAGGATTATCAGCAGAGCTGGATAAAGACACCTTTACATGGTTCAGTCAGCTGTTCTGGTTTGGCTGTCCTGGAGGCTCTTTGCTCCGTCTGAGTTTTCCTGTCCACGATTCTGCTGAACTGATGCAGTTTATGTCCCAAATCATCAATATTTGAGTCACAACCGAGTCTGTCTCTGTCAGATGATCTTCATGGTGTCACAGTTTGTCTTCTGTTCCTCTGACTGAGCATCAGATCAGTTCCAGGGTGAAAAACGGTTGTAGAAAAACTGTTTTTATCTGGATCTGACTGGTTCCGACCAGCAATCAGAACACAACCTTCACTCAGGTCAGAGCTGAGGCCTCATCAAACATCATCCTTCAGTGTCTGAACTACACCATCAACTCAGTGAGATGATGAAGCCTGAACCATTAGAGAGATCTGGTGTTTCTGCAAACACCTGACCAGATCCTTCACCTTCTATTCTGATCTCTGGTCATTTCAGGGCAGCGGGAAGATACGTCGATATGTCATCTGTACCGTGAAGCTCTGGCTGGACCTTTGTAGATCTCACATTAACAGACATTTAGGATGAATAGCTGATCCAGATGTAAACAAGATCAGATCTTCTAGGAGTGGGGAGACCTCCTCTGTCCCCAGGACAGCTGTGATGGGATCTACCAGATCTGAGTTTAGGCAGCGGCCACCGCAGCAGATTCTTTGCGTGTTAGTCCTTAGAAGACTTTCCACTGATGTCAGAGGTCACATGCTTGCTCAGGTACCCACAAGTCCTCCTGCATCAAGCTGTCTGCAGATTCCAAATGGAGAACACATTTCTGTCGAGCTCACTCTGGGTGCACAGATTGGAAGAGCTCAGGTGTATTTATTGGTCAGGATGGAGTTGTGGTATTAATTAGACATGAGGGAATTCTTGTCAGAGTACATCAGTCTAGAGTCTAGATTGAGAAAAGTGAACATAGAGGGTGAGGAGGAAACAAATACTGTCTGTTAATGACGATGATACAGTACATGAATGTATACATAGGTCACAATGATGTGTCAGAAAAGGCCAGATGATAAATAAGTATTAATGAAGAAAACCGTCATGGACAACAAAAGCAAGGTAATAGAAAACCTGAGACAGGCATATGTGGTATGTAGCTTGTCTGGTGGAAGCAGAGTCCCAGAAAAAAAGACATTATATTTGTAAAACATGCCCAACCCAGAAAATCCACTTTCATAATCACCAGGGATAACTAAACATGTTAGACGAGATAGGCCCACCTAAAAAAATGTGTATTTAGGCCTTAGTGTAGCGATCACATCCCATAATCCTCCTGGAGACACACCTGTGAAAGAGAGTATAAAACCTCTGGACTGACCTGAGTACCACATCAGCCTCCAAGCAGTCTCTCCACAGCTGCTATCTACAGAAGCTCCACAGCCACCAGAACCAGCTTGAAGATGACTCCCTGTTTCAGCCTCCTGCTGCTTCTACTCGGCCTCTCTCAGGCACATCCTGTCAAAGAGGAAGGAAGCAACGTAGTGGATGAAGAGGGGCAGGTTGACATCTACCAAATTCCTCTAACAATGGCAGCACAGAATCCTGATGGAAGGGAGCTTGGTGGTCCTAAACCACAGAAATGCCATCAAGTGCTTTTAGAGCCTTCTGGCCAAAAGCTCCAACGGTTTTAGTGGTCATCCCCTACCATCAGCTCTGGTACCAAAACTCAGAAAGGCAGATGATTGAAACTGCCTTTCAGTCCTTCCACAGCAGCACCTGCATCCGCTTCGTGCCCCGTACGAATGAGTATGACTACATCATGGTGGAAGTAAGGCGGATGTTTCTCCTCTCTGGGTAGAGTGGGAAACGGACGGGCGCTGTCTATCAGCAACCAGGGCTGTCTCTACCTAGGTCATTCAGCATGAAACCATGCCGCGCTCTGGGCTTCCAGCACGGGCAGACCAGGGTGACCGCGACAGCTATGTCAGGATCAACTGGGAAACATCCAGCCCGACATGGCCTTCAACTTTTACAAGCAGGACAGCAACAACCTCAACACTCCATATGACTACGGTTCCGTCATGCACTACGGAAGAACAGCCTTCACCATCTATGCTGGCGTGGACACCATCACCCCCATCCCAGACTCCACTGTTGAATTGGCCAAGGCAGGGCTTGTCTACTGGGACATCAGAGGTCAAACTGCTCTACAGCTGCTAAAGACAAGCTTCTCATCAGCACAAATACAGTATGTACCACATGTAATATACTCGGTTCTATAACATGTTTACCGTAAGTCTTTAGTTAAAATAACGTAAATCTAAGAAATAAAATTGGTTCAAGCACATTTTTTCTTTGATTGTTGTTATTTGTATTTAAAATATCTGTAAATTACAGAGATAATGAATGAGATGAGAGTTGTGCAAATCCAGAACTATTCCAAATAATGTCTGCAAATGCCGATACCACCAAGTCATTTTTATTGTTCCACAAATCATCAGCTCCCAGACCCCCTACCATTCCACTTGTACTCAACTGCCTTGTTTAACTTCATTATGCGTTTTAGCAATGAAAAAAATCCTAGATATCCATCTGTCACTCCAATCTCCTTCTGTATCACATTTGACCTTCCTCTGTCCACTCACTTATTTTCCTCTTTTAAAATCCCCACTCTTAGAAATGTGCAGCTCTAATTGGTTACTTTAACCCCAAGCTAAATATTACTCTTATGGTCTGTCTGCAGCTATTAAAACCTGATCTAGCATTTGCAAGTTCCCTGATTCATGAGAAGGCCATCGCAGCGGTTGTGTTGAAGCAGTGTTGGGGCCTCTCTAGCTGCACAGTTCTAAAGACTGCTCAAGGAAGCAGGGTAAAACAACTGATGAAGATGGTCAGCAGCTAGGCAGGTCCACTCTCGAAACCAGCAAAAGCTGCCACATGAGTTCTCGCTGAGCACTCAGTCTGACGGGGCGGCAGAGCTGCCCAGGCCCTTGTCGGAGAGCTGGTCAGCGTCTACTCCTAGCGTGGGTAGACTTCGAGAATCTAACATTGCTAAACAAAAATGTGTCCTGGGTCTTCCCAGGGGCCTCCCTACTGGAGGGCGTGCCTGAACACCTCACCAGGGAGGCGATCGCGGGAGGCATCATGACTAGGTGCCCGAGTCACCTCATCTGGCTCTTCTCAGTGGATGGCAGAGCTTCCCGGATGGCAGAGCTTCTCACCCTATCTCTAAGGGAGAGTCCGGACACATTACGAAAGAAACTCATTTCGGCCACCTGTAGCCGCGATCTTGTTCTTTTGGTCACCATCCAAAGTTCATGACTATAGGTGAGTTAAGGCAGATCTCCCGGCTCCATTCTTCCCCACTGGTAGACAAGACCCGAGGTACTTGAACTCCTGCATAGGGCGGGATCTCCTCCCCTAACCGAATTACTCCACCTTTCCGGCTCAGAACCATGGCCTCGAATTTGGAGGGTGCTGATTCTCATCCTGGCCTTCATATTCGGCTGCAAAACTGGAGGTCACAGACTGATGAAGCCAACAGGACCACATCATCTGCAAGGAGGCGTGATCCTGAGGCCACCAAGCCGGACCCCTCAACACCACGGCTACGCCTAGAAATTCTGTCGTAAGGTTCAGACAGAGTCGGTGACAGGGCAGCCTGGCGGGCCAACCCTCACGATGAGTTTGACTAACTGCAGCAATGCGGACCAAGCTCTGGTACCGGTCATGGGGAGCGGATGGCCAGTATCAGGAAATCTGATCCAGAGAACTGGCCCCGGTCCCTGAGCCCTGCTTCCTCATGGCAAGGCATGTTGGTGGGATTGAAGAGGTCATAACATCCCGAGTTGAGGTCAGCAGCACACCATCTCCACTGTACAGTGTTAATAGTGCACTGCTCCCCTCACTCCAGGCACAAGATGGTGGTCCAGAACCTTTCGACCGTCCGGAAGTCGTTCTCCGTGGCCTCCCGAACTCTTCCCACCGGATCTTTGCCTCGGCGACCGCCGCAGCCACACTCTGCTTGGCTCACGGTCCCATCTGCTGCCTCAGGAGTCCCACAGGCCAAAAAGGCCCGGTACAACTCCTTCTTCATCTTGACGGCATCCTTCACCGCTTGTGTCCACCAGTGGGTTTGGGTATTGCCGCCACGACAGGCACCGACCACCTTGCGGCCACAGCACCGGTTGGCCGACTCAACAATGGACATGGTCCAAAGCTCTCCTGGAGGTGGGATTTGAAGCTCCTTCTGACAGGAGACTCTGCCAGGCGTTCCCAGCAGACCCTTGCAATACGTTTGGGTCTGCCGGGTCTGTCCAGCATCCTCCCCCACCATCGGAGCCAACTCACCACCAGGTGGTGATCCGGTTGACAGCTCCGCCCCTCTCTTCACCCGAGTGTCCAGGACATGCGGCCAAATCCAATGACACCACCACAAAGTCGAGCATCGAACTGCGTCCTAAGGTGTCCTGGTGCCAAGTGCACATATGGACACCCTTATGCTGAACATGTGGTGTTCGTGATGGACAATCTGTGATGAGCACAGAAGTCCAACAACAGAACCCTGCTCAGGTTCAGATCAGGGGGGCCATTCTTCCCGATCATGCCCCTCCAGTTCTCACTGTCGCTGCCGACGTGAGCATTGAAGTAACCCAGGAGGACGAGGGAACCCCCAGAAGGAGCACTCTCTAGTACTCCCTCTAAGGACTAAAGGATGAATATATGCTGGACTGCTGTTCGGTCCGTAGGCACAAACAACAGTCAGGACACGTCCCCCCACCCTAAGGCGGAAGGAGGCTACCCTCTCGCTCACCGGGGTAAACTCCAACGTACAGGCACCGAGCCGGGGGGGAAACAAAAATCGCCACCATAAGGGATTTGTGGGCTGCACTTTGTTTGGTCCCTCACCTGGGTTCCTGTTTGCCATGGGTGGCCCTACCAGGGCATAAACTGAACAACAGAGCTCTAGGATCATTGCAACACGCAAACCCTCCACTGCGATAAGGTGGCAGCCCAGGAGGACAAACTAAACCATAACACAAAACACTTTCCCTTACAAGGTTTCAACCATCACAGGAAGCACATCAAAAAGTGTCTGTTGGGCGTGGGCCTCAAAAGGAGTGCTGTCAGTGATCATCAGTAGTAGCTCTCCTGTCTCTCCCCTCTCCTGTTTACCTGTCTGCCCCACCCCATATCACGATGCTTTTTCCAATTTCTGAGCCAATCTGATGAGTCCAAAGACTGTGTTGGTGCTTGTAGGTGGAGTTGAAGAGAGGAAGTGGGCCCAGGTAGCCTTAAGCTCCGCCTCCTTTGGGCCCAGGTTGCCTTAAAGCTCCGCCTCCTGTCGCCCATCAAGGTCCTCAGGAGTTTTGGTCACTAGGGTGACCGAAGAACAAGATTAATTTTCTAGCGTGGGGTGGCTGGTCTCTCCCTTAGAGAAGCTCTGTCATCCGGGAGGATCTCAGTAGAGCAGCTGCTCCATACATTGAAGAATAAATTATATATACATATATATATATATATATATACGACTCTGGAAAAATTGAAGACCACTTCAACTTTTCTGAAATCAGCATATCTACATGTTTACATTTGTTTTGGAATTTGGAAGAAATGTTGGTGTAGTTTAAGAATGAAACTAAAATCTTTATTTTACGCAAACACATACCTATAAATAGTGAAAATCAGAAAACTGCTAATTTTGCAGTGATCTTTTAATTTTCTAGAGCTGTATATATATATATATATATATGCATTCTATATGTCAGCAGCACATGGTTCACTCATACATAAAACTGTACATAAATACCAACAATAAAAGACAATTTTTAAGTTGAACAACCTCAATTATAGGAAGATAAGTTAAATCTGTGCCTTAATTGTTTAATTGCAATCATAGTCTATAATTTCACGCCTCAGTGAGCATCCTGTCACTGTGGCTCACCCTCGGCTCACCCACAGGCGAACTCATTGAAAGTACTTGGACATACACGCCAAGCCCAGAAATCGAAAATGTCCATAAGCTGTGTGGCTGTATTTCTCAACATTTCAAATTGTATGAGATGGTCCCTGATAGAATCCGAAAGAACACTCATATCAGTTGTGAATGTTCAGGTGTGGGGGAGGTTAAAGGAGGAAAAGAAGTGAGTAGACAGACAAAAGATCAAATTTAATTGCTGGAGGAGATTGGACCCAAGATGCAGGTATGTAGATGCATTTTAAATACAGATACTGACAAATAAAGAAAAAATTATTGCTTGAACTCAATTTTATTTCTTATGATTTACGTTATTTTAACTAAAGACTCTCACGGTAAACATGTTGCATAGAACCGGGCATTACATGTGGTACATCACTGTATTTGTGCTGGATGAGAAGCTTGTCTTTAGCAGCTGTAGAGCAGTTTGACCCTCTGGATGTCCCAGTAGGACAAGCCCTGCCTTTGGCCAATCTGAACAGTGGAGTCTGGGATGGGGGTGATGGTGTCCACGCCAGCATAGATGGTGAAGGCTGTTCTTCCGTAGTGCATGACGGAACCGTAGTCATATGGAGTGTTGAGGTTGTTGGTGTCCTGCTTGTAAAAGTTGAAGGCCATGTCGGGTTGGATGTTTTCCCAGTTGATCCTGACATAGCTGTCGCGGTCACTCCTGGTCTGCTCGTGCTGGAAGCCCAGAGCGTGCATGGTTTCATGCTGAATGACTCCAGGGTAGAGACAGCCCTGTCTGTTGATAGACAGCGTCTGTCCGTTTCCCACTCTACCCAGAGAGGAGAAACATCCGTCTTTACTCTCCACCATGATGTAGTCATACTCATTCGTACGGGGCACGAAGCGGATGCAGGTGCTGCTGTGGAAGGACTGAAAGGCAGTTTCAATCATCTGCCTCTCTGAGTATTGGTACTCAGAGCTGATGGTGTAGGGGATGACCACCAAGCCGTTGGAGCTTTTTGGCCAGAAGCAGCTCTGGGAAAAGCACTTGATGGCATTTCTGTGTTTAGGGACCACCAAGTCTCCTTCCATCAGGATCTCTGTGCTGCCATTGTTAGAGGAAAGAATTCTGGTGGTGATGTCAACCTGCCCCTCTTCATCCACTACGTTGCTTCCTTCCTCTTTGACAGGATGTGCCTGAGAGAGGCCGAGTAGAAGCAGCAGGAGGCTGAAACAGGGAGTCATCTTCAAGCTGGTTCTGGTGGCTGTGGAGCTTCTGTAGATAGCAGCTGTGGAGAGACTGCTTGGAGGCTGATGTGGTACTCAGGTCAGTCCAGAGGTTTTATACTCTCTTCCACAGGTGTGTCTCCAGGAGGATTATGGGATGTGATCTCTACACTAAGGCCTAAATACACATTTTTTAGGTGGGCCTATCTCGTCTAACATGTTTAGTTATCCCTGGTGATTATGAAAGTGGATTTTTTTGGGTTGGACGTGTTTTACAAACATAATGTCATAATGTTTCTGGGACTCTGCTTCCACCAGACAACCTACATGCCTCCAATTTATATTTGCTGTCAGCGAAATCTCTAAAATAATCCAAGCAATAAATGTTAAAGCTAAGATTTTAGGTGCCCTGATTTAGATTAAAGACACCCTGAGATAACAGAGTAGATCTATTAGCAGCTTTCTTTGAACTAGCACAACCTCTATGAAAGTGTTTACATCTATTATTTTTTTCCAACAGATCTCATAAATGTGCTCCAACTAAATTTTATAAGAAATGCTTTACACTTTACTTTAAAACGCAGCAGCAACAGATAGACCACGTTTCAGCAGTTTCAGCCTGGCTTCAGCGGCTAACTCTAAAGTCAAGAATAGATTTCAACCGCCTTCTCTTTACTTCCTCGTCCCTAAGTGGCTGAGATCCATTTTATCTGGAAAAGCTCGTGGTACCAGATTAGCCTAATAGATCCTTTTCCTCTGAAAATGCAGGCTTGCTCGAGTGTCTGAGCGCTGAATGGGAGGCAGCTCCTTCAGCTACCAGGCTCATTTTCTGTGGAATCTCCGCCAAGGTTGGATTAAGGATTCAGACATTACTTCTTTTTTTGAGGCTAGCCTTGAAAATGTTTGACAAAGTTTTTATGTAGAGCTAGCTCAGTCGCCCCTCAGCCTCCTCAGAGGAACGTCCCAGAAAAATCAATCAAAAAAAGACAGAAGAACACAGTCACATAGTTAGCAATATTGTATCAGGTCATAGACTTTACGAAATGATTCTGTCATACAATTTAAAGACTTGTGTTTATTATTATTATTATTATTATTATTATTATTATTATTATTGTTGTTGTTGTTGTTGTTGTTAATAATAATAATAATTGCGAGTAACCTCTTTTTATATCACACAAAGTTTGTTATTATTATTATTGTTGTTGTTGTTATTATTATTGTTATCATATATCACTAATCTTAAAAAAATATGTGATAAGACTTAAGCAACGTTTACTTTTATAATCTTGTTACATGTTAAAATAAAGTGCTAAAGCGAAAGAAAGCCAACAGAAAGAAAAAGGTATCAGAGTTTTGAGAGACAGTTATTTACCATTGTTAACATAAAAGAATATCGCTTAACTGCTTTACCTCAACTCGATGGTGAACCGATTCCTTTTCGATGCAGAAGAGGAGCCGTGCTCAGTCGTGCATGTCTTGCTCCTTTTTGCTCCACCAGATGGAGACGTAGCAAAGATTGAACGGCCACTGACAGAACCCACCCTGGCCCTGGAGCACGGCCACAACCGTCAGATGGACGGATCGAAGGTGTCACGCCAACACACGGAAAACACTCATTTAACTTAAAAAAGATTAAATCATTGAACTGATAATGAAAATTAAATACAAAACTCTTAACGTTTTGAAGTATTTGAATTCAATATTTAACATTATTTAAACACACATTCCTTTCACACAAAACGAATATTATATTTTATACATTTTTTCTTAAAGGTTATAATAAATGGTCACAAAATATCATTATGAGATTGTTTATTGTTGTGTTCGTCATAATAAATAAGTAAACTAATAATGTGTAATTTGGATTTATTTATTTATTTATTTGTTGGTTTATTTATTTTTAGTTTATCCTGGTTCCGAGAGTAAATTTAGATTTTTATTTTTTCTCTTTAGATATGATTTGTTTATGACTCATGGATCCCTAAATTTGATTTAAAAGAGTTGAGTATTAGTTTAATATATAATATTTTAAGATGAGTGAATTTTGCTAAAATGCTCGAATGACTTTATTAAACGATTTATTTATATTCGCGTTATATTCCGTTAAAATGCTTTAGTTAAAATGTGACAACGATTTATTTTGAATGAGTGCATTTATCTGTATTTTATTAAATTAGATTCATGTAGAATCTCATTATCTCATATTTCTCATATCTCATATTTGTTTGTATTTGTTGTTTGTAAAATCCTAGCGCAAAAGTGCATTTTGTAAAACTTGTTAGTGTGCACATTAAACAAGCTTTGCTCCAGCTGTTTATTTAGTTTTATCGCTTAACCGGTCAATTGATGATCAATAATAAATTAACGGAAGATAATTATAGTGTTTATTTTATAATAATACTATAATAATTATTATAATAATAGGTCATAAAATATGAATAATTAAGTGCGTGATTCAATAATGATTTAAATTTAATCTGATCTAGTTACCTGTGTACGCATGTATTTATAGATGAGGAAATATTCATAAAAACAAATAACTGTTGTCATTTTTCTCTCCTGCCATTAAAGACGGTAAAGTTCTTCTGGAGCACAAATGCTTTGAGTTCTCTTGTTCTCACCTTTCTGCTACGCTGCAGCAGAAAAAGAAACAAATGGAGCCGTTGGAGAATTTCTTTCCACTTTACCCACATTCTTCTGCTTTTATCGGAGTGACCCATCACTCCCATCACGCCCAGGCTGCGGTTCCGCTTCACCCTACTGTGGGGTTAGCTCAATTCATTTTCTCTAACGTCCCGATTTCAAACTCGCTGCCCTCTGGGTCAAAATCACCTTTAATTCAAGTTTCGTTCCGTCTCTGAAGACAATAATATCGAACATCTCACAATGTTTTTGGAACATTCGATGCCTTAAAACCATGTTATGAGGGCAAAAGATTTTATTTGTGGTCTAAATGATCTCAGGACGACCACTGCAGGGTGGCGGGGGCCACTGGGGCCCGCAGTCACCCCCAACAAACCTTATGGGCCGTTGGGGGGAAACCGCGCAACATTATTGTCTAGTTCAAACTGCAAGCTGATTTAGAATTGGGATCAAATATTTCCATGATTGTAACCATCCCGATTTGACCGGAGAGCAGCAGCTCAGGAAAGAGGCCTCGAAACAGATACAGAAATTCATAAGGAAATGTGCAAATGCAGCGCAAAAATAGCGGAAAACGTGGCAATATTGGAAAAAAAAAATCAACTCAATTGATACGCGCGGAGTGACACAACAACTATAGAAAAGCACGAACAGGCAGATAAAAAAAAAAATCAGTAGTCGGACACACATTTAGGAATTATTTATTCATAAATTCACGTTTGTTATACTTTCTCCTCCTCCCTAGTCTGATGCCACCAGCAGTTAAAACGTGCAAACGACTTGTTTAAATAATTCTAATAATTCAATGAGGAGGAAAAGTTGTGGATTCCGCTGGCAGTGTACTCACCACTCCATCACAACAAATATTTACACATGTCATATCCGAACCTCCAGGTGCAAAAGGGGGGAAAGGCGGGCATCTGGAGCAAGCCTGGCCCGCAGGGGCAGACTTTTCCAGCTGCTGGGGAAGAGAGGAAAACTGTGCAACTTCCTTTTTATGAGGATGCAGAATAATGAAAGATCCATATTTAAGACTTTTTGGGGCAGTAATGTTCACTGAAGGCAGAGAACAGACAAACCATGTGAGGAGGTGGAGCCAGAAAGAATAGAGCCCAAAGTTTGCTGCCCCTCCAAGTCACTGTTAATGGGACACGGTGGAGCGTTAATTCCACTCGGGCTTTTTCTTTCTCTTCCACTGGGCGTAAACACAGAAAGACTCGTTAGTTCTGCTTCAGATTCCACCTTGAGATTCAGAAATAGTTTCCTCAGAAGGAGTTTTCACCGACACAGGATTGCAGGAGGCAGCCGGCTGCCCTGAAGACAGCCGATATTCCAGGTTGGATTACGGAGCAGACGGGGAATACCATGGCTGGCTCAGCGGGCCTCTGAAGGAGCTGCAGGCAGGCGTCTGTTGTCTTGTGGCCCGCTGCAACCTTCAGCATCTTTTGGAGATGGCGTATTACAACCCCGCGGAAATTAACTCTGACAGCAGAACTCACCGCTACAGGAGCTTCATGATAGAGGAGATCCTGACCGACCACCGGGAGCGCAAGGCTTCTGCTCCGGTCGGGGACTTCCTGAAATTCGGGGTCCATGCGCTCTTGTCCGCACGGCCGCTGCACAACCAGCTGGGTAAGACGGGAGAAGCCAGAACTGCGCAGCGTCCCACCTTCACCCTGTCACACCTGCAGCATCTGCACTTTCTCTGTAATCATTTCAGTTCAGGCGCAATCAGAGGCCGATTTTCTGACAAACCATCAGAAAAAGTTCCGAGGAGCTGGACTAGCACATCTGTGAGACAAAATCTCCACTAACCGGGCCATTATGGGTTTTATATGTAAAGATAAAAAGGAGAAATCAACATTTTACACTATGACGTATTAGTGAGACACACGAGGCTTTTTTTAAGGTTTATTTTTTCCCAGTCAAATATCGTTCTAATAGATCCTGTAGGTGTTTTTTTTTTTTTTGTTTTTTTACTCTAAGGAGGTCTGAATGAAGCCAAACAGTGAATAGATCTATTATTTGCACACACGTTGCTAGAGTCAGTCACTCATTAGTTTATATCCTTCCGCTAAGTGCAGAGCATAAACAAATAAACCAACGTAGTCCCGCAACTATATAACTCATATAAAAGAAATGTATAAATATAGGTCGATACCTGTAAATTCACACAAACTGTTTTCAATGCAAAGATTCAAATACTTTTGACCAGAATAATGCATCAAAATGTTAAAGTTTATAACCAAAACATTAGAAGGAATTTCACATATTTACTCAAAAGTGTGAATTCTATACAGAATGAGGAGAAATCAGTCAGGATTTCTTTAATCCTCCTCTGGTTCTCTTTTCGGTCCCTCCAGTGTTAAAAGTGGACCAAACGAGCCTCCTAAAGTTCCCCGTGTCGCCGCTGAGCAGCTCGCTGTGCTCCAGTCTCGGGGCCCCGCTCCTCTCCGTGTCTCCGGGGCTGCAGGTCGGCGCGGCCTCGCATCATCTGCCGCTGGATTTACACCTTCGCGGGAAATTAGAGCACGGAAGCGATGCAGGACTCAAGAGCAAGAAGGGCCGCCGGAGCCGCACCGTGTTCACGGAGCTGCAGCTGATGGGCCTGGAGAAACGCTTCGAGAAGCAGAAATATCTGTCCACCCCTGACAGGTGAGCTCGCCTGGAAGACCCCGAGCGAGGCCGACTGCAGATGTGAGCCTTCTCACAAGAGGAAATATCCTCAGTGAAGGTCTGATGTTGTCTCTTGATGTCCACAACAGAATAGACCTGGCTGAATCTCTGGGCCTGAGTCAGCTGCAAGTAAAAACCTGGTACCAGAACAGAAGGATGAAGTGGAAGAAAATAGTAAGTAATTGTCCAGATGAACGTGTGCAAAGCAGAAACGTTTTGCTCCAGCAAACCAGATCTGCTTTGTGGGGTGGATGTTCATGTGAATGTGAACAGATAAGCATATACGTCTGGTCTGGCCTGCAGGTTTTGCAGGGAGGAGGTCTGGAGTCTCCAACCAAGCCAAAAGGCCGCCCAAAGAAGAATTCTATCCCCAGCTGCGAGCAGGTCTCTGAGCAAGACAGATCTGCAGCCAAAGCCTCCAGCTCCTTCTTACAGAGCCCTCAGCCGTGACCCAAAACGTGTTTTATATGCTAAGCTTCGGCGTAAAGCTGCGTGTCCTTTCAGCGGGAAGAGGTCCTAAAGAACTCATCAGAGAGGATGATGATTTTGACGAAGATGACGCTAATTTTCCTGAAGTCCTGTCCTATTTAATGTAAGTTAAAGTGTCCACGAAGCGCAGCGGTTATGGACGAGACGTCCCATGAGCCTCTGAACTCAAGGCACCGTGATAGAACTACCACCGTAGTCTGAGTAACTGAGTAACTGAGTAACTGGGCAACTGAGTAACTGGGTAACTGGGTAACTGAGTAACTGGGTAATCTCCCAGGAACTTGCACTCTGTTGTTTGCCTCCCCTTTGTTTACTGAGCTGAAAGATTAAACATATTTTCGTCACATGATCAATATGCAATGTGAATCTTTTAAGTATCACGAGACATATTTGAGAGGCGTATACGTGTGTGTGTGTGTGTGTGTGTGTGTGTGTGTGCGCGTGAAACAGCCACTTTTTCACAGCTCAGGGCCAAATGTATCACAGCTCAAAGCAAGACTTTCGTCATATAAAACTATATTCTTTTTGAAGTCAAAGTACAGCAGTTTGAGTTATTTTTCATTTCTTGAATCCATTTCTAAAATCCTCCAAGTTTGCAAGCAGAAGCAGGTTAAAATCAGGTTTAAGTAATACTAACAATGTTAGTAATAATGATATTACCAAAACCAAAGCAAAGTAATAATGATGATAATACAAAATAAGAAGGAGAGGAAGACTGTCCTCCAGGCCTTGATGGTCATATTAAATAATAAATGTGGTCATTAACATTAACATATGAAACTAGACCTATGGAATTTAAATTCAAATAAGTTCTATAAGTTTTATTTATTATTTATTCAGGCTAATTTTAGAAAAATAACAGTGGAATTACAGACGTACAACGATTAAAGTGAGATTATTAATAATAAATAAAATTATTGCTGGCCTGTTTTTACAGAAAATATCTACATTTTCTGGCAAAGGCAAAGCAACTGGAAGTAGAAGGCAGCGTTTATTATTCTTACTTTGTTTTTCAGTGCTTGAGGAATTAAAGTAAAACAGGAAAAACGAGGAAAGTGTTTTTGGACAAAGTAAAGGCAAAATAGAGTCGTTTGTTATGTCGGTACGATGTTAAAAGAGCAAAATTAGGAGAAAAAGCAAAGAATAATAATGATGCCATTTAAAAAAGTTATGGGTGAAAGCAAAAATCTGCCATAAAATGTTTTGCATATTTAAAATATTTTAAAATGGTAAATGTTCTTAATTTGCACTAATCACAGCAGCAAGCTTGATTCCACCTGTGGGGATGAAAAGACGAGTTAGACGTTGAGGGGAAAATGGAACTTGGCTGTGTTGTAACGCACAATCTATAATCAGCGTTCGTATACGGCGACTTTGATTTCTTTAATATGACACAAGCATCTTTTTGACTGCTGGGTTAATCCAGTTTCCCCCATTTTTACTGTGATTTGGCTTAAAATTGTGAGAATTTAGAAAACCGCTGTTAATATGATTATTATGACATTGTTATTATTACTATTATTATTATTACTATTATTATTATTATTATTATTATTATTATTATTATTATTGTTGTTGTTGTTGTCAGCCAGACCAGATCCATTATTACCATGATGGAAGCTAAATCAGTCCTTGACCAAATGTCAAATGGCTGTTAAGACGTAACCACATGTGCAGTGAAAAGCGGCTGATATCATACGCTGCGTGTGTGAGGTCACTGGTTCGCTCCCAGTTCAAAAGCTGGAAGACACGTTCCCTCTCCTCGTGCATCCCCCTACCCTGGGCTTCAAATAAAGGCCAAGTTCTGGACAGCAATGACTTCCGACATAAATTACAATCAGGAGGAAGACTCAGTCACCAGGAATCTGCAGAACTGGAACATCTATACTTGACAGCAATTTAATCATTAAGGATCCTTTATGGTGTCTTAATAGGGCTCTGGTGCGAGCAATAATGGACTGACCCCAATTTCTGACAGAGGGTGTTTATAGAGTCAAAAGGTCTGTGCTTAGACGGAGCCCCAGCTGTGGTTTGGATGTGGAGGTGCTGTGGTCGTGCCTGTGTGTGTGTGTGTGTGTGTGTGGGTGGGAGGGCAGCCTCTGCTCAACTATGCACCGGAGAATTTCTCCACAATTAAAGAGCCCCTGATTAATCTAACATATGCGCCAAAAGTGCTCGTGCTCACGTATGATCCCAATTAGAGTGAAATGGAACTCTGCGCGGGCCAGCTTCTCATCAGTTCCACCATTCAGAGCTTTGTTTTTACTGGATGCTTCCTGATGTGATTTGACAAAATCTCCCTTGAAAGAAATCTAATATGTACAGTGGAGATATTTGCTCTGAGAGGTATCACAATCTGATTTTTCATTTGCAAAATTTGGATTTATGTCTCGAAAAACAGAGACCAAAGACGGTGGAACAGTTTGAGCCGCTTTGGTTGTTGGGCACGTTCCCTGATGGTTTCGGCTGATACTGGTTTACCAAATGCCGTTTGAAGACTTTTACCTTTTTTATTATTATTATTTTTTTTTTTAATAAAATGAATGCATGTTATTTCCTGAGCAAATTACAAAAATATATTTATGAACTGGAGATAAAACTACTTACTCTGAAAACCAAAGGAGACGGGTATTTATGTGAAAAGAGCCAGCAAATGATGTTTAAAGGAATTGCTCCTTTTCGCTGCTAATATAAGCATATTAATCCAAGTTACTCTAAAATGTAATGGATGTTTGAGTCTTTACTCGCTGCTCTGATCACAGCTTACAGGCCTGTGACAAATGGAAGACACCATTAGAAGACATAAACAAGCGCCGTCTCGTCAGCTCCTCCGCCACAAGGATGTTCCGCGCCCGGCCTAACAACCTTGTCCTGTCAGCTTTGTGTACACTCTGCCTTCAGGAAACATCACCCGGCATGATTGATCAGAGATGGCTGCTTCATGCTTGTTTAAAGAGACGCAGCTGTTAGCAGACGTGAAATTCCTGCAGGAACCGGCGGGAACATATTTTTTCTATCAGCTTGGTAAAGTATCTCACTCTATAGCTATCCTCTGTGGTACCAAAACGCTCATTCTACCAGCGAAGTGAGGACATTTTGGCTGGTCCCGACAACTTCAAAGGCCCGCTGGAGAGTTAAGACTTGGTTTAAGGTTAGGCTGGGTTACGGTTAGGAGTTATGGGATGGTTGGGGTTAGGGTTAGGAGCTGCGTAAAGCATAACGTCTATAAAAGTCCTCACAAAGATAGAAGTGCAAGGTCTGTGTGCGTGTGTGTGTGTGTGTGTGTGTGCATGTGCGGTTGAAGGCCAGTGAAATCCTCATTAGATTGCAATTACAGCACGAAAACTCCATCCCTCTCAGAAGTCAATCCCACTTTTTTTCTTTTTTTGGTTATTTCAGACGCGAGTCGTGACAAGGTAGTAACATATCTGCTAATGGCTTCAACATGTCAAGATGTGCTGTATGTTAACCATAGAGCTTTAAAAAATTACACACACCCTTGTTTATTATTGAAAAAGTTATCTTTTCTTGTCAAATCTTTTCCCTCTGAAAAATATTTCCTGAAGCGCTTCACCTCTTGAAAAGCCCGTTAAATGCTTAATGGCTTGAACTGTTGAATAGTTTCCACTCAACAGCCTCTAAAGTGCTTTGAAACATTCATTAAACAAAATTCAAATGTCACGACAGCCAGGCCTTTTCCAGCTGCTTGTGCGAAGTCTTACGGCTGCCGGTCGGCCTGGAACTGGTTCAGGTTTTCACTACAACCCGCCCTGGTGAACTCGGGTTGTTATTCTTTCAACGTGTGTAGGTGGCGCTGATGGCCTTCGACGTTGAGTTTTTTTTCGTACGCGGTCACTTTAATTTTGTAGCTGCAACTTTATTGAGAGAATTAGAGCGTGTTGCTTCTGCGACAGCCTCTGCGTTATAAAAACATGGGCTGGTTTCGTCTTTTGTGACGTTAAAGCCGACTGATCTGTTCAAACTTTATTATTTCAGGATCAGGAGTGTTGAAACAAGCTAGAAGTCTGTTGAAACCTAGTTACATTTTTAATTATCTAATTTTTTTGTTACTGATGAATGACAGGAGATGTGATCGTTACCAGTTATTGAGAGAAAAAAAAAAAAAGATTATCGTCCTGATCTGCATTGGGCCCAGAATGTCCCTCTTTGGAATGATCCTCTACCCTGGGGACACAGTCTCAGGGGCCAGCGGAGCAATGGAAAACCCCTCAGTCAAGTCCCAGTGGCCCACCACAAAAGTGGGACACTGGGAGATCTCTAGGTTCCCCTGAGCAAGGCACCAAATGCCCACAATGTCTGTCTCGGGGGGGGGGGGACAGTAATTTACCTCTCTGACAGTGTGTATTTGTATTTAACACATTTAAGAAGACGACAAAGTTGGCCAAAGTTCTGTACAACAAAAGATCACAGCTAAGTGCTGAAAGCCCGAAAGCAAGGCCACCAAATCCACCGTATAAACAAAGGTTGAGCAGTTGGGAATATTACTAGGGTTTCCAAACAAGATTTGAACACTGGCAACGCGACGTCTTCGGATGTGAGGAGCTGTGAGAGTGGAGGCCCGGCCTGCCTGTGGAGCAGGGAAACGCGTATCTGCAGCAGAGCGGATGCTAGGAGCTGCTCAGAGAGACAGGTCAGCAACGTAAAGCAGCGTAGCAGGAGCCAGGGGAACTGCTCCAGCTACCGTAAACTTTGTATTGCACCAATTTGTTGAATTACATTTATTTTAATGGGGAATCCAACACTATCGGTGCAAAATAAAGGACGTAAGTCGAGGTCATGTGACTGGAAACAGCCGAGCCGTGATGGACTGACTGTCTGCTCTGATGGAGGTCACCTTTATTAGAGGTTGATTGAGGAACACTACAGGACTCCTGGAGTTAGCGGGCTCCCTTTTTTGCATTCTGATTGACTTGAACTTGCAATAAAAACTTCTTTCATGTGACTGAAAAGAAAGCAGAAGCGAGACGGACGGTGTGAGGCTCACAGGGCCATCGGCTCCCTGTTTCTAAAAGCTGAATCAGTCAGAATCAGTTGTGATTCCCACAAGCTGACTGGGCTGTGGAGCCGTAGGGTTTGAAGATCAACGTAAAGAAGACAAACGCCCTGGTCAGGTCTCCGAGTAGAGAAAATAGAAGAAAGAATAAAGGGGAAGAGGCCGCGAGGCAGACAGGCTGGAGAATGGTGGCCCCTACAGTCAAGTCAAACAGCCACCATGGAAAGGGAGTGAGAAAGGACTGAACCTGCCCTATGGCAGAGAGAGAGAGAGGGAGCGAGAGAGACTGGCTGGTCTAATTCAATAGATTTCCATGTCTAGGAACTGAAAAGCTACTATGTGGATGGAATTTGGCATGGGCAGTGTAACAAACAGCGCCATCTTATGCCAACAGCGGGTGCTGCAGCACCCTCAGCACCACCTTTGCTGTAGGGCAGCAGCAGACACAAAAGTCCTTCAGAATGTGACACCTTCTGTAGCACAGAAGGTCATTGGAACACAGCCCCGCTGTGGACCTATGAGAAGGACCCGCGGCTGCCGACCTGGACTGATCTGTGGTCTCATGACAGTGTCAACTAGTTTCAACGGGACAAATGCACAAGCAAATTTATTTAAGAAATTAAGAATGCTACTATTTTTAAGAATATTTTCATGCGTTTGCAACATTTGAATGAGCTGTGGAATACGTTTTCCAGTGAGACCAGTGTTTCTAATAAAAGTCATAAACACTGGAAAAAATGAAATAAATATAAATGCCTATTTACTGTTCTCAAAATAGGTAATTGAAATGGACCCACGATAAAGCGACTCAAGGACCTTTTAGAGATAAAGGATGTTAAAGGAAATGGCAGGACTCACCTTTGTTTTGACAAGCTAAGTTGTTAAAACCCAACATTTCATGCATCTTTGCGCTGGATGCGAGACTTGAAAGAGGAGCTTCTTAAGCTAATGCCCAAGACAAATTGAGACTCTTTCACGGGTGGCAGCTGAAGATTGCTGAAGAGTGAGGAGGAGGAGGGCAAACCTGAAGATCTGCAGAGTGCTCACTGAGAAGGCTGACAAGAGGCTAGGTTGAGCATGACAGTGAGGTCTCGATGTTCTTCTTGCAAACGTCTGACCGTGAAGTTATTGGTGAGGACGCGGGAAACATTTTCTCCTGACGGCTCTTCCCTGGATGTCGTAGCTGAAGAGTGAAGAACAACTCCAGAGTCTGCCAGGTCACTCTGGAGGTTCTTCTGCAGTCAAACAGCAGTTCCGACTTGCTGTTTGAGCAGGCCTACAAGCAGTTCTGATATTTTTTCTTGTTTGGAGGTCCTGACTTCATCAGGACCTCCACCTCTTTTCTATCTTCTTACAGTCTTCTTCTGCTTTGTGGCCATCAGTTATCTTCCTTTTCACCTGCTCAGCAACAGCTTGGAGGAACTCGTGGCTGCTGATTGTTGGGGCAAGATGAGAGAAGTCTGAGTGTTTGCGAAGTTTTGAGGTCACCTGACCTCTCCTCCTGATGGCTGTAAACAAGCCATGACCCTAGCAGGGGAACCTTGGTCCTCTGTTCATCTCCTGATGACCCTTCTAGCATCTGTCCATAAATGTCCATCTAAGCTGCTGCATGCTCCTCCCATCGCTCCCACCACAAGTCATCGTACGTCCTTTGCCTCCTCCACCTTCTCCTCTACTCTCCTGTCTCCTCTCAGTGTTCCACTTTCCCTGTAAACTCCTCTAAACGTCCTCCTCCCGTCACCTGGAGTCTGGAGTCTGTCTCAGATCCTCCCTGAAGACGACACAGCATCATCCTCCGTCCTGTTGTTGTCCTCCTCGTCACCTTTAATAGCAAACCCTCCCGTCAGTTCGTCATCACCTCGACACCGTGCTGCCGTGTCAGGATGTTGCACCATAACAACTTGTTATCGTGTATTACATTTTATTTATGTTATTTTATTTTAGATTTAAACTGCCCGTTTTTGTGATGCTGTAACAAGAGAATTTCCTCTAGGATCAATAACGTTCTGTCCATTCATTCAGCTGTTTATTTTACCAGTGTTTATTCGATATGTGTTCCCAGGAAGTGACACAGAAGCTTCTGCTGAATGGATGCTCTGAATTCTTTACAGAAACACACAGGAAATAAGGACTAAGCAAACAACGGCGCTCGGGCAGGAAGTACAGTCGTTTTAAGAGGAAGAGAAGCAAACAAATGACATTTTAATCAAATGTCTACTTTTAATCTAATTAAATACTGCGAGAATATGAGAGAACACTGACGAAAAAACTCAGATTAAAACATTTAGTTGTTGTCATTTTTACGTATAGGAATATCCAAAGTATTGTAAATAATATTCACAGTACTTATTATAGTATAATTCAATTTCAATTTCAATTTTATTTATTTATTTATAGCACCTTTTACAAAAAAAATTGTCTCCAGGTGCTTTACAGAGGCAGAAACCCAGAGCCGGAACCCCCAGGTGAGCACAGTGGCAGGAAAAACTCCCTTTTAACAGGAAGAAACCTTGAGCAGGACCAGGATGGCAAGGAGGAACCATCCTGCTGGGTAAAGGAGGAGAAGAGGAGGGAGATAGGATAGAGAGAATAAAAGAGAGAGAGAACAGATACAATCATAGAAATACAACAAAATACAGTCATAGAAATAAATAATCATCTTGATAATAAATGATCAAGACTGTGAAGAGAACTACAGTTAGAAACACATTTTTAAAATTGTATAGTTATTTCGAGTTTCCTCTAACGTGATGTTGGATTGAAGCAGACGTTTCAGTGAAAGGTGACCTAAACTGCAAGCCGCAGTTTCTGAACTCTTTCTGTCGTCTCTTTTCCTTAATATGATTTTCACCGTAACCGCGACTGACTGTGACTCTGAAGACTAACAACTGCAGACAGCAAAAGTAAACAGACCTCAGCTGCAGTTATGGCCAATCATAGTAAACTGCTGTGTTTTTGGCGTCGTCGTGCACTTAGTCGATCAGGAATTTGCACTTTACATAGTCTGCATAAATATTGGGCTGCAGCTGATGGTTAGCTCCAACTGTTTAGCAACTAAACGTGAGGCTGTAAAGCTGAGCTGGTTATCGAAGTCCTACAGATTTGCTCTGTAAGAGGAGATGGGCCCAGATGGACTGGTTCGCCTTATGTGGCTCGAAGCTGTCACGGCTGGGCAAATTGATTCACTGGCACGCTCCTCACCATATGAAAAAGCAGTGGATGGAGGTGATTAGAAACTAGCAGTCTATTCATTAATCACTGAGGTAAACAGGCCATCAAGTGACACCTGGTCGGGTTAATGCCCGAGACCCCGCGGTAATTATCTTTACCCTTCCCGGCCAGGCAGAGCGCGCCACACACATGAAAGATTGTGATTGTAAAGGAAATGAGAATTAGCAGAAACGTTTCAGAAAGTGGTCGGCAGTTTGCTGGAAGTGAAGAAGTATAGCCAAGGGAGGGGGAAAAAACCCGTGGGTGGAGAGCAGGCTGATTGGGCTTTCCCCATGGGGCATGAGGGAGTCTTGGAGGTGGGGGTCTCAGGTTCAGACACACAAGAAATTAGAAGTGTTATTTGAAACTGAAGCGGGAGCAGCAGTAATGATTTCTGAAACTCTCGAGCGTCTGTGCGCTTTGCCGAAATTACAGAGAGCATGTTGTAGTTTTTTTCAGTTGTTTGTGAAAGAAATACAAGAGAACACACGATATAGAATAGTGTGCTATTAATATTACTATTATTATTATTATCGCTGGACCGGTTCGCAACTGAGTGTGAAGCGGCCGGGTTGAGAATCAGCTCCTCCAAGTCTGAGGCCATGGTTCTCAGCCGGAAAAAGGTGGAGAGCCTTCTCCGGGTCGGGGAGGAGATCCTGCCCCAAGTGGAGGAGTTCAAGTACCTCAGGTCTTGTTCACCAGTGAGGGAAGAATGGATCGGGAGATCGACAGGCGGATCGGTGCGGCGTCTGCAGTAATGTGGACTCTGCTCCGGTCCATTGTGGTGAAGAGAGAGCTGAGCCGAAAGGCAAAGCTCTTGATTTACTGGTCGATCTTCGTTCCTACCCTCACCTGTGGTCACGAGCTTTGGGTAGTGACCAAAAGAACGAGATCGCGGGTACAAGCGGCCGAAATGAGTTTCCTCCGTAGGGTGTCTGGGCTCTCCCTCAGAGACAGGGTGAGGAGCTCTGCCATCCGGGAGGAGCTCGGAGTAGAGCCGCTGCTCCTCCACATTGAGAAGAGCCAGATGAGGTGGCTCGGACACCTAGTCAGGATGCCTCCCGGACGCCTCCCCGGTGAGGTGTTTAGGGCACGTCCCTCCGGTAGGAGGCCCCCGGGAAGACCAGGACACGCTGGAGGGACTATGTCTCTGGGCTGGCCTGGGAACGTCTCGGGATCCCCCCGGAAGAGCTGGATGAAGTGGCTGGGGAGAGGGAAGTCTGGGCTTCCTGCTTAGGCTGCTGCCCCCGCGACCCGACCCCGGATAAGCGGAGGAAAATGGATGGATGAATGGATGGATGGATGGATGGATGGATGATTATTGATGCTGTTACTGTTGCAAGAATGGGATTGGTGGGATGGGATGAGCTGGAGTTGTGCAGTAACTTCAGCTGAAAAGACTCAGTGATGACTGTAACTGGGAAGCATCTAAAAATGTAAATTAAGCATTTAAAAAAGGAGCTGCCTGGAGATATACCATCATATTAATAGTACCTGAGCTGTCAAAGCTGCATCCAAAGTAAATGCGAAGAATGACAAGGTGGTCTGTGGCCCAGAGATGTTGCTCAGGTAGCTGAGCTCCTCCACAGGGTTCGTGGATCTCACTACATGGTGACTGTCGCTCAGGCGGAAGCAGTTGTTTACCTGGCAGGACAGTCAACTCTGCAGATTTGTGGGTTGTCCACCTTCAATTTACACCCATGTGCATCATCTCCAGAGGTGGAGGGGCCGTGTTGACCCTGCAGGAGTAGCGCTTTGTGCATTTGGAGCACTGCCAGAGCTCCAATCAACGACCTCCAGCAGACCACTGCTGTGCATGTTTGTGCTCAGTCTGTCAGTAGGTGCCGTGTGGGGCCTGTTCTCACCCTGTTCTCTACATCTGACAGAACATTCTGCTGCCTGCTAAATCGAATTATCGCACTGATAGATGGGCTAATCATTATTTTAGCCTCATATAACACCAGCAGTTGTTTTTTCCTTTAAAAATCAATGTATTTATTTATTTGTTTGTTTTAATCCTCTTGATTTTAGCCTGCCAGAACTCAGCTACTGTCTAATAGAAATTCAGGTCCAGTTTTGTCCAACTGGTGTGTGGAATTAATTTGTCTATTAAACAAGGCCTTTCTGTCGTCATCATACTACTTTGAGCCATCGAAGTTTGGATCTAGCGTGTCTACATGGTAATGCAGCTAATCGTTAATGACCACCACAACCAGAGGTGATGATACAACGTTTTCCACAGGATTCATTGGATGTGATGGACAGATATTGATGGCTGATGCTGGTGATCAGAGCCTTCCCAGTATCATCAAATTGAAATTGACTGTAACCTTAAACATCATTATACTGTATATATATATATATATATAAAAAAACATTATCCGCTTTCTCTAGAAACTCATAACTGTTAACACAGATTCAACCAATCTCTGTGAATTTTGACCAGCTTTGTAATTTTGTCCAATCAGTGAAACGTTTCTGCAATTTCAGCCAATCAGTGTAATCACTGGCGTGTGTCAACAACCCGATGCTTGCAGATTGGACGCTGCTTCTCCGTGGCATGAAAGAAAAAGAAAAAGACAAATGCACCGCATCCATTTTCCAGCTAATTTTGCAGCTAAAGAGCACCAAAGTGGGTGGTAAAGTGTTTTAGATTCTATACCACTAAACATGTGACAGAGCAAGCAAGACAGAGAGAGAAAGAGAGAGCATATAAAAAAGAAGTATCAGCAAAAACAGACCCCAAGAGCAAAGAAATGTTGATGAAATCTTGAGCTTTATTTTCTTTTTTTAAATAAAAGTTACATACAGCACTTGTGTTTGATTACTTGTTCCTGCAATGCTATTGAAAAACAATCCCACAGAATCCTGAAGAGAATGAATACTCACTCCTCCTACACCAGCAGAGTACTTTGCACTTGACCTAAACCAGAATCATATGGGGACTTTGATGGTCAGACTGGTTGGGGAGGAAGAGAAGGGTGTGGGGTAACGACAGAAAAGGGAGAAGAACAAACACATCATACATGCAGATATATTCAACACATAAATCTGATCAGTAGTCATGTTGTTGTATATTATTTCCCAAGGAAAACAAACTGGGTGAAAAGGAATGGTCCAAGTGTAGAGCCCTGTAGAACTCTAGGATCCTGCTATATAAGGATGGAACATTATAAACATGTACAGAGTAGATCTAGCTAATACATTTGTGCTAGCCTAGCCTTTTAAACGTCCTTGGTACAAACCTTCATGCAACACACTTCCAGTCTGAGGCTCTGAGCTGTATTAGTATTATGAACATATGTTCCTGGCTACTCTGATAAAAATGGGCAGGTGCTTCCCAAAGCATGGCAGAATGTTTTGAATGTTTAAATTTACTATGGAGCAGCTTCAGCATCATAATCAATGTTTCTTTCTTTGCAGGCTGGATCAGGTGCTACATCCCCTCAGTGTTAAGACTGGAACAGAGGCTGGACCCATAAGTGGAAGGAGATGCTTACAAGTCTTTATTGTCCAATAAACCTCTAGAGAAACAAACCAAAAATCACTAGCCATGTTAGGCTAACATAAAAAAAGAAAAAAACTAAAAACACTAGATTAACTAGGTTTAACCAAAAATCACTAGCCATGTTAGGCTAACATAAAAAAAGGGAAAAAAAAACTAAAAACACTAGATTAACTAGGTTTAACCAAAAATCACTAGCTGGCCTAGGAAACAGTCCTACAAAAAAAAAAGACAAAATCCACAAGGAAAAAAATCTACCAAGAGTCACAAGGAATCACACAAAGGCGTTAATCCACAAGAAGACAGGTGGAGAACAACACTCCAGCAAGGTGAGCCTCAGGAACCCCGCCTTAAATAATGCCACTGACTAGACTGACTACAGGTGTGCACAATTAGCCCACAACACAAGTAAAACTAGCAGAAACACAGGAAAGGGAACTAAAAACACACAAAATAAAAGCATCTACCCGGACATGTTACACTCAGACTTCATTCCTGCCACTGAGGTCATCTTTGAGGACTAATATTTTAACTTAAGGAAAGATTGTGTTCGTAAAATCTTACGCCCGGTAGTCAGGTGATTATGAGCTGCATCTGATCGACATGTCAGTCTGAGCAGTTCTGTTAGCTCTGGCCAACGACAAGCACCACTCGTGGGTCAGACAAATGCCGTCACCTTCAAGCACGCATTAGTGGAAAAAATGAGTTTGTGTCAGCCAGTCCAAGTGCACTGACTTACACTGAAATCGTGGGTAATTGCTTCAGCCAAGTGCTCCCCTTCAGGTGTCCTGACCAACAGGCATGCGGCTCTTTGTTGAGACCTTGAAAAATGTGAGAAAAAGGCTGTGACTAAAGTTGGAAGCCAACATTTTAAGAGGGTTTTGAAGGAGAGGACATTAAAACAGGAGACTGACAGGAGGAAGAACTAGTCCATCATAAACTTCCATCATCACACAAACTGGAAAGAGTCAGAGGAAAATGCTCCTCCGCCCCATTCTGGTCCTTGGAGTACTTGTTGTCAGCCATGTCTGTTAAACATGCAGGTATTTATGTTTATATCAGTGAAGACGCCCACGTTATGGATCATTTCACTCAGTCAGGCGCATGATTGTGGATGTGGTAGGCTGGTGAGGTTCCTCCTCAGGGTTCATAGATCCTGTTACAGAACATCAGATGTGACTGTGCTGCCGTGTCAGGTGGGTTATTAGCAAACAGCAAACATCTTGCTGTACGTTCTTTTCCTGCCGGGCGGTCCGGGCTCTCCCAGTTGTGGAAACTGGCCCACTGCCCAAGCAAATCTGACAATGATCTGGAAACATTCTTTACTTGTCAGAAATGGGAAGCAAGACAAAGCGGTAATAAAACACCTCCAGCCTCTGGCATGTTGTTTTACCAAATAACAGCTAACTGGCCATTACTCCCCATTAAGGCTAATGGTCACACTAATTAAGATAATTCCATAAAAGTCTCTGTGTTTAGACCAATCTGTGGAAGAAAATGAATTTAATGACAAGACTGGCCACTGCCGTGCTGGCTTTTTAACAGCTGGCTATTAATCTACAGCAGGGTGGGCAAAGGTTTTAGCTGAGGGGTAGAGGTGGCTTTTAAACTCTGGCTGGCCCAGCATCACATGGAGGGGACCATTAATGGCGTGTAGAGGCCTTTAAAAATCCAGAAAGCTTGCAGCGTGAGTGGGAACGCTGTTGCTGGTCACCTTTTGTGCCAGATCATCAAAGTTTGGGGGTCACACTCTCGGGTCTGAGGTGTTCAGCCATGAACTGGGATCTGCGGTGGGAGCTGCTGATCACGCCGAACATCTGAGATGCATGAAAGAATCGTGTGGGTCTTTCTGCTGTAGCTTAGCTTTCGGCTCAGTCACTCGTGTCCATATGTCTGCGCCACTTATCTAAAGAAAACCCGTCAGCTTTCCCGGTGAGCTCCAGAGAAGAGCAGATATCCCCCCTTAACTTCACCATCACACACGAGAGCGGTGGTGGTGGTGGTGGTGGTGGTGAATGGTTCATCACACACGAGAGCGGTCCAGCAAGTCCTGGTGATCCGCACGTATAAAGATAAAGAGTTTCACCACTGGCTCACTCACACAGGACTTCCTGGTGGATTATGCGGTGCAGGAAAATTACACTCAACTCAGGTTTACTCTTTCACCTGATCCTGGATTCTTTTCATTTTTCCTTTTGGTGATCCACCAAGTCAAAGAAACCGGATAGAAACCAGAGAAAAGTATTTTACTGAGTCTGTAAACTGGATGCAAAGTTCTGAACAGTAGCCATCCTTCATGCACTGACTGGTTGCTAACCTAATTAGCATGGCTAGTGGTAAAGTGAAAATGTTAAACCTTTCTTCGGCAATGAGACTAGCAGCTTTCCTTTTTGACACTGAAAGGAACTTTAGCTGTCCATCAAAACCAGCACCCATTAGCAATTTTTTCATTTCTTTGCTCCATTTTTTGTCACAGAGGGACTCACTCTGTTAGCAAAGGGGGAGTAGAGAGGATAGATCCGACTCCAGCAGTGGTCAACAACCAGATCCTCCACATACCAAAATGAAGCTCCAGGCAGGCTAACAGACACAGCAGTCAGTGAATTTCAGATGTTTATGAGGCCTTTATCTAGGAGTTATAATGACCTTCCTTGTTTCTTTCTTAAATATTTCTTAAATGTCAAGAATTCAGAAACCATCCATTTCATTTAAAACTCTCATGCTAACATTTGTTCACATTTATTTTGGAGAGCTCGGTGGTTATTGATAACAAAATAAAAGCGTCACCTGTCTGTTTTTCCTCATAATAAGATTTATTGGAGAAGCAGCTATTTGAACTCAGAAGAGCTATAACTCCAAAAAACACTTAAATATAGATATTTTTAGTGAGTGAGAGAGGGACAGACATCTGGGCTTTAACAAACAGTGTGTGACAGCACGTGCCCCTCTTAGCCATTTCCTCAAAGAGCAATCAGGCCAAATCAAAGCAGTTGCTCTGTACTTGGCGGCTCTGATTGGGCTAATCAATTCCATTTAGCAGCTCATCAGACAGGTGAAGTATCGAACACACACACACACACACACACACATTTTCACTTAACTTCTTCAAGCTTCTCATTTATGTCCCAAACTGAGCATGAAGGACGGGTTAGAGCAACGCTTTGGATATTAGTAACATGACTCACTCTGCTGCTGCTAACATTCAAAACTTAACCGGAACCCAATAACTCAGACACAAATGTGAGGCTCTGGGACCAGTTTGGAATAAAATATTATCCACTGGCTTATTAACTGAAAAGAGATCAAACCTTCTCCCAAAAACAAGCTTTTTTTCTCTCCCAGTCTGAGCCAATGTCCTGGTTCTGGTGGTCGCCTAAAGTGACCAGCAGATGACTGACATATAAACGCTTTCAGGGCCGCCGGAGGAGAAGACAGTGTCCTTTCACATTGACCGTCCAGAAAAATAGATTTTGCTGCTTTCCCTGTAGTTTTCCCTTTGTTGAGGAACTCAACAGCACCTTTTATTTCTACACTCATCATCCTGTTTGGTGCCCCTCGAATGCTGCCGTTGATTCCTGGAGGAACTCAGAGGAGGGCCGAACCATTTTTCACCAAATCAACTAAATAAAAAAACAGTTTAAAATGTAGGTTTATTGCCCTCTCAGTCTAAATTTGATGGTTCAAATGGTTCAAACTCAAAAGGACTTTCAAAGGTGGTCTGTGTGGTAACATGAACACAGCAGTCAAAGAGGGGTCAGAGGGACCAGAGATACCAGCAAATGGAGCAGGACTAACAGGCACGGCTAATTAGGGTAAGGATAATAGGTAGAGGGTTATGAGGATTGGAACATATGGGTGGGGTTAGGGATGGGGGCCACATCTGAGAGCAATTGTACTACGTGACAAAACGCAGACGCAACAGTCGTCCACTTGTTACCAGCACATAAACACTCGGTCCAGGACGAAAGCGCGAGAGAGTCACACAGCCGGGGGGCGGCTGCCGCTCGCCAGCCATTCATTAGCACCTCGTTTGGTTCAGACACGCAACAAATTCATCACAACAGACAAACAGCAGGTCCTGGCAGGCTGTCCTGCTCTTCTTCGTCTTCTTGGATCACCTGTTGTCTTTGTCCACGGGTCCCATCTGCAGGCTGCTGTTCGGCCTCTGGACTAGAAACCATTAACAAATTCCGTATTTATCCGAAATCACTCGGTAAAGTGTAACAACAGTAGAACGCTAAGAGAAAAGGCTGCGGCTGCGCTGTGGTCCTGTTTGCTGTATTATTACAGCTGTGCGTCTGCCATAGGTGGAAAAATTTGTCTGTAATTTGCTCGAATTAGAAGCACTCATTTAGCTCTTCCCCTGGCATGACATAATGATTTGTTTATTTTTGAGGCTTTGCTTTCGGCAAATTATCGCTTATCTGTCATCTGCTTATTGTCCCTCTGAGCAGCTTTAAAACAAACCCGAGGGCAAGAAACCCCGAATATCTTTAGTGAAAACCGTGAAGTCTGAATTCCCACTGCTTTTACACCACCTGCCTCGCTGACTTCAACTCAGCTGTGTCCACCACGCCGAGGCAACACGGCTTTTAACGCATATTCCTTTCAGTGTTTTCTTCTTCCCCGGGACAGAAATACAACAGGTTGTTTACAGATAATCAATCATCCAGGACCTTTTTATAATGAGCTTTATATCTGAAAAAAAACTACCTTTTCTGTCAAAAACATGTAAAAATGATTTGAAAAATGAAGGATTTAGCCTTAATTTAGCCTCTGGCCCAGTTGTAGCCTTTTTACATGAGAATCCTTTACTGGTATTAATCAGCCGTCACACACCACTGCCGAGCGTGCACAGGCTAATCTGCTAGCACTTATTCACAAATCAAACACACGTAATTACTTCAAATGTTGTTGTGCTTGTTAACACAAATGCTTTGCTGTTCATTGATTGCTGCAAACTATTTTCCCCGCGTTACAAGCGCTCTGCTGTAAATGGGACTAACCACTATTGACTATTCGGGAGGAGGTTATTGACTTTGGAGGGCGAAGAATACATGACTGTAACTGACGTTTATTCAGATTTCAGAGGGAAAATACGGCTGACAGCTGTGAAGACAAACGTGGATATTCTCAGAAGCGATGCCTTATCATTTTCATCTAAAGTTAAACTCCCTTTTATGTTTAGTTTTTGGGAGAGGATGCGTGACACCAAACCCGTGGGAGGTTTCAGGCCCTCACCGGTGTGCATGGCCACAAAAGGACCCTGGAACCCTGGAAGACAGGAAATCTGTGCAGAGATAAAAACTTGATCCTCTAAAAGAATCAGTTGCTGATTCTGACATCCTTACTAACACTAACTCACAAAATCACCTCATCGAGCTCAGCAATAATAATAAACACAGCAGGAACATGATACCAAGTCAGAAGAGCAGACCTCTTTTTAATTCACCAGATGTGTCAAACGTTCTGGTCATTTAAGCCACATGGAGAAAACGACAGAGCGGAGAAAACTCGTAGGACGGAGGAAAGCGCCATCTTCCTGATCATTTCGTGCGGTGCTCAAGAGCGACACCTGGCGGAGGATAACAAAAGCCCTGATGGAGGGAGGGACTGACGCAGTCTGAGGCTCAGTGGGACGATTCATTCCACACATTCAGTTGTCCACATTTCATATATTTGGACACACACACACACACACACACACACACACACACACACTGCTCTCTGCTGTGCGCTGCGGTATTGTGTAGCAGGGCTTTGAACAGCATAACTAGCCAGTTAATACTGAGAGGAAGTGCTGGAGCTCAGGGAGCCTCGGCTGCCCTGACTCGGGTTTCTGCGGCTCTGAGCTCCAGAGTGGCACATGGCAACCAATGAGTCCTAATGATTTAAATGGTATCTGTTAGTTTAGAGTAAGACAATATCTTCAGGCAATCTGGCCTTGGAGAAAATACAGAGTTTCAAAAATAACCCCATTTGTTTCAGATCAGGGTAATGCTGCCTCACCGGAGCAGCATGTCATTGGTATTTCCATGTCAAAGGTGGAGTAATTACACCCAGATGACCACACAGCAGCTTTGAAAGCATTTGCAGTTGAAAGCGCAAGTGCGTGCAGTTGTGCAGAGCAGCGAGTCCAGGAATCGCAGCAAGCTAGCTGAAGTGTTTACATGATTGGATTATTTGATTTGTTTATAATGTGTTTTGACCTCAGCGAGGCTCAAGGATGCAGCCTGTTGCTGGAGTTTTCCGGGATTAGACCAAGTTTAAGCCGTTGCTGATGCATAAAACAGCTTTGATTTCCTAAATTTAGTGAAAAACACTGAAGCTATGAAGCCATGACCATCAGAGCCCTTTGAAAAGCAAAGTGCCCCACTACTGAATATAAACACAATATTGTGGGGGTTCCAGATGCCATCTGAGTGTAATTTAGGTCCATGTCACACACAATTAAATCAGAATTGCTGGCTGTAATGACTGCAAGTAACCTGCCTCTTCGGCCGGCCTTACTGGGAGTCGTAATACCGCTAATACGCAATAATACTTCTTTCCACAATACATGGTGCTGTAGACGTCATCTCTAAACTCTACTGAGCACAAATTGTTAACAGAAATATAAATATCTATCTATCTATCTATCTATAGATATATATATACAGATAGAGATGGAAAAACTTTCATGTCATTCATTTTTACTGTTTTTTTCACTGTTGAAGCATCAACTCCAGCCAAAGCTTAAACAAAAATCTTTAATTGAGAGTGTATATTGTGCGTTAACCTCTGTGTGTCTCGGTTGTTAACACCCCTTCCCACTTCCCACGGAGCGCACGCGCTCAGCGCACGTGCTCAGCGTTATCTCCGCCAAGGTTACGTGACAACTGACTTAACAAAATAACTCCAAATGTTATAAACAAATGTTAATGACATTTTCATGATGAAATGTTGATAATGGACCAGGGAACAGATGAGTAAAATATAGTCAAGTTCTGGATTCTGGAGGGACTTTGATCTTTGATCTTCTCAAGATCAAGGCCAAGGGGCTTTGGAGGGGCTACTACTGCCTAATACAGACACACTGCAGGTTAACTTGCACAGTTATTATGTTGAACAACCATTAAAAGGATGACAACTCAGATGTGCCCGCCTGGTAGAGGTCTGTGCTCTCTCAGTGCTTTTCTAGTTTTATTTAATGTAACAAAGATAATAATACCTGTCATAATAGCAGCTATTATTATTTCTAAAATGATTATTGTTGTTGTTGTGTTGGCGCTATTATTAAGTGGTCCCAAATCTGAACCTATGAGACAGAGTGAAAGCGTAAAGTTGAGGGTGGTAGTGAACCCAGAGGTCAGTGCGAAGGTCAAGATAACTGTGTGTTTTTACTGAAAGCTTTAAATCATTACATCTCTACTGTGTTGACATTAGCAGGAGTGGAAACAACAAATAATACTAATTATACTGTAGCTGGGAGAGCTGAATTGATGTAAGACCTGTAATTTAGGGCAAAGTAACCTGGACATGAAGGTGAGTTTGGCAGGAAAGTTAGAAGACGGCTCCAAACACAGCAGCATTGTTCTCTGCTGCAGATGTCAGCAGAAGCCATTCCCAGCACTAAAGAAGAGGCTGTAACATTTATTTGTGTACCAAAGGGTCTATGAACTTAATAAAAGTAAGTATGGATTATGATAATAAAACAATCTGAAAAGTATTTGAAATCCACTCACGTAATCGATGTGTTGGGAGTAGAACACAAGAGTTAAACAACATTCCTCCTTAGCCAAACATTTCATCTGCAGACCAAAAGAGGAACCACAGAGAAGTGGAACATCATTAATAACGCAGAACCTCACTATTAACCAGGCCGCCTCGCTATTAAAGTGGCTAAGCTAGCTCGCGTTGATGACAAACAGCTGTGGACACCTTCCTGGGCTCCAGGTCATCGAGCTGGGAGACCGCGATAATCAACAAGTTATCCTTTCTTTCAAATAAGCCTAAACATAAAAAAGAGAAGACGCAATGTGCACTAAAGTTGAGCTGACATTCCTGTGTAATCCGCACGTGCACGAGCCAAGCACAGCTTCTGACCGCTTGCAACTTGTCTTAAAGGAGCAGAATGTTTTTTTTAGAAGCAGAAGGTAAACAAAGACAGCCTGTTTCCATCTGTTAACGCTAAGCAAACGCAGCCAGGCTCGCTGCTTGCTCGTTGTTTCTGATGCGCTGACGTTTAAATTGTGATCCCACTTGCCCTTTCCAGGGACCGACTGCACAGACGGAGAAACAGGCAGTTTACAGACTGGTGATTACACCTTTTAACTCTGGTTTGACTGCTCACAGGTTATTTTAAACCACTGCAGCAAAAAAGGTCTTATTTATATTAGTTGAACCTGATTAGCTGAATATATTTTTAAAAATCCTTCGGCTAGCTGTGAATGTGCAAGATCCTGGATTTATTCTGAATTTGACGTCTACGCGCTTCAGGCTTTATTTGACTCACCGTGCGCGAAAACCACTGACGTCTGACCCATTTAAGTTCTTATGTTAGCAATTAGTTAACAATAACAACTCACTCTGATGCTGCCCAGGGTGGAAATCGAGTCGCGACCTTTAACGCCACGAGTCCTCCCCTGCACTCCCACATGACCAGCGGGGCCCAGCGGGGCCCAGGCACTTTGATAAGACTAGTTTTACACACGAACACACTCGAGTTGTCATTTCTGCTGCTGAGGTCGACACAAACAGGCTAGCTCACCATGCATTTAAAAGTGTGCGTTTTAATTTTGCTAACTTGCTCTTTAATTTGACGCAACTGCAAAGCATGACACTGTGAAGCAGGATATGTTTAGTCATCAACACAGAAAGTTTACATTGGAAGTGGGACATGAACACACTACAAAATGTTTTTCCACAATAACTGTATTGCAAAAGTAAAAAAAAAAATTAACAAAAAAAAAAAAAAAAAAAAAAAAAAAAATCTGGCAACAGTATGATACATTGTCCCTCCGTATTTGCTATTTCTTCATGTATTAAAAAGTGAGCCATGGCCTCAAACATAATCATCTACGTTCAGAAAAATAGAGTTTCAGCTCATAAAATGATTGCAAATACTTTGAAGTAGAGAAAGGGAAGACAGCCGCAGCAGATCGGGTTCCCCGGAACACCCGAGCCGAGCTGCAGGGACCCAGATCTGCTGGCGCAGCGGATGCGTTTCAGATGTTGGGCATATAAAAATAAAGCACAACAAAGTGACACAACTTTGTACAAAACAGGACCAAGACTGACAGGGCGTCCCAGACTGGTGCTAGTGGGGTACGTGGGTTCACTGCCGCGGGCGGGTGAGCAGCTCGGAAACACGTCAGAAAAACACAGAAGACAACATAAAAAATGCCCGACAGAGTTGGGAACACCTCAAATAAAAACACTGTGGGGGGAGAAAAACCATGATACGAATATAAATACACTGAGTGACCGAAGACTATATGGAGGTTTTAAAAAATTGCTAAAAAAGATAACATTTTGTACAATGTCTGCGATGCCTCAAACATGTTCATACAAAAGAAGAGGAAAAATAAAACGTAACTAACATCACCTTAATTAAATATACAAAAAGAAGGAACAAAGGTGAAAGAAAAACCGCCCCCCCCCTTAAAAAAAAAGTCAGAATAATATATGTATAAAAAGCTACAAACATTAATAAATTACTTCACCGACACAAACACTTCACAAAGTGCTAATAAAAATAATTTCAATACCAGAACTGGAACAAGGGGCTGCTCATAGAAACTAAGTGTTTTTATTTATACATTTTTTTTAATTACCCACAAAGTTAAATTTATGGAAACAGAATCACAATGCAATGTTCTTGTGTATGTAAGGCCAAATGACAACAAAAATGCATCACCTCTGACCAGGCAATACCTCCAACTAAGACAAAAAAATTATATACACACACACACACATATATATGTGTGTGTGTGTGTGATGTAACATACTATGTCCTTGTCTCATTTTCCCTTTCCAAACACAGAATTCTGTTAATTAGACGATAGAAGTTTTAAGAAAAGGTCTTGATGCTGCTGCTGCTGCTGCTCTTTTTGTGCTTTACAGTTGTTTCTATTTATGTCTGTACACAAATATAAATATGTGCTCTGAAAAACGGAAACTATTCCCATATAGACGTGATGCTTCTGACCGGATCCAAACTACTGGACTATGAAACACTCATGGTGGGAGGAAAAAGTGTTGGTTTTTTTTCAGTCTCTAATAACAAGCTGCATCCATATATTACTAATTATGGTGTAAATTCTCCAAATCACAATCCAAGTATTCATGCAACTAAATACATGCAAAGGAATACTTCACAAGTATCGGAGGGACTATTGGCCCTTTATAAACTGATAGCTGTAGTAAATAAGACATGTTCTCTTATAAAATATTTATAGCAGGTTCTGTACATATTTTCAAAAGTGGTAAACTAGAAGCAAAAACCTAGTTGAGTGATATTTTTCATAGAAATTGAAATGCATGGTTGTCTTTTGTTCATTTTCTTTTATTGGCTTTAAATCCATGATCGGGGAGCGAGTCTGGATAAAAAGCAGCTGATGTGGTTCCGCAGCGCTGCTACAGGAGGAGCTTCCCGTTTCGATGGATCTTTAAAATCTTTCCAAGTCTCTGTTTGGCTGTCGCCATTCCTTTCTTTAGTCGCTTTGCTGTGGAAGAACCAAAGGGTCAGAGGTCAGACAGCGCCTTCAGCCTGAAGATCATCGCAAATGGACCAGTTTAGAGCAGCTAATGATGAAAAGGTGCATTACCAGTCTCCCGCACCAGTGACTGCTCTGGTTCTGACTCTGGACACCGGTTTAAACTCACCTTTGGCCTCTGCTGTCGCCGTGTGGTCGCCCTTGGCGATGCTGCTGCTGCTGTTGTTGCTAGTGGATTTGGCGCTGTGGTGGTTGCTGCTGGGCGAATGGATGGATGATTGCCTCTGGTGGAGGAAAACCCCAGGGGCCATGGGCTTGGAGCCCTCCGGCGCTCTAATAGTCTCCGTGCTGAGCGCGTAGTCGCTCAGACTGTCATCCTGGGACTCCAGGTTGGGCTCTGGCGAGCTACTGTCCCGCGAGTTGCTCTGCGGATGCTCGATCACCTTCCGCTTGGCGCTTTTCCGCTTTTTCTTGGATTTCTGCTCTTCCTGTTGAAACACGTCGTAGAGGTTAGCAGTGGCGCGGTAACGTGCGCGGGAACAGGTGAAAGCGGGGCGCACCTGATGCGATAGCTTTGCCGCGGCTGCCGCCAGGCCTGTTTCTATGGAGGCCACTCGGGCTCCGTCTCTTGCTGGTCGCTCCTGTCGGGGAACCGAAGGTCCCACACGGGCTGTCACGACATCAGTGTGTCAGGTTAGCAGGCCTACTAAAGCGCTAAAGCTCAGCTCGTCTGAAGCGATGCTAGCGTTTTACCTGTTGGATTATACGGCGTGTCGTCACTACTTTTGCGCTTTTTTGATCTGGATTTAAAAACGGGATTATCCTCTTCGGACTCCAGAGAGGGGTAAACTAAAACCAAAGAGATAAAAGATCAGCTCCGGTTCTCGGTGATCAGCTCTGAAATTATTCTGCCACCACTTTAGTTCTTACTGGGAATAGCTCAAAAACACGGTGTTTATTGTTCCCTTCGTTGCTATTACAAAAGAATATTTATATTTCAGATTGCACGATGAAGGTGAAGGTTGGAGGACCTCTCCTGCTACGGTGATGTGACCACTCAAACATTCACAACAACAGATTTATGCTAACCTATTGACCATATCCAGGTAGATGATCTTGTAGGATCAGCACAGTAGCCTGAAGGGCCACACTGGATTTTACATCTTGATGAAGGGGCCGGCCAGGTGGTGCAGGAAGCTAACCCCCAACATGAGGATCAGAGGTTAGCTAAAAATCCTGCTTGATGGACTACTGACTGAGAAAATATTGTGAAGAGCCTGTAAATTGGTCCAACTAGAGATGGATGATGAAGCTCCAGATGATGTTTGGCCCCACCTTCTTGAGAGGACATGTTAGCATGCTAGCTGAAGGGGGGGTCTGAACCTTTTTCTAACCAATCAAGCTGACAACCCTCTTCATTTGGCTTCTGGAGGAATGATTGTGAAGGCTGTAGGGGCCGGATTAAAGACTTCATCGGGCCACATGTGGCCCCCGGGCCTCAGTTTGCCCTCCTCAGGGTGTGTCAGCTCCAGAGTCGGTGTGTCAAAACCGGGATAAAAGAGAAATTAGTGGATTCAATCAGCCTGGTGCTCTTACCATAATCCGAGTCTCGGAAACACGCCTCAAGGTGGTCTTGGTCGTCATCGTAGTCCTGACTTTCTACACTGCTGCTTTTCCTGTTTTTTTTACAGGGGTGTTTGGTCGGCCGCTTCATGTCGCCGCCGCTGCTGAACCCCCCGCTGGCCTTCTTCCCCGCCTGCGCGCTGTACGAGTTGTTCTTCAGCTGGCTGCTGTTTTTGGACTGACTGTTGCTCCACGGCTGCTGCAAGCTCTCTGAAGACGACAAGTTGGCCATGGACAGCATGCCCTGAATGGCCTCCTGCGTGCTTGGAGACGCAGGTGGTTGACTGCAGGAAAGAGAATAAAACCCCCAGGATCAGTCATCCGCTGGAGGAAGAGCTTTGCGCTCGCTCGCATCCAGACACTAACCGACTAACTGACAGGGTTCGTTAGGAATAACCAACCAATCATGGGTAGTTTTACACCAAAGATGCATAAAGAGGCAGGAAGTGACGATGGAAGGGGAAGTCAGGCTACCTGTTGGTGCTGTAGTCAATCCCACCAACTTGCTTGCTTGCCTGCAGCAGATCCAGAATCCCTGCAGCACTGTGGTCCTTTTTCTTAACCTTCAAACTGGAACCTTTCACCTCCGGCTTGGACTCTGTGTCTATGTGCAACATCTCCTCGTCTGAAGAGTCAGCCGTCTGGTTCAGGGAGAAGCAAAGCGGAGAACCAAAGATGAGAGGTGCAGATACCAGAGCTTGGTTGTTCTGAAGGAAACAGTAACCTCTGGTGCATGAATTAAGAAGGCATTCAGACATTTCAAAACGTCTCCAAAAACAAACATTGTGTTCTTCAACGGCAGATTTCGGTGGTCTTCGACTGATGAATGTGAAATGGCTGATAAATGGGAAGCACCGGCCCGTCAGACTAAAGAAGCAATCAAGGACGGAGCAGCAGAACCATGACTCATTTAAGCTTTAGGGACAGAGAACGGAGGAGCGCGGTCACAGCGTCACAGCTCTTCTTGGTAAGACAACACGGTCAGGACAGCAGTCAAGTCCTATTCCAGAAGAGTGGAGTTTTCTGGAGAGATGAATTTGGACCAAGTGGATCCAGATGAACAAGCTTGTGTTCAGAGATGACACTAAAAGTCTGGTTTAAACCTATTTAACTTACAAACCAAGGTCACACCGATGGGTTAATTACCAGTTTCTATAGATGAACAACAAGACCAATACCTCATTCTACCCCAGGGGTGGACAATTACAGTATTTAGCCTGAAGGGCCACATTGCCTTTTAGATCTTGATGAAGGGGCCGGTCAGGTGGTGCAGGAAGCTAACCCCCAGATGAGGATCAGAGGTTAGCTAACAATCCTGCTTGATCGACTATTGACTGAGGAAATAGAAGAGCCTGTAAACTGGTCCAACTAGAGATGGATGATGAAGCTCCACATGATGTTTGGCCCCACCTTCTTGAGAGGACATGTTAGCATGCTAGCTGAAGGGGGGGTCTGACCCTTTTTCTAACCAATCAAGCTGACAACCCTCTTCATTTGGCTTCTGGAGGAATGATTGTGAAGGCTGTAAGGGCCGGATTAAATAGTTCATCGGGCCACATGTGGCCCCCGGGCCTCAGTTTGCCCTCCTCTGGTCTACCCGGTATATGACAATACTGAAACACTAACATACACTGCATCAGATGCTTCCCACATTTCCAGAAACACCTACAAAACTTAGATGAAAGCATAAAAATCATGCTTTTAATATGTCTCGAGTGATTATAAGCTGTGGTCCAGTGTGACGTCCCAGCAGGTGCCCTGACTGAGCGCAGATTCGGCTCTAATCAAAGAACACAACTAGATTTTAAGAACACTTTCCTGTTCCATGTACAGTGATGATGAACCTGTTCGTGCATGAACAGGCCACGTTCATATGCATTTATTTAAAAAGCTAATATAGCATCAGCTGCTTCTTAGCTGCTTGGCATCGCAGCATTATTGATTAAGTCGTGGGATACGTACCCTGGTCACCAAAGGCTGGAACTTTGCTTTCTTTGTTGGCTGAATGGGTTCTCTGACGTCTGAGAAAACTGAAAATAAAAAAACAAAAAATACATAAAAGAAGACATACTCTTTTGTTTTTACTAGACCTCGTTCTGCCTTTTTTCCCCAGAGGGCCTAGGCGACCCGGTCTTCAGCCGGTGACGCGCACCTGTTGCAGACTCCCCATCAGCGGCTGATTTAAGGCACTGACGCCTGGTCACCGGCGCTGGATCCTTTCGTCACCCGCGTGGTAGCACTAGCTGTTTGTTCCCATTCTGGTGTCATCGTTACCGTACTTGGGCTTACTCTGTTATTCTTCCCGAGGTCTCCACGTCCCACACGCAGTGTGCGTACCTGCGTCTCGCCCCGCACGTCGCCGGGCCGCCTTTGGTTTCCGTTTTGTCCTCCGTTGGAGCACTTTGAGTTACTCTCTCCTGTGCTAGGCTTGTTGTGGATTAAAAACTCTCGTTTAGCCTCGATTGGTGCGTGGTCTGTTCTGCATCTGGCTCTTGCTTGAACCGTTTCCTAACAGAACGATCCAACCAGGATCGATTTCGTCCTGCCGGTCTTCGTCGCAAGTTAGTCTTCCGGGTCACCTTGTTGTGGGCGCGCGAATCCTTAGCTCTATCCCTTCTGGTTGATTCGGGTGCAGATGGCTCGTTTATCGACAAGAATTTAGCGAGACAGGCAGGGCTCCCGCTTGTTGAGTTTTCTGAGCCAAAGACCGTTCTCGATTTAGACGGATGCATGCTCGCGAAGGTGATGCATCGTACCGCATCTTTAACCCTCCTCCCATCAGGTAATCCCCGTGAACAGATCCGGTTCTTCCTGATTCCGTCGTCCTCTGCTCCCGCTATTCTCGGCTCTCATCACAATCTGCAGATCGACTGGTCGACCAGGTCCCTGACAGGTTGGAGCGCCGCCTGTCATACTCGCTGCATTTGTAAAGAAGGACGGGCCCCTGCATTGACTATCGGGGGCTCAACGCCATCACCACCAGAAACAGGTACCCTCTGCCCCTCATAGACTCGGCCTTTGCGCCCCTCCACCGGGCTCGCGTCTTCACCAAGCTTGACCTGATGAACGCTTACCATCTCGTCCGCATTCGCCAAGGAGACAAATGGGAGACAGCGTTTAACACCCCACTCGCCCACTCCGAATATCTGCTGATGCCTTTTGGACTAACAAATGCACCTGCTGTTTTTCAGGCTCTAGTCAATGATGTGCTCCGACACACGAATAAGTTCCTCTTCGTTTACATTGATGACATTCTTATCTTTTCAGAGTCGCAAGAGGAACACGTGCAGCATGTTCGCATGGTTATGAGACGCCTGCTCGACAACAGCCTGCTCGTGAAAGCTGAAAAATGTGAGTTTCGCGGCCCATCACTTTCATTCCTGGGCTTTGTTGTGGGGCAGGGGCAGCTCGCACCGGACCCAGCCAAGGTGCAGGCGGTGGTGGACTGGCCAGCTCCGTCGTTGCGAAAGCAGCTTCAAGGGTTCCTGGGCTTCGCGAACTTTTACCTCCGGTTCATCAGAGACTACAGCAAGGTGGCGGCTCCCCTAACGAGACTTACCTCCACGTCGCAGTCCTTGGCCCGGACAGCCGAGGCAGAGGCGGCGTTCGCCAGGTCTAAGGTACTCACGGTGGAGGTACACGCCTCAGACGTCGGTGCGGGTGCTGTACTCTCACAACGGAGCGGGGGTGACCGGAAGCTGCATCCCTGCGAGTTCTTCAGCCGCCGCCTGACCCCCGCTGAGAGGAAATACGATGTGGCTAATCGCGAGCTCCTGGCCCTGGTCCTGGTCAAGCTGTCCATGGTCCGCGACGCCAGAGCCTTCGTCACTGCCTGCCCAGTGTGTGCGCGGGGGAAGTCATCACACCAGCCGCCCGCAGGTCTTCTGAACCCGCTGCCGATCCCGCGGCGGCCCTGATCCCATGTTGCCGTGGACTTTAACTGACCGTTTTTCCAAGGCAGTGCACCTTGTGCCGCTGTCAAAGCTCCCTTCAGCAGCTGAGACCAGGGACCTGCTCGTCAGTCACGTGTGTACATGGTATCCCGGAGGAGGTGCCACCCTCTTATGCTATTCCCTCCAGGCCCAGAGGCAAGCGAACCGCCACAGAGCTCCCGCACTGGTGTATCAACGGGGCCAGAGGGTCTGGCTGTCCTCCAGAGACCTTCCGCTCCAGACCGAGTCCAAGAAGCTGGCGCTGTGGCTGAGGTTGCCAGCCTCCCTGAGAATCCACCCCACGTTCCAGGTCTCGCAAGTCAAGCCTGTCATGGAGTCGGAACTGATGCCTCCCCCCTACGCAGTCCAGTGGATATTGGACATCCGACGACGGGATGGCAGTACCTAGTGGATTGGGAGGGGTACGGCCCAGAGGAGCACCTCTTGCGTGCCTCGGCTACACATCCTCGACTAGGCACTCCTTCGAACATCCTACCGGGACCATTTGGACACGCCGGGTAGAGCGCCAGAGGTACTGCCAGACCTCGTTCTGCCTTTTTTCCCCAGAGGGCCTAGGCGACCCGGTCTTCAGCCGGTGACGCGCACCTGTTGCAGACTCCCCATCAGCGGCTGATTTAAGGCACTGACGCCTGGTCACCGGCGCTGGATCCTTTCGTCACCCGCGTGGTAGCACTAGTGGGTTGTTCCCATTCTGGTGTCATCGTTACCCGTGCTTGGACTTACTCTGTTGTTCTTCCCGAGGTCTCCACGTCCCACACGCAGTACCTGCGTCTCGCCCCGCACGTCGCCGGGCCGCCTTTGGTTTCCGTTGTGTCCTCCGCTGGAGCACTTTGAGTTACTCTCTCCTGTGCTAGGCACATTGCTTGTTGTGGATTAAAAACTCTTGTTTACCCTCGTTTGGTGTGTGGTCTGTTCTGCATCTGGGTCCTGCTTGAACCGTTTCCTAACAATACATACATAATAAACCCATCTACAGCCAGATGAACAGGATTATCAGTAAAACAACCTATAAGGACTGCCTGACTGATGCGGAGATAGCTGCTACATGGGAAAAGGTTCCAGGTACTCACAGGACTGATCCCTCCTCGCTGAGTTCTTTTTCCGTCTGATGGGGAATTCATCGATCTTCAGCTCCCCCTCATCTGACACATACTCGTATTCATCTCTCACCGGCTTGGACTTGTTGTCTTTTAGATTTTGTAACGATCCAAAAACACTGGAGTTCATTTGAGGCTTCAGTATCTTGGAACTGAAACAGAAACCACAGAATAATAATGAAGGTTGTGCTGACGTTCGGACAGCAACGAACAATTCTCAGCTCTATTCCAGCTCACATACCTGAGCATTTTTTTGTGTGACATCGTAAAGCTAAATTTGTCTTTATTGCTTGACAGCAGTGTCCTGTCCACTTTGCTTTCTTCCTCCATCTTCAGTAAAGAATCCGGTTTACTATTCTGGAAACAAATAAACCGGCAGAACCACTTAAACCATATGGAACCATCGGGGCCTGATTTGGTGACGCTTGAACCATGATATCAGCCCATTTCTGGCTAAAATATTCTCACCTTATACTTCCATTTTGCTTCAGTCTTGTTTTTACTTTGTTCTCTTATTTCAAACTTCTCCATATTATTTTGTTTTGGTATTTCCTTTGCTGACATACTGAGGAGATTTTTAACAACCTGTAAAAAGGAGGTGGACCATAAATACAAAGAGAAACGGGAAAAACAATTATCCTATGAAATGACATCACAAAAAGGGTGTTTTCTGCTCGCCTTTGCCTTTTTTGAATCGTCCATTTTACTCAAGATGTCCTTTGCGTGGGACTCAAGAGCTGCAAAGCTGGAGGCCTTCAGAGGCAGCGAAGACTCTTTGAATTTCTTTGCTTTCTTCTTTCCACTTTCCTTGACTTTTGGAGTCTTCGGGACCTTCGGCATCTTCGGGGGTTTCAGAGCCTTGTGGGCTTTGGTGGATTTAGAGGTTTTCTGCCTGGCTTTCGCTCGGCTTTGTGACAGTACTTGAGCTGGAGAAACGGGCTCCTCTGGGTCTGAATGGGTGGATGGCGGATGCTCCACTGCTTCCAAGGGACTGACGATGGGCTCGTTCTTCACAGCTTTGTTTGCATTCTGCAAAGATAAAAATCCAACAGATAGCAGGTCATCAAGAAAATCCAATGATCGCGACCAACCGACCTTTCACCAAAACAGCATTACGCCCGAGAATGCCACCCAAAAAGTACATAATTAAGCCTGGACCACTTCCGGGCCTTCGCCAGCACAGAGACATGAACAGAGGTGCCCTGTTCTGATATGAACTGGTGTCCGAGAGAGATGTGGTGCTTTTCCACTAGTATGTGGGTGGGGCCACATTGGTTTTAGATCTTGATGAAGGGGCCGGCCAGGTGGTGCAGGAAGCTAACCCCCCACATGAGGATCAGAGGTTAGCTAAAAATCCTGCTTGATGGACTACTGACTGAGGAAATATTGTGAAGAGCCTGTAAACTGGTCCAACTAGAGATGGATGATGAAGCTCCAAATGATGTTTGGCCCCACCTTCTTGAGAGGACATGTTAGCATGCTAGCTGAAGGGGGGGTCTGAACCTTGTTCTAACCAATCAAGCTGACAACCCTCTTCATTTGGCTTTTGGAGGAATGATTGTGAAGGCTCTGCGGGCCGGATTAAAGAGTTCACGGGGCCACATGTGGCCCCCGGGCCTCAGTTTGCCCACCTCTGCACTAATAGATCACCTATTTGTTGCAACTCAACTCAACACGTGTGGAGGCCTCACCGCCAGAGCCGGGGTTCTAAACTCTTACCATGCAGAGATCCAGAATGCAGGATAGAAAGGCAAGAATGGGTTGAAACGTTCAAGAGAGTAAATCCTTTCACAAGATCGTATTTAGCACAAGGATTTGGTTTCATTAAAGCAGAGATTCTTGTTTCTCGCAGTCTGAGAGTCCATTTGTCTTCCCACTCCAGTGGTCAGACTGGTGGAGTGGCTTGATGGTTGACCTTCCAACCATTCTCCCATCTGAAAACAGGAGCAGCCAGAGTGCCCACCGAGATCTTGGTCACGTCTGTCATTAGGACCCCCAGATTGCTCAGTTTGGTCAGACGGCCAACTCTGGTAAGAGTCCGGGTTCTTCCAAACTTCTTCCAATTAGGAATGACGGAGACCACTGTGCTCTCAGACATGCACTGTCAGCTATAAGACCGTTCACAACCATGTCCAGCCAATGGAAATTACCACAGGTGTCACAAAGGGTCTGAACCGCTGTTGCGTCAAATCCAAATTCGGTGAACACAGTTGCAGGATGCACTCCGGACCTGGAGGGGGCAACCACGCACAAAAAAGATGGTGGGGAGTTTCTGCGAGGTCATGCAAATCAACAAAGTGAACCCAAGACAAAATCAAAGGAGTGGATCAAAAACAAAATCAAAGTGGCAGATCAAAAACAATTTCAAAGGAAATGTATTAGTCAAAGGGCAAGGAGGTATTGATTTAGGGCAACATACTGTAGGTTCTACCTGCCCTCCAGACAACATGACTGCAGCTCCTGATCAGTCAGGAGATGCAACTGGTAGGAAAACAACTTTAAGTGGGAATGGGTTAATATACTTTCTACTGGTTGTGTTATCAAGAATTATGTATGTAACAAATGTGCCTCTGTTCTGTTTATCTTCAAGGTTGTCAATCTACTACTGCTGCTCTTCCTTTAAAGTGTTAACCAATTAAATCAGAGGACAAGAGCAGCTGAGTTGTCAATTGCAACGGCTGATCAAGCAGGTTTTCAAGTTAACACAGAATGAGACAAATCTATGGAATGTCCAAAGAAAATGGTTCATAATCTGCCTAATATGACCTGAATTACTCCTAACAGATTTCTGTCCTCAGATCTCATACAAGCACGGTAGAAAAGTGGTTATAACCATGTAGTAGCAAAAAATGAAAATACCTCGGAGAGTCTGATCTCTTTGGCAAGATCCTTTATAAGCTGGGATGGTTTCATGTTTTCCGGAAGTTCATCTTCATGTTCCAAGAGGGCCTGTAAGGATTAGCATGGATGTTACTGATGTTACTACACACACACACACACACACACACACACACACACAGGTGTCCATACCTGTTTCTTTGTCCAGGCTCTGAAGGCTCCGTTGATGATTTTGGCACCATTCAGCAGGTACGGGGCAGGCTGCTTATTGACTTTATGTAAAGCTGTAAAGATGACAGAAATCCTGTTACACTTTTCCAGCCTCACAACATGATTGAGATGCTCTGGAAGACTTGATATGTTGTCTTTTCTATTTGATGGCTATTAAATACAGCAGAACAAAGATATCACATTGTTTCTATAACGTCCCAGTAATCTTTAACTGTGCATTTACAAATTTATCAAAGTTATAAGAAAAAAGACATCTAGGTTATTTCAAAATTCAAGATGAATGCGGCTGATGTCACAGTCGGTCTCACACTCGCTGCCAGGTTGTTTGAGGACCATGCCTGACTATCCAGCATTGTGTTTCAGCCTGATCTCTCAGTTTTGACCTCGCCTGTGTCCCACCTGCCTCTTGTCTCTGGTAAATTACCTGGTTGTCTGTCCGTTTCTGCCTTTGCTCGTTCCTTCCCTGGTTTTTGGTTGCCTGATTTCCTGAGTGTGGATCTTCCTACTCTGGATTATTCCCTTGTTCTCTTTCTGGACTATCACCTCACGGAGTTTCACATTATTGGATTTATCGTTTGGATTATTGCCATTGGGAACAGTCTTCTGATTATCATGCGGTCTCTCCTCACATCCTGGAAACTAGTTCCAAAGTTAATAAAGTTTTTCATTTTATTTCGAGTGTCCAGTTGAAGCTCAGAAAAGACACTGTTGTTAGTGTTTTAAGTTTTTCATGAAGGAGGATGTGACTTTCAATCAAACCGGCTCATTAAAACCGAGTTTAAAATTGGATTTTGCCATTTACCTTTGAATCGCTCAAGTAGGTGTCGTCCCACATACCAACATGCCGTTTCAAAGTTGGGGAACGGGGTGAGAGTTCTGATCTTTAACCTCTTCTCAATCTCGTACGCTCTGTGGAGAATAAACAGGTCTGTTCCAACCGAGCAAAAGCCAGAATAAAGCAAAGTCCATCAAAGCCAGTGTCCAAACCTCATCTGCATCTCCACACTCAGGTTGTGTATAAAGTGCCCAGAAAAAGCCAAACAGTCGACTGGAGTGAGCATAGCGTTGATCCAACCTGTGGGGTAAAAGAACACATTAGAAAGCTGCAACACATCCTTTATTCAATTATTAGAATGTTGTTTCTAAGTCAATACTTTGGAGACAGGGAAAAAAATGTGAGCATATAAAGAAAGTGGATGAGATGTTGACATCCTGGTGTGAGCACATACAGAGGACATGTTAGCATGCTAGCTGAAGGAGGGGTCTGAACCTTTTTCTAACCAATCAAGCTGACATTTGGCTTCTGGAGGAATGATTGTGGAGGCTCTGGATTAATCAGTTCATCGGTCTACTTGTGGCTCCCAGGCTTTCATTTGCTCACCTCTGGTATAGACTGTAGGCCAGCGTTAATGTCCTTGTGCAGTTGTTTTGGCTAGTTTTGGCTAGTCGCTGTCTTTCTGACTTGTATCATACACCTTTTGTGGCATTGACAGTTTGTTCAGACAATGTGGATACTGGATCATGATGGATGAAGAATTGCAAATCAGCGAGCACTCCGTTCACCACTGAGATGCTGGGCGACTTAGATGGTTTGATCTTCATACGGGCCCAACTGATTCTTCTCCAGTCTCCTGGTCCATGGGATGGTGCTAGTTAGGGTGGCGAGCTGGAGGTGGGTTCCACCACTGATGTTTGTCCCACCATTAATTCTCTGCTTGTTTGCCTCTAATGACAGTGGTGGTGATGCACGGCAAACTATTGTTTTCTGTCTAGCTGCTGGGCTTCGCTTGACTCTTTTGACCACTTCTGCAGAAAGCAGTCAGTGCAAGACCCCTGTCTGTCTTCTCTCAAGCACTTTTTCCTTCCTTGGTGACTCCTCAGTCCCCAGAGTAGATGTTACCGTGCAGATCCGAATGAAATGACATGGAAGTGAGAATGCGAAGGTGTGTGATGGAGTTTTTCTGAGGCTGTTCAACTCCGACACTGAAGAAGAGGACTTCAGTGGTTTCAGTGCACAGGAGGAAGATGAATAAAGCATCGATGACGTTTCTATTGTTTAATCAGCCGTTTTACTGCCGCGTTACAGGCACCGTATGGAGACAATCAGTTAAGGTATATAAATAAAATTTTACAAAATATTTCTGCCTACATTCTGCCTACATAAAATTCACTGGGTGCGGCTTATATTCAGGTGCGCTCTATAGTCTGGAAATTACGGTAGTTAAGATTGTTCAGGTATCTAAAGTGAAAAAGTGCAGTGTTACAGAAGGTGGAGTCAGTTGTGATTCAGAGTGCACAAAGGCGTAGGGACAGTCTACACCAGAGGAGGGCAAACTGAGGCCCAGGGGCCACATGTGGCCCGGTGAACTATTTAATCCGGCCCGCAGAGCCTCCACAATCTTTTGTCCAAAAGCCAAATGAAGAGGGTTGTCAGCTTGATTGGTTAGAGAAAGGTTCAAGCCCCCCCTTCAGCTAGCATGCTAACATGTCCTCTCAAGAAGGCAGGGCCAAACATCATCTGGAGCTTCATCCTCCATCTCTAGGTGGACCAGTTTACAGGCTCTTCCACATATTTTCTCAGTCAATAGTCCATCAAGGTGGATTTTTAGCTAACTTCCAAACCTCATTTGGGGGGTCCCATTCATCAAGATCTAAAACCCAGTGTGGCCCTTCAGACAAAACCCTTGATCTATACAGTAAAAAGTCCCTGAATCAGACCTGGAACCTCCTTCCAGAGACTGGTGTATAAAGTCACTGCACTTCAGTGTGAATTGTACCAATTTTTCCTTTAAAAAGATTCATTCAGCCATGACTTGCATCCAGAAGCAGGCAGAATGGCTGACCTGACGGGATGAACAGAGTCTGGCCTTGCTTCAGAGTGCATTTGTAGCACTTGTCCACCTGGTCAGCAAAGAACATCTCGCTGTGGTTGGTCGACGACCTCCAGCGCTCGTACAGGGACAGGTTTGCAGAGGTGGGCTTAATCAGAAAGAAGATTTGCTCCCCCTGAAACCATTAACAGCATGATATCTTCTAAGATTGAAATGGGATTTGTGAGAGGGAGGCAAGGATAACTGTGACCGGACCCACTGACGTACCTTCAGAACGTGGTACCAGACTGAAGCCCCCCCACACTCGATGTGGAAGTCTGTGTAGCTGTCTTTCACACAGATGAGACAGTATTTTGTGACCTTTGGTTTCCCAAGTAGAGCATCGTCGGGCCAGTAGTTTTCTACCCACGACAGCTGCCGCACAATCAGTGGACTCTCAACTATGCCGCTCATCCTGTCCCGAAAAACAGAGTAACGACAACCTAGAGTAACAAGGGAATAAGAATTCAGGTGTGACGGTGGTGGTAGCGCTCACCTTGTGTCGGAGAACTCAAGGTTGATGACGTTCAAGACTTTCTTTCTGTTTGTGCTGTAGTAATAGTCGACAAACTCTTTCAGCTTCATCTTGCTGTCCGTCTGTTTGGTAACGTCAACCACATCCACGATGACGTCAGGGCCTGAGGTCAAAGGGCACAGAGGGGACACACCGACAGTGAAGAACCGAGAAGAAACTGAACGAGCAAAGCTGGGACTGGTTCACGAACCACAAGGACAAGCGACGTCAGCGCTGACCTTTAACAACAATGCAGAATGGTCATTTTAACTGATCTGGCTGTTTGTCAAGGCTGTATAACAGCAGTCTGGGAGAAGAAATATGAAAACAAGCAGGAAAATACAGGACTACGCAACCTGATGGTGCGGTCCAAGATCGCGTGAAAAGGTTAAAGATGAGTGCATGAACCGTCGTCATGAGTGACGCTTGGCTCTCCAGTTTCAGAGTAAATACATTAAAAAAATCATAACGCTCACCTTTCTTTAAAAACTTTGAAAAATAAAAAAACAGCGTGTTCAGCCGTGAAAAGAAAGTCTTTTCCTAAATAAATGAGCCTAGATAAATAAAAGACCTAAATAAATGAGTCTGAGCTAACTTACTGGATTTGGTATTTCAGATATTTCCTAATTCATATGTACTTTGTATTATGTAATCATTTGTGTGTTGTATTGGAGGCAGAAATAAGCTCATTTCATTTTTTTTTTAATATGTAGAAACACATCTCTCTCGTTCCACCAGAGGACTTTCTTCCATTTGACTTTGGAGTCTCTCATTTAGGTAAACTCTGAAAGTGACTGACTGGTAACGGCCACAGGCGGTAGTTGTGTGTCTCAACTCAACCACTCATTCATCATTTAAACGTCACATGACTCTTCACATGATTCCTTACTGGACTGTTTCACTGTGCAGTCACTCGGTTTATTCGCGCCTAGTCTGACACGTAAAAAGAGCGAGAGTTGCTTGGAACCGCACTTTGTTGCTGGGTTGCATCTGGAACAGGACATTGGTGAACACAAGACATGTTTTTCAGTTGCTTTGCATTATTTAGCTGAAACGTGTCGAATTTGATATCCTTTTAATCTATTCTGCTTAATAAACCCCATAAGTTTCCCTTAAGATAATTGGCAAAACAAAACAGTTGCAACGTGATCCCGCTCTCAAGCCTTATTAAATAAGAATGCAGTAAAAAATCAATAAAAAATTTGTATAGATGCATAGAAATGAGTGAAATAAGTGGGCATTAGTGATGCAGAACTTTGACCCTACCTATTTTTAAGTATTACTTGCATAAAATACAAAATAAAGATGTATTTTTAAAAATATGAAATATGTTACTGTATCTTTGCAAGTTTTCAAATGCTGTAGATATTTTATTTCATTCTGTTTCCGTTGACATTATACAAAATTACCTATGTAGTTATACTGCCAACAAAATCAGGTGCTGGGTTTTTTAAATTGTGCGTAGGATTCCGTTAAAAGATGCTAAATCACTGACTGGAGGATGTTTTCTTAGCAGGTTAAAGCAGGAGTGCCTTACACAGGTGAGTAATTAGTGGCAGCAGTAATGAGTTTTAAAACACGCAAGTTTAATTGGCAAACACTTTGACGACTTTCCCAAACACGGAGCAGCAGTTTTAGTGGTAGCTGCAGTGACGATTCCTTACCAACGTAGTTCTCCACATCACTTATGTAGAAGGTTGGGGCTGGCATGGACATGCCCAGACCCTCTTTCTTCTGGGCCAGGATGGGCTCACTGAAGCCGTCCTGCTCCAGATACTCCACAGTCAGCTGGACGCCGCTCAGCTTCACAACCACATCGTCAGCACTGCCAAGAGGTTTACACACACGTCAGCTGGACGAATGAACTTGCTTATAAGACATGCACGACGGCTGAACTAGGGTGTTTAGCGTGGTTACCTTGGAAAGGTCCGACTGCGCAGCTCCTTTATAAACACCTGGCTGCCATTCTGAACAGCTTTGATATCTGTGCTCTGTCCTGTGTCATATTTACTCCAGTTCCGTTTCTTTTTTACTGAAGGAGAAGAAAACAAACAATCAGAACCAGCCTGCAGAATACAAGCTAAAGAAGCGTCACCAGAATGTGTCATTTAAAGTAACAAAAGCTGTTTGTGATGCTATATAAACGATAATTGATGACATTTGCTAAACGACAAATGCACATAAAAAAATAAAGATGTCAAGCAAAACAATAACGGGAGTAACCGCAATTACAATTCTGTAAGTTTCAGATACACAAAGCAGCTTCAGTTCTTGTAGATCAGTTTCTCGAAGAGTGGCGACCCCTAGTGGTCAGCAATCACATTTAAAATGTAAAATTTCAACACTTCAAATTCAAATCCGTGTCTCTTCATTCACATTATTGTATATTTCCTGATGCGTCTGTCACACCAGCACCTGATGGTTACTTAGCAGACTGTTTTGGGGGCTATTTAGAGTCAGGTGGTCCGTGAGGGTTTATTAAGGCTTCAGTGGTCCTGGGTCTGAGAACCTTTGAGAAACACTGTTGTAGATATGCACCTGAACAAAGTCAGGGATTTTGCAGGATTACTGTCGAGTGTTTGGGCAAAAAACAGTAAAACACACACAAACCTGCTGAAGAACTTAGCAAGGTGGGTTTGTGGAGTGTCAAACACCATGAAAATACAGAGCACAGCAACAGGACACAAGGCAGTCACGCTGCATCGATGGGCTCTGTCCCAGACAATGATCTCAGCCCCTGCGGGCCACACTGTTACCTGGGCAACCATGGCCACAGATGGGAATCCTGCATCTGCCATCCACCACACAACAGCTAAGATGCTGATTTGATAGGAGCCGGCGATAACAGTTCACAGCACGCGGGGAGACGTGGAAAGACGTATGAAGTCGCAGCACTCGTATCCAGCACCGCTGTGCTAGGGAGCTACAACAGCGACCCCTGCAGGAGGAGGCCCAGCAGAGCTGTCAGACACAGACGTGGAGGCTGAGCAGCAACAAGCCTTCTGCTTGAACAGCAGACCTGGAGGAAAGAGGGTGCCGCCTCCTGATAAAGCTGGATGAAAAGGTAGAAAGGTCCAGCCTCTCTAATCTGAGACGCTCACTGAAGGAGGAGAGGGGAGAAGAACAGGCCACAGGAATGGACTGGTGGTGTCACCAAGTAGCACCAGGAAGGTGCAAGAAGTTGTGGAAGTCGGGGCGTGGCCGATCGGGTCTGAGGTTCCACGAAGGGACAGACGGATTTGAGGATCTGTGGTTAGCTCTCCAACATGCTTGAAACAACCTACCAGCTGAGCTCCATCAACGACCCTGCCAGCCTACCGAAGACCCGAAGCTCTTTTGAACATTCGCTGCATCTCGTTGAACGATACAAAGAAACTATTGATGCTCTTTAGCATTTGGTCACACCTGTGCACGGGACAGTTTCAGATCCTTCACGCAGAACTTGGTGGAAGGCTCCAGCTTCTGGGGATATTCTGCTATTCTCCCTTTGGATCAGCTTTTCCTCGGCCACCACCCTCAACCCTGACCAGCCTCCGCGGAAACACCCCCACAGCAGCGCGCCGCCCGCCGCGCTCCAGTGTAGCCTCGGTCGTGGGGAGGTGATGAGCGATACCGCAGAATTATGGAAAAATGACCAGTCTTTTTAACGTGATCAGAGAATCTTCTTTCCTTCACAAGTGCTCAGCACCGAGCAGCAGGATTTTCCGGTGGTCCCCCCCATCTCTGAGCCTCCGTGCAACCCTCTCTGGGACCAAACAGGCTCAACCAGTGGGCGCCAGTCAGAGCGGAAAAGAAGGAAACACTTCAGCAGCAACGGCTCTGCACACGGTTGATGCCACGCGTTCTTTCTTTGCTTCTTTCTTTTCATTTGCATTACTTACGTGTGGATTTGCCGTGTGTCTTTTCACAGTTTGGACAGTGATATATGTCGATATCCGGAGCGTCATCTTCGTCCACCCCAACGCAGCTGAAAGAACGCAAGACAAAAAAAATGAAAGGCCAGTTATCTGACAGCAATAATCCAGCAGCATCATAATCCCAGCCCCACATATATTTACTTTTCCTAAAGTTCAAACTTTCACCAACCATTTAAGTGTATCACATCTACACAGGAGACAGGCCGATACAAAATGGACATCCAAGTCAACAGTACCTTTCATTTAAAAGTGCCTTTAAGAGAGACTAAAATCAGTAGAATAATAGTAAAGCATAAACAAGACGCAAACAACAAACACATTTAAAAGTAAGAGTGAAATAATCAGTCAGTAGGCAGAGTAAAGCTCCTGTTTGTGTCTCAGTTTGGAGTTAAAGACGAGGAGTGATTCAGTGTTACGAGGTGAGCAGGGACAAAGCTCCAGAGCCGGAGCAGGGCAGCCGAACGCTCTACTCCCCATGGGGCTGGGATGGGTAGAGGGTACAGAGAGATGGGTGGAGGAGGAGGAGCTGGGGGAACAGAGAGTAGAATCTGAGGGAACAGATGAGGATCTGAGGGAACAGATGAGGATCTGAGGGAACAAATGAGGAGCTGGGGGAACAGAGACGAGGATCTGAGGGAACATAGAGAGGATCGAGGGAACAGATGAGATCTGAGGAACAGACGAGGATCTGAGGGAACATAGAGGAGGATCTGAGGGAACAGAAAAGGATCTGAGGGAACATAGAAAAGGATCTGAGGGAACAAATGAGAATCTGAGGAACAGAGAGAGGAGATGAGGGAACAGACAGAGGATCTGAGGGAACAGATAGAGGAGATGAGGGAACAGATAGAGGATCTGAGGGAACAGACAGAGGAGATGAGGGAACAGACAGAGGATCTGAGGAACAGATGAGGATTTGAGGGAAAGGAGAGGAAAATCTGAGGGAACAGAAAAGGATCTGAGGGAACAGAGATGAAAATCTGAGGGAACAGAGACGAGGATCTGAGGGAACAGAAAAGAATCTGAGGGAACAGAGAGGAGGATCTGAGGGAATAGAGAGGTGAGAATCTGAGGGAACAGAGATGGTTGGAGGAGGATCTGAGGGAACAGAGAGGAGGATCTGAGGGAACAGAGAGAGAATCTGAGGAAATGAGGAGGATCTGAAGGAACAGAGACGAGGATCTGAGGGAACAGACGCAGATCTGAGGGAACATAGAGGAGGATCTGAGGAATAGATGAGGATCTGAGGGAACATAGAGGAGGATCTGAGGGAATGACGAGATCTGAGGGAACATAGAGGAGCATCTTGAGGGAACAGACGAGGATCTGAGGGAACAGAAATAGATCTGAGGGAACAGATGAGGATTTGAGGGAAAGGAGAGGAAAATCTGAGGGAACAGAGACGAGATCTGAGGGAAACAGATGAGGATCTGAGGGAACAGAGAGTGAGGATCTGAGGGTCAGATGAGATCTGAGGGAATAAATGAGGATCTGAGGGAAAGGAGAGGAAAATCTGAGGGAAACAGATGTGAGGATCTGAGGGAACAAAGAGGAGCTGGGGGAACAAAGACGGTGATCTGAGGGAACATAGAGAGAATCTGGAGGGAACAGATGAGTATCTGAGGAACAGACGAGATCTGAGGGAACATAGAGGAGGATCTGAGGGGAACAGATGAGACCTGAGGAACAGAAAGGATCTGAGGAACATAGAAAAGTGATCTGAGGGAACAAATGAGAATCTGAGGGAACAGAGACGAGGATCTGAGGGAACAGAGGAGAATCTGAGGGAACAGATGAGGATCTGAGGGAACAGATGAGGATCTGAGGGAACAGAGAGGAAAATCTGAGGGAACAGAAATGAGAATATGAGGGAACAGAGAGGAGAATCTGAGGGAACAGATGAGGATCTGAGGGAACAGAGACGAGGATCTGAGGGAACAGAGAGGAAAATCTGAGGGAACAGATGAGGATCTGAGGGAACAGAAAAGGATCTGAGGGAACAGAAAGGATCTGAGGGAACAGAGACGAGGATCTGAGGGAATAGATGAGGATCTGAGGGAACAGAGACGAGGATCTGAGGGAACATAGAGAGAATCTGAGGGAACAGATGAGGATCTGAGGGAACAGAAAAGGATCTGAGGGAACATAGAAAAGGATCTGAGGGAACAAATGAGAATCTGAGGGAACAGAGACGATGGATCTGAGGGAACAGAGAGAACTGAGTGGAAACAGATGAGGATCTGAGGGAACAGATGAGGATCTGAGGGAACAGAGAGGAAAATCTGAGGGAACAGAAATGAGAATATGAGGGAACAGAGAGGAGAATCTGAGGGAACAGATGAGGATCTGAGGGAACAGAGAGGAGAATCTGAGGGAACAGATGAGGATCTGAGGGAACAGAGAGGAGGAATTTGAGGAAATGAGAGGAAATCTGAGGGAACAGATGAGGATCTGAGGGAACAGAAAAGGATCTGAGGGAACAGAGACGAGGATCTGAGGGAATAGATGAGGATCTGAGGGAACAGAAAAGAATCTGAGGGAACAGACAGAGGAGATGAGGGAACAGACAGAGGATCTGAGGGAACAGAGAGAGGATCTAAGGGAACAGACGAGGATCTGAGGGAACAAAAGGATCTGAGGGAACAGAAATGAGGATCTGAGGGAACATAGAGGAGTATCTGAGGGAACAGAAAGGAGAATCTAAGGGAACAGAGAGACGCAGGATCTGAGGGAACAGAGAGAGGAGAATCTGAGGGAACAGAGACAACGATCTGAGGGAACATAGACAACGATCTGAGGGAACAGACGAGGATCTGAGGGAGCAAAAGGATCTGAGGGAACAGAAATGAGGATCTGAGGGAACATAGAGGAGTATCTGAGGGAACAGAAAGGAGAATCTGAGGGAACAGAGACGAGGATCTGAGGGAACAGAGAGGAGAATCTGAGGGGAACAGGACTTGAGGATCTGGAGGGTCAGAGGACAAGGATCTGAGGAACAGATGAGGATCTGAGGGAACAAAAGGATCTGAGGAACAGAAATGAGGGATCTGAGGGAACATAGAGGAGCATCTGAGGGAACAGAAAGGAGAATCTAAGGAACAGAGATTTCAGGATCTGAGGAATAGGAGAGGAGAATCTGAGGGAATAGATGAGGATCTGAGGGAACAGAAAAGAATCTGAGGGAACAGAGAGGAGGATCTGAGGGAACAGATGAGGATCTGAGGGAACAGAGACGAGGATCTAAGGGAACAGACGAGGATCTGAGGGAAACAAAGGATCTGAGGGGAATAGAAATGAGATCTGAGGAACATAGAGGAGCATCTGGAGGGAACAGAAAGGAGAATCTAAGGGAACAGAGACGAGGATCTGAGGGAACAGAGAGGAGAGGAGAATCTGAGGGAAACAGAGACAACGATCTGAGGGAACATAGACAACGCATCTGAGGAACAGACGAGATCTGAGGGAACAAAAAAGGATCTGAGGAACAGAAATGAGGATCTGAGGAACATAGAGGAGTATCTGAGGGAACAGACGAGGATCTGAGGGAACAGAGACAAGGATCTGAGGGAACAGATGAGGATCTGAGGGAACAAAAGGACCTGAGGAACAGAAATGAGGATCTGAGGGAATATAGAGGAGCATCTGGAGGGAACAGAAAGGAGAATCTAAGGGAACAGAGACGAGGATCTGAGGGAATAGAGAGGAGAATCTGAGGGAACAGAGAGGAGAATCTGAGGGAATAGAGAGGAGAATCTGAGGGAACAGAGACGAGGATCTGAGGGAACAGAGAGGAGAATCTGAGGGAACAGACGAGGATCTGAGGGAACAGAGACGAAGATCTGAGGGAACAGAGAGGAGAATCTGAGGGAACAGACGAGGATCTGAGGGAACAGAGACAAGGATCTGAGGGAACAGAGACGAGGATCTGAGGGAACAGACGAGGTTCTGAGGGAACAGAGAGGAGAATCTGAGGGAACACGCTGGACTAGAGATGTGAAGAAGAAGAAGCATGGGGGATGAGGGAGGGATAGAGACAGTTGATGTTGTAGAAGTAAAAGTATTGAAAAGAGAGTGTCCTGTGGAGGAGGACCCCCAGACTGTAGACCTGAGGAGAGGTGGAGACAGTGGAACTGTCAATCCAGGTGGAGAACCCGTCGACTTTAGATGCAGACTTTAGTGCAGCTCTTGACTAAATGAGGAGGATCTGTTTTACTGTTGTGCAATTGAAGACATTTTAATAGTGAATTATTAAAAGAGTTTAATAGAGTTATTTCAGTTAAACGGGAGATGAGGGAAGTCTGGAAATGAATTGTAATGGAGTATAAAAACAGTAATAACTAAGTTGTTTTCCAACTCACAATAATCACACACACACACACACACATACATATGTTTGCACAGGAAAGGTCATTCTGCAGGTAGTCACCATAGGACAGAACTCAGCTGAACCAAACATCGAAGCCTTTTTTTCTGCCAGTACTGTTTGAAATTGAACGATACATTCATTCAGTGGTAGTAACTCCTTTTATTTAAACTCAGCTGTAACAACGCTGACAATAACGAGGTCTGATGGGGGCCCTAACAACCTCAGTAACTTTTGTCTTACTTTCAACTTTTCCAACATAATCTTTGAAAACAACACTTTCAGTCTGGTTTTCATCTCCTCCGTAGCACAAATCCGGAATAGCTTCCACATGGCGCTAACTCCCGACAGCTAACCAGCTCCATCCTCCTGGATCCTGGGGGGAATTTGACACAACATCCTCTGAATATCATCAAGTTTTTCAACCTCAGCGATAAAACCTCAGCGAGCTTCTCCTGATTGGTTCACGCATCACCTCGGTCCAATCAGGCAGCAACTTCATTTCCATTAACAACTCTTCACCTCCTCCCTCCCTTCTGCGCACAATCCTAGCAAAGCAACATGGATTGTCTCTGTCCTGTTCTCACACCCAAAACTACCGCCCAACAAACCACCTTGGTAGCCACTCACATCACCTGCAAAGCCCCAACTTCAAGATCCTGCTCCCAGCCTTCAGCTACACCTTCAACTTTACCTAAACTGAAATTAGATTACCGGAAACTCAACAAGTTTCTCAAGAAAGGGGAAACCCTGAAGCCACCAGCTATGCCATGAAGTGCAGGTAGATGTGTGACCCAGTGGACCTTTTCATAGCCTGTCCAGATCTTCTCTGCCGACTCTTCATTTCATCTCCACAGCAGCTCCTGCTAATATTAACTTTGTCAGAGCTAACTGGAGCGTTGAAGCCTTTTAACAATTTAAATACTTTTAATTACATCAGAAATAGCTGAAGAGTTCTTCTGCAAGATACTAAACCCCAAATGGACCCTGAAGCTGCACCTTAGAATGGAATAAAATATATCTTTATTGTCACTGTAAAGACATCCAATCTGTGCATCGTATATGAAAAACCTCTAAATAAAGGCTGCTAAGGCATCAAATAAACAGACACTCATCACTCATACACACACGTGTACATTCCATGATTGCACCAGTGCCTTATAAATATACTGCACATTAGATGCTTTCCCAGTTTGGAGTGTGGTGACTGCAGTGGGATAAAAACTGTTTTTGAACACCATCTGCACGATTGTGGGGACAGCTGCACTCTTTTGTGGCTCTCCTGAGTGAGGTGTAAGCTGGAAGGACTGCTGAAGGACTGCTGACCCCCTGAACACAAGACACAGGGCTGGCCAGCCTATCCAGGGGGTCTCCAGTGCTAGCAGGCAAACAGAAGGGGGTCCAGGAGTGGTCTGACCATGGGTCGGAGCTGATCCACGATTGGCCTTTCCAGGATCTTCTGATGTGTGACATCAGTGTTACAGTTCTATAGTGATGGGAGCCACTGGAACACTGAATCTTTGATTGTGGTACTGGAGCTACAAAGGCTAGAAGAGATCATTGGAATTCAACGCACAGCATTAGGATAGTTCAGGACTGGACTACTGTCCGTCCAAATAAGCTTCCAGCTGTGGCTAAACTGTTTTGAGGAATTAGCAAGAGGTATCTCATTTCTCCCAAACTGGTTTCTCTTCAGTGGTTGCCCATAAAATCTGAATAGACTTTCATCGACCAGAAGGCCAGGAATGCTCACACTGCTGCTAACGAGGGCCAAGCCTGATTCCTTTTGTCCATATGTGACCCAGGTCAGATTACTTAGAAGTCTGAACGGCTCAAGTGGCGTGAACTGCACTTTTTTAAGCAAACCTGGGCCATCTCCATGCGTGACCCTAAATCAGATGCAGGCCAGTTGGTTTGCTTTGTGACCTCAGCCTGAACGGTGCGGCTGCGATTCATCCATCTCAGTGGCATCAACAATGACACAACCTGCCTGACGGAGGTGATGGAGGGGGTCTTCAGCAGAAGGACAGTGAGGACGGTGCATCCATACACACCTGTGTGCACACACAGCAGCCACTGAGCCACAAACACCATGGTTTATGAGTCTGCCCTCTCTCCTCGCCCATCTTCTCATTATCAACTGCTCATAACTGCATTTCCCCTCCACATTTGCCTGAAAAAGACACCGTAATCACCAGCAATGTGGTCTATGAATGTGGTCTATCTAGAGGATCTGAGAACGCCGTATTATCCTGACAGGCCACTGATCTCTCAGTCTGCAAGTTTACTTGTAGGTCCTTGAACAGAGGAGGGCAAACTGAGGCCCGGGGGCCACATGTGGCCCGATGAGCTATTTACTCCGGCCCGCAGAGCCTTCACACTCATTCCTCCAAAAGCCAAATGAAGAGGGTTGTCAGCTTGATTGGTCAGAAAAAGGTTCAGACCCCCCCTTCAGCTAGCATGCTAACATGTCCTCTCAAGAAGGTGGGGCCAAACATCATCTGGAGCTTCATCATCCATCTCTAGTTGGACCAGTTTACAGGCTCTAACTATTTTCTCAGTCAACAGTCCATCAAGCAGGATTTTTAGCTAACCTCTGATCCTCATGTGGGGGGTTAGATTCCTGCACCACCTGGCCGGCCCCTTCATCAAGATCTACAACCCAATGTGGCCCTTCAGGCTAAAGAACTGCCCACCCCTGTCCTAGAATTATTGACACAATATAACTGTATATGATGTATGCTTTTATTCCCTTTCCTCCACCCTTACGAATCTGATCCTGCTGAGATTTCAAGCAGTTAAAAATATTACAATAAAACTGCTATTTACATGTTTTTCTGATGGAGAACATTTGCTCCATACGACCTCATCCTAAATATCATTTGAAATCTCGGATACATGTGCAGCTGCAAAGAGTTTCAGAGTTTTAAGCTCCCAGATCTTCAGTAGCATCTGCACCGAAACCCAGATGATTAAACATAAATAAAAAATGAAAGTAAATATGTTCGAATCTCATACGAAGATATGTGAATATGACATATTTCTGATCTCAGAGGTACATTCTCTTAAATAATTAGGTTGCTTCTGTTGACTCAGAATAATATAATCAGAGCAAATGAACACAGATATCAGATTATCAGATTTAGGCCGATATCTGACAGATCAATGGATATTATATACACAGAATACGTTTTATCTGCTGGGTTGTTACAAATTCTGAACACAAATTTAAGGAAATGTGTTCATTTATTTTAATTTGAAAATAAATGTTTAGATCAAGATGCACGGAACAAAGCAAAAAAAAAAGAATGAGCTAAATATACAAGCACAATTTAAAGCAAACTGTGAGGCAAAGTTGCATATTTAGAAAAAAATAACTCACTTATTCGTGTAAATTCTATTATGCAATTTTGCTACCAGGTACTATTATTTATTCAATAATAATTGAAGAAAAAGTGTTTTTTTTTCTGACTAACAGTGCATTGGCTTCCTTTGTATAGTCAAAACAATACAACACAAATGGAGGAATTATCATACTGTCAGCAACAAGCTTAATTAATTAACAACCTTTTTTTGCATACTTCACACTTGATTTGTGGCATTCTCTTAGCCCTTTTTCTATAAACTAGTCAGAGTATCAGCAGTACGGGGCTAAAAGACAGAGCAATCGAAGAATGAACGAGGCCAAGAGATGCAACAAAGAAAGGCCTCGATTATACGAAACAAATACCGTCAGAGCCGTAACGACTACAGGTGCATACAGTCACACCATCACCTCACATCACGAGCCACAACTATGGCCGGAAGAGCCCAGGCGAGAGGTTAAACGATAATAAAACGAGCTACTTTCAAGTACGACTGTATCTATGACACCTAGTAGAGTTGCAGAACACGGGCGCCTCCACGCAAAGCTCAGTCTGTTGATAAAAGCTTAAAAAATATGCGTTTGACCGGTTTGTGTGGAAGGTTTGACGCTGTGTGACGTATCAGAAAAGAAAATGAGATTCAGTTTAATGACAGTAAAGAATGGCCACGCTTATTTTTAGTTCTGCTGATGAGGTTAACTTCGGAGACTCGTTAGCTTTATTACTGTTAGCATTATGGTCACATGCATAATTAAAGGCATCCCACATTTATCTACGACTCCTGCAAGCAAAATACTGCACAACAACAGAGAATTCAACACTAGCCCACAATTCCTGCCTGCAACATTCAAATCTCGCTAGTTGATTAAATGATCTATTTATATCTGTGACAAATGTGACGAATTTTAAGTTTAAGTTACCTTTAATAAACCAAAAATGCAGGTTATAATCTGTCGTCACTTCACCAGTGACAGTTTAAAAGATGAGAATAGACACTGGTGAAGTGCTACAATCCCACAAGAGATTATCCACCCCCCGTCATCCACCCCTCCATCCATCCCTCCATCGTTTGTCAGCCATCGCTTCTTACTAGATCACAATTCGAATGAATATTCTGGGGTTAGAAAGCCCATTAGCGGCCCGCTCTGGGAGAATGCTGTAGGTTCTAAACTTCCGAATGATGGAGGTGCCGGAGCCTTCTCCTGACCGGTGCCTCCATCCTGTCCTCGCTGAGCTCCCACCTCTCTTCATCACGTGATTGCCTTTTTACCCTGGGTCATGTGGTCAGTTGTAGGACGCGACAAAGACGCGTGTGTCTCTCCACATCACGTGCAATCAGCAGAATTCCGCCCAGATGGAATCCAATCAAGGTGTAAAAACAACGAGCAAGACTGAGGAGAGACCCCCCACGGTTACGGTTCAGGTGTCACAACAAAGGCTCCGAATACTAAAGTCAAAGGAAGGTTATCGTCCCTAAAAAAACAAATGAAAATACACAGAGGTTGTCCAAATGTCAATAGTTTTAATCATTATTATTTATACAACACAGAAAAATTGGCCAGCGTGTTGTGCATCTTAAAATCAGCACAAAACCCATAACTTCAGAGTAAAACTAGCCACTTCATTTCACACCCGAGCTGAGTGTTCGTCCCTTGTCCTCGTCCGTTCTGACCTGATGTGTACGTATCATGGAGATGGCGCCTCGCCTCATCTATGACAGCAATCTGACTCCATTCAAGTCCATTAAAAGCCTCATTCCCTGAGAAGTAACACAGTATCTCTCACAACTTTCAAATATTACAGTCAGAGTTTTGTTTCTACTTTTTCATTTCAGTGGTTGCTGCGGTGACATGAAAGGTCGTGGGGTTGACCCTGGAGCACATGAACGTGCACCAGCGTCATCACTCCTGAGGAGCAGACGGGAGGAAGTCTGAACGTGTGTGAATGTGAGTGTGACCGGATGAGTGAGGGTCTGAAAAAAACCTAAACTTTCAGTGGTCAAGGGCGACCACAAAAAAGCCCATTCAGCAGCTGATTCCAGTCTTCACCCACTCTGATGTGAATAAACACGCATATTTTGGTGTTAGTGACATGGCTGCTGTGCTTGGGCACGTCTAAAGGCAGCACACAGACAAGCAAAAGTTGGGAGAAGTTGAGCTGAACACCCTGAAACTTCCCAAACACACAGAGGAGCCGAGAGCAGGAGCCCCACGGATGAGGACGTGACAGCTGCTCTGAGATGAGCGTGCACGGCGGGGAAAGTGCTGTGTGGCGCTCAGGCTGCCGGGACACCAACATCTGGACCGGCACGGCGTTTAAATGCGGTAAACGTAGACCAAAGTACTCACAAAGTATCCGTCATTCATCAGCCCCAGTCCGGAGGAAGCCGAAACCACCGCGACGCGGAGCCCCGCTCGAAGCCGCTTCCAGGAGCGAGCTTTGTTACCCGGAGCCGCCGCCGAGCGAGCCCGCCTCACGCTCACGCTCCAGCCGTGATTTTAGCCCGCGCCCAGGGGAATGTAGGGGTAGAGAACATGGAATGGTTTGCTGGAGACGAGTGACATTGTGGAGATGCGGAGGGAGAGAATGCGCAGACGGTCTGCAGAGCTTTTACCGCCTGCTGCCGGATGGGGAATGATTCAGTCCGGGGACGCGGCGGCGGCGGCGGCGGGATGCTTCATCCCCGCGCAGCTCGGCGCAAAAGACAAATAACACTCCATTACCGCCCCGACCTTTCACAACACACTGCTTGGCGTTATTAATGCAAAAGAAATGAAAGAGCCACGAACAGCCACGCTAACCCCGCCTTCTTCTTGTCCGAGCGGCCTCTCGTCGAATGTAAATGGGCGACAGAGCGCAACAAAGCTGTCAAACGCAGCCAGACTCGCCATTTTTGTTTATTTCACAGCAGCGCAGCGCGACACAAACGCGACACGTAGGAAAATGTGGCCTTACCTGCCGTGGAACCAGTCTTTGCAAGCATCGCACTCGATCATGAACTGGGTCACGTCGTAAGGTAATCTGCAAATACAATATACTGGTACAGTCGCCATGTTCAATTCACAACTACGTCGGGATAGACTGGGGGTGGGGTGTGTGTGTGTGCGTGTGTGTGTGTGTGTGTGTGTGTGTGTGTTGGATGGGGTGTTTCTGAAGGACACAACTTTATGAACATAACAATAATAATAGTAATAATGTCGTTATTACCACCCATTAGTGACGGCCCAGCCCGATAACGGAGTAATAAACCAGTAATGAGCCGTACAACAGGGAACTGGTTTAAAATCAGAACCGCGTCACTTTATTTAAGTCCTGCTCAAAGCACATCGCAGCAAGTGGTTGACAGATGAATGCATCTTTTCTTTTTGTGGGAAAGCCGCGTTATTGTTTTTCATTGTGGTATTTTGTGCCTGTAATCTTCCCTCAGATGCTATTTCACTGTAATATTTCATTGCAATAGTCATAACATCATCCACTAATAGAGCTGGAAGGTAACAGGCCATCAAGAAAGTGCTAATTAATCCACTTTTATAGTCTCTAACCTCAAATATTGACTTTTTTTTCTCGTTTTACTTTTTAAAGTAACTTTGTAACAACATCCTATAGGTTTGACAGGGCAAACGCTGACCCAGCCACTTTTATGTTTTCTTTTCTGTTTAAGCCTGAAGCAAATGTATGTGTGCACTAATGACCCAGAGTTTTAGGCCTCTGGAAATCAGCAACATTTTGCACACTGGAGGTGACGTGAAACAGGTCAGTCTATGCTGCTGTGCTGATTTACGTGGTTGTTTTTTTCCCCTTTCACACCAACAATCAGAAGAACAGGCCGGTCTACAAAACGTACCACCAGATGCGAGTCCAGGCTGAAGAATGCAGTTAGTGGTGTGATCTGGCTCCGGCAGACGGGCGGTGTAGCTGACTCAGTAAGGACTCTGACTTGAAACTCTTATTTTGAAAGTCAGTCCCCTGCTGGTGTTTTCCAGACAGCGTCATGGCCGGTTTTGGAGCCCTCACCAGACTCATCGGCTGCCCCAGGCTTCTTTCTGACGGCCTCAGACAGCTCCTTCCATCCTTCCATCCTTCCTTCCATCTCGCCGCTGCGTCCGCCCTCGTTTCAACCGAGGTTCACGCCGGCCAAGCCTCCCTGAAAACGCCCAGACTGAAAACCGGCCGCGGGAGCAAAGACAGCGGTTCTGTCACATGGGCTTTATTGACTACAAAAAGCATGTGTGCGTGCAGGTGACAGTCGAGTCTCCACAACACATCTGTCGAGGCCAGCTGCAGTAACGGACCTGCGGAGGCCGCCAAGCGTCACCTTTGGGGCCGTGCACGGATCACGGCGGGTGTCGTTAGAAGGGGGACACTGTAGGTGAAGCCTGTAGGTACACAAAAAAGAGCAGAAAACCTGCTCATTTGTTATTATCTGGTTACAACAGCGCCGCCTTTTCCAGTGGGTAATGGTTCATTTGTAAAAATGATGGACTTTAAATCATAACTTATATTTAGTTTCAATAAAACACGCTGTGGGTTCCTAGATAACCTGGCCAGGGCATTACAGCGGAGATTCAGATCATTTCTTCAGGTAGGTTAGAGTTTACTTGGCCTCACATGGAAACACTACAGACAACACGCTCCAAATTCCACGTTTATATCCCCCCTCCCACACACACACACGCAAAAAAACCCATATTCACCAAATAATAAAAAGCCAAGTTACTACAAATGAGTAGAAAATGGTGAGAACAAGGACATCAGGAAGCCTCAGTGAACTGGGAAAGCGCTGAGGATCAGTCTGTGGTGGTCCGGCGGTACCAGAAGCGGGCCCTGAAGTCGTCGCTGCAGGTCATGAAGCCAGGGTTGGTGGGGGAGTGGACGATGCATCGCACAATGTTATTGTGTCCCAGGGACAGCAGGTTTTTGCGCTCTGCCGTGCGCGAGTCCCAGCAGCACAGGCTGATGGTGCGCTCGTCTGGAAGCAGCACGTAGTCCTCCGTGTGGTTGAACACGCCCTGGGTCCTGTGCATCTGGCGGCCACTCAGCCCGGCGCCTACGGACAGCACAGAGTCAACATCCCAGTGAGGAGGACAGCGGCGCACCCATTCAACGCTTTAGTACGTTCCCTGTAGTCCAGGGGCGGGCAGTTATTTAGCCTGAAGGGCCACGTTGGGTTGTAGCTCTTGATGAAGGGGCCGGCCAGGTGGTGCAGGAAGCTAACCCCCCACATGAGGATCAGAGGGTAGCTAAAAATCCTGCTTGATGGACTATTGACTGAGAAAATAGTTAGAAGAGCCTGTAAACTGGTCCACCTAGAGATGGATGATGAAGCTCCACATGATGTTTGGCCCCACCTTCTTGAGAGGACATGTTAGCATGCTAGCTGAAGGGGGTCTGAACCTTTTTCTAACCAATCAAGCTGACAACCTTCTTCATTTGGCTTTTGGAGAAACTATTGTGAAGGCTCTGCGGGCCGGATTCAATAGCTCACCGGGCCACATGTGGCCCCCGGGCCTCAGTTTGCATAGATGATGTCTGAGGGTGCAGCTTCTGTCAAACGCGTTACCAGACATCCCTTTTTCATCAATAATCAAAATAATGAGATTGAAAAAAAAAAAACAATAAGTGATTTCTACGAGCACCAAGTAGTGTAATAAATTCTGCGTACCTGTGTACTTGACTAGGGTCCGTCCCGTGGAGATCTCCCACAGTTTGACCACCGAATCTTTGCCACTAGACAGGATGTACTTGGAGTTTTTGGAAAAAATGGCGGAGCAGACCTCAGCTCCATCGTGGGCCTTCTCAAACGTGGAGACGCAGCGGTTGGAGACCCCGTCCCAGAGTTTAACGCTGCCATCTTTGCTGCAGGTGACGTAGCTGTTGGCGGTGGGGTTGTAGTTCACGCTGCTGATGGTGTCGGTGTGCTGGTCCAGCGGGTTGCACGACACAAAGCACTGGAAGGTATTTATATCGTAGAGGCGGAGGGTAGGATGCTGCGTTCCCACCAACAAGAAGTCTCCTGAAGGGTGGAAAGAGATTGATCGCAGCATTTCTGCTTCCTGCACACGAGCCAGGAAAGAAAGACAGGTTCAAAAGAACTGATGAGTTTTTGTTTTTAACAGCGTTTTCAGTCTTTTCCACACTTGTCTGCTTTACTTAGCCACATCCTAAAGAGTAATTATCCTACCTGTATATATTTAAAGGCTCTTTTCGCAGAGGGCTTTGAGTAGTCAAAGAGTTTGAGGGTGTAATCCCTGGAGCCGGAAGCTAGAATCTGTTCCGTTGGGTGGAAAGCCAGGCAGGTGACTTCATCAACGTGGTCATAAAGTGTTCGTATTACAGGATGGTTCTCCATGTTCTGCTGGGCCGTCTCATTCATCATCACCTAGAGCGTTAGAGGAAAGAGAAGCTGACCAAACAGACACCGAACCAAATTGGTGAGAGCTGTCGACATGTTTTATTTCCCACAGATGTCTTCCTCATTTAAAAATTCTGCGACTTGCCCCAAGCGGCTGGATCTCGTAAACTCTCAGTCGAAATATTTAAGATCAATTTTTATACAGCCTCTAATAATTTAGTAAATATTACTTTGTATAAATAAGTTGTCACATTTGCATTTTTGTGAAACGGTGACTGAATTTTATTGTGGATGTTAAAAAAAAACCCAAAAAACTAATTAATCACATTTTAATCACACAGCAAGTTTTGCTTTTGCAACATAGTTGTTGCATCCTTACACATTTTCTTTTATATTAGTATCAAATTGTTGGTTTATTTATAATATTCTAAAAAAAAACAAAAAAAAAAAACAAGAAATACGATGAAGCAATCATCAACCGGGCTTACAAAGTATCCAATGGTTCAGGGAGGCTAACACACTAGCTTGTGTCTGCCTCTCTCTCTGAAGTAGCAGTAACTATTTTAAACACTAAGCAGCTTGAAAGTGAGTCACAGTGGTGCATAAAAAAGCTCCACAGGACTGAAAGAGGTTTGTAAGGATAGCTGCACACAAAAGGTCAGCAGCACCGTGCGAGTGATAGAGTTAGGCCTGCAGCTCCGTCCGTCAAGTAAACGCTCCGATCCACTTCTACACCCCGTCTTAGCTGTATGCTAACAAAGTTACCTTTCTGTCATCTCTCTTGACTCAGATAAATCACATTAACTGGGAAATACATCTTTAAAGGAAATAAAGTGAACACTTAAATCCCACATCCCAGAGCTCAGTAAATCAAATACGCCAGACGGAAATCTTTCAAAAAGGCTGCTTTTAAATAATTGCTCCTTTCATTGAGGGTAGAGAGTTATTCACACCAAAGTATTTGTCCCTTCAACGGGCAATGAGTCACCACTGAGGAATTCTGGCCCAGTCTTCTTTGCAGAATTATTTTAATTGAGCCACACTGTGAAGCTTTTGAGCGCAAACAACCTTTTTAAGGTCACGCTACAGCGGCCGTCCCCATCCACAGTATTTTCAGGGACTGGCCTTTAAGATGCGGCAGATAAACACAGCAAAAAAAAGGGGAGTTTTTTCTGCCACTGTGCTTACCTGGGGATTCCGGCTCTGGGGTTCTGCCTCTGGAAAGCACCTACAGGCAATTGTTATTGTAAGGGGCGCTATATAAATAAAATTGAACTGAACTGAAAAGAACCTGATATGTCCGCCATGAAAACTGTGGTATTTTCTAAATATAATAATAAACGTGCGTCAATAGTGAGCCATAGACGGATGTAACGAAGACAACACGGTCATTTTTTAAAATAAAACTGAAATTGTTCAGTTTCAGATAATAAATAAAATGAGGTAATGTAAGTTATTTATTTTCTTTATGTGCGGCCCGGTACCAAATGACCCACGGACCGGTACCGGTCCACGGCCCGGGGATTGGGGACCGCTGCGCTAAAGTACGTCTTTGACAACAACGCTGTGCCGAGTAATTTTTATGCTGAGTTTTTATGAGATTAAAAAAAAAAAAAGCTAAACTTGATGATTGTTAACCGACTTGGTATTTTGATGAGCTTTTGTTAGTCTTTGTTACTGAGGCACTCGGTTTGTATGTTGGTGGCTGGGAAATCCACATCTTTGTGTTTCTTTTTGGGTTTTGTGTTAATATTGTAAGTTTTAGGTTCTGTAATAGTTTCTAGAGTGTTGCTCTGTGATTTTGATTTCCTCCTGTTTCCCCTTTTTCCGTTGTGAACTTGGGAACAAATCGCCTATTGACCGACTTTTCTACTGCGTGTTACAGTACATCGGATCGCACCCTAGGCACCAGACTTATCGGATCGTAATAGTAACAGAAATATGGAAAAGTCCACAGACTTTAAAATGAAACTCTTGCTCACCTCAATAGGCATAGCACTCTTGGCCAGCATGCGCTCAGTGTCCAGGATCTTGATTGAGGCGTCCGCAGAGCCGGTGGCTATCAGCTGGCCATCACGGCTGTATGAAGCCACACGGCACGGTCCCTTATGGGAGGTTACATAACAGGTCTCATATTCTGATGCCTCCGGAGACATCGTCTGGACATCAGCGTCAAACTCCAGGTCAATACCCACACCAGGCGCAACTGTGTCAGAGCGCCCAATAGCGTACTGTACTGCACTATCATCATTCTCCATCCCTGAAAACAAAACGATGATATGCACAGTTTAGGTCAATCTTTTCTCAAAGAAGCAAATAATTAAGAAGAGGGTAGTACCGATCTTTGCCAGCTGCATCAACTGTTCCGATGGCGATACAACACTCTCTGGCTTGACTTCATTAATAAGATTGTTGGCGATGTTGATGTACCCATCATAAAGGAGCTGGCTTATGATCAGCTTGTACAGGTGTTGACGGTCTTTGAGAGTTGGTTTTGGACGATACATTCTGGATCACGTTGGCTGCAACAGATGAGTAGACAACACATTATCTACTTAATTCCCTTAGGTGACCTTAAGGGATATCACTTCTGTAAGTAGACGACGTTATTTTACGCATTACGATCCCAAAGAGCCAACAGACATTCAGGGTGAAAGGATGAATTTTACACACGTACCGCTAACTGGGGTTAGGTTATATGTGGCTACACAGAATGTTGACTTAGCTTTGTGATGACAATAAATGTACTATTGACCGTGAGGGGAAAAAAGCAACGGCTCGACATTTTTACTACACAACATCTTCTCACACATTCATTGAATAATAGTGTCTATACGTTTTGGTAACATTTTAAATAGCAAATCTGACCCCTTTGAAACTTCCAATGGCGCTCTGGGACACAATTAAACGTGTGGACGTTCCTGTTTGCGTCGTTCGAGTTTTTCTTTGTTGGTCTAAACTTCTGACACTCTAGATGCGTTGTGGCACAGTGTGGCCTCCTATGGGTCATTCTCGGTACTACGTCTCATTCTTCTTCTGGCGGTTAGCACATTACGCTTTAGTGCATTACTGGCACCGTCTGGATAGGAGCGGAAAGAAGCAATTCGTAAAGAAAAGGTGAAATAGTGAAAAAAAGGTGAAAAAGAACAGAAAGAACATCAACAGAGTGTGGAAATACTCCTTTACTGGTTGAAGACAGTTTATCAGTAAAGATTAAGAGAGAGTAAATTTCCCATGTCTGGGATGAATAAAAGTATTTCTATTCTATTCTATTCTATTCTATTCTATTCTATTCTATTCTATTCTATCAGAAATGTATGATGAATCCAAGGATCTAGAGACAGGAAATATAGGCTTTGCCTTTGCCTTTTATTGTTCAGCCCTGAACTTTTCAAAAGGCAATAACAGATCTGTATTTACATTTGAGATAATGGCAATTTTAGCAGCCTTACAATGGAAAGAGTAGAGTCGGATGCAGGAGGTCACCATATGCACAGATTCTGCTGTATGCAGAGAATACAGGAAATTATCAGTGAAATCTAACTTTTTGATGACTCAAAAATTTGAAACTAATAACATTTATGTGGTTACCAGCTCATACAGGAATAAAAGGAAACGACACTGCAATAACATGTTATCATGGCCATATATCCTACTAAAAGTGAAACAAAAGGGTTGACCAAAAAGAACATTTTGAAAGAGAGACAGCGTGGTTGGGATACAGGGAATACCAGTGGACAGCTAAAGGGAACAATAAAGAGAATGATATTTTAACAGACTATGTCTTTCTCAACTCAGTAAAACACTACACCTAATAAACCTGTCATCTAATAAACCTGACATCTTACATTACCACCAACCGGTCACCTACATTACCAACACTACAACACTGAACAACAGATAAGGCACAGAGAAATAAGGCAATTAATTCAATTCAAGGCTCAACACTTTATTAAAAAAATCTATCCAATGGGGCAAAGAGTTTAATTTCATTATTTAAATGAAAAATACAGGATGCATTAATATTATTTAGGATTTTTTATTTTTTTTTAAGTAGTAGGAACTCTTCATAGGGCAATTTCTCTGGTCCACACTCCAACATGATAGGTGGCGGTAATGAACCTAGACGCTGTTTGCCAACCGCCATTTAAAAAAAAAAAAAAAAAAAAAAAAAAGGCTGAAGCAGAAGAAGAAGAAGAAGAAGAAGAAGAAGAAGAAGAAGAAGAAGAAGCAAATGCAGAAGAAGAAGCGTAAACAATGGACGCTGACACTCAGCGGATTTTAGAATATTTGACCGAAGTTGAGGAAGCAGCTGAAGATGTTCTCACGACTAAACAACAGGTAGCTGTAGAATTAAGACATTAAAGGCAAAATCTTCAGGTGACATTAGAAGCCGTATAAGCTAATTTAAATGGTGCATTCGGCCTATCTGCGTTATGATACGATTAAATACAAGTTTTCCGCCTTTAATATGTATACTAATCTGTAATTTTGCAAAACTATATATTAATATTTTACATAATTTCAAAAATGTATAAAATTGTATTGTAAGAGGCATTAAGTGCACTCCCACTATAAGAACACCAGCATGTTATAGTTATTAGTTTGATTGCAAAAAAAGTTGATGCTTTGGTGTTATATACTGTTAATAAAATAAGAGAATGGTCTATTTTTTGAGCAGGTTATATTATCTCCAGCAACATGTTGAACGCCAGTTTTACATATTATATATAAAAGAAAGAAAAGCTAAAATCTTGTATTGAATCTCCTGCACTGATCATTCCCAGGAGCCCATTGGCCTCCGTCATTCTAAAATTGAGTATGTTTGGAAGAGTCAGCTCTGGGAAGAGTGTTGACCAATCAGCAACTAGAGTAAAAGTGTCTTGATAAGGTGACCAAGAACTCTGTCTACTCTGGCTGAACTCCAGAGATCCTGTTTGGGATAAAGTCAAAAACATGTACTGTGATGAAGTTGCTGAAAAACTTGGTTCATCATTTGTGTTCTGTAAGTAAATTGTTGACCTTTGCATTTGGTGTGAGATTTCCGTTTGTGTCCCTAAGTTAAGACAAAATGGAACACGGAATGGAAAATGGAATAGTTCTCTGTTTACCACAATGACGTTAGATTTACAAATCCCCATTACAATAATACAGTTTGCACTATATTATCCTCTATTTAACTGTTGTTTTCTGTTCATATTTTAGATTGTGGACCTGGATATCAAAAGAAACAGGAACAGAGAGGCACTGAGTGCAATAAAAAATGAAATGTCAGATACAGGTGAGTTACCCTTCAAATACTTTAATGATTTTAGCGTATGGCTGTAAAATGACTGGTATTTAAAAATGATTGATTTATTAAATATGAAAATGTCTTTTCTAGAGAAAGTGAAGGTTTGTTTTGGAAATATATTCATTAAATTTCCTAAATTGAAGACCACAGAAATGATTCATAAAGGTAATAAAGACACACGCATTACCTAGAATGCTTTGCAGTGCTTTGGAAAATCATAAATATGTGTTTTTGCAGTGAGAAAGCTTCAGTTACATCTGTTGGTTTCTCATTTATAGACCAAAAGCAGCTGGATGATGAGATCAAAGCCCTTCACAAAGAACTAAAGGCAAAAGTCAATCGTCTCAATGAGATACAAGGTACCTTTTCTCATCAAAGACCTTTTGTACAGTTTGAGAGACATGCTTTCAGCTCATGAAACCATTCTTTGGATAGACAATCATTTATGTGATTGTGTCAGGGTGCTTCACAAGCAAAAATGGCAAAGACAAAGTCCCTTTGAACAGGAGGAATCCTTGAGTAGGACCAGGCTCATATGGGGGGAACCTTCTGTGGGTAAAAGGGGGTCAGTAGGACCATTCAGCGTGTAGTTAAATAGAAATAAAACCTTTTATGAGTGATGGAAACATCACACAACACTCCATCACTGCATTGCAAAACATCTGGAATGCACTCCTGCAGTACTGTTGTTTTTTAGTAATTAAACTATTACTTTTAATAACTGTTATAATCACTAGTTTGGCTAATCATAGTTTTAAGGAAAAGCCCCTCGAGTCAGAGTGTAGGGTCTGTTAAAGTCAGTGAGAATCTAATCATTTGTATTTGTGTTTAATTATAGGTAAACCTGAGCTGAAAGGTTACAGGATTGCTCCTCTGTCTTCTGATGAAGTCAAGGTTATTAACAGCTTCTTAAAGGGATGAAACTCCTCTCTGAAGAAATGAACTCTGGCTCTTTGTTCGTCAACCATTGACTTACTGAAGAACTGTAGCCACACAAATCAAGACTGGTTTTAATTTGAAATCACATCTGCTGTGTTTTATTTACGTATTAGAAAAGTTCAGAATTTAAATACAACATAAACTTAAACTGGTACTCGTATACAAAGAGCTGGAATTAGACCTACAATTGTTTCTGGCTTTGGCCTTTCAATGCGGAGCTAAAATACAGCCGAAGTTTCTCTGTGTTATCTTCATGGACATGATCTGATTAAAAAATTCATATTTATCTATTCGCTATGAAACCACCTCTGGATTTGTAGAGAAAAATGATCTTACATTGACTTCCTGATCTTTTCATGGTTATCGTTTTTCAGTACCCGGGACATAAACTGAGGCCTAGAACAGTGATTTAGTGCTGAAACCAATAGTTTACACTAGTTAACACACAATTTGCAAGCTTTTGTGAAAGGTTAAAGTTTTAGTCATTGCAGGGTGTTCAGCTCATGTTTGCAGTATACTGTACCGTCATTTACTTAAGAATTTAGCGAGTTGAAAATGGGCTGATCTCTAAAGGTGTTAAGTTACATTCCCTTCATAAATAAAATCATTTTTAAAACAGAAAAGGAAAAGGGCCTCCAGCAAAGGTTTGGCCACTCTGCAGTTAGTACTCAGTAGCGCCCCCTTTGGCCAGTATCACACCCTGTTCCTCACTGCTCTTTTGCGGTCTATACTCATTTTCATTTATGTTTATATCAAAGATTTTCAGTCAGGAGCCACGGAAACACCTTCAGCTTGTACCTCCTGAGGTCATCATGTCTGATTTGACATGTGTTAAGGATCATAATCCATTTGTAGAAGCAATCATCTTCTGAACTTCAGCTTATTTACAGACGGTCTTGTGTTTGCTTCCCGAATTGATTTATGACATTACACACGCAAGCTGAATAGTTGGACAGGAGTTCTTTTGACCAATTTCTCTGTCATCCAGAGCCAGATCTGTAACTTCTTTGAGGAACACATGACTGCTGACCTTTGGGACAAGATCAGATGATTCTGGGTATTTGTAAAGCTTTGAAATTAGCATCAGCTGACCTCTACTAATGATGATTGTAAAGAAGCAATGTCCCTGTGGTTTCCATTTTTTTACAGGGTGCTGATTTCCCCTTTTATTCTGAAATTATACAAAACTAACCTGCTGATATTGTTTAACATATTTACTTTTATGCATTTTGGGGTTCATTTCCTCTTCTTGTTGCCTAAATGTTGACTATACCAGACATTTTCAGCAGGGATGCCCAAACTCTTGCTTTTTGTGCTATTATGAGAAGCCCTGGGAAGTGCCTCATATGAAGTGAGATGTGCAAGTATTCCTGATCAAACTTGCTAAAATTGAACAAAATTAGAGTTCAGAGTGGGCCTAATGAGAGAATGGACGGTGCCGTTATAAATAACTGACTAAAGTTTTGATGCTCCACTTACGTCTCAATAAACCTGGAAACTAGTTAAGAACACTTGTGAGGCGTTTAAATGCGTAATTTAAGGAAAACATAACGTTCTTTAGCTACAGATTACCATTTGATAGGGCTCGATCTAACATCAAATTAACAAAAAAGCCGATTTCAACATCTATATGACGAGACCACCAATATATTTACTGTATTGTTTTGAAATCCCGGTACCTGACCACGTTATTTTGGTTTTAAAGTTAAATGTTTGATAGTTTTTCTCCTATAGAATCAAGCTAAAGTGTTTCAAAGCCAGTAGTTCTTCTGGCCAATCAGTCGGAGCAGGACCAGGCGGCATAAATCCGAGCAGCCTCGGTCCGCATGGAGACGTTTGTGCCTGAAGAGCAGAAGTCAAGTTTCCGCCATAACTTCCCAGGTAACAGCCACCTTCATCATCCGACAACATGAGCTTTGAACACACAATTATGGTGGAATGTGCAGTGTAACTGTGTTTGAGTGACTGGTTTGTTTAAGCTAACAAGTAGCCCAGAATGACAATTTATTCCCCGCTAACGCTAGCTAGCGTTGGCGAAGGAAAAGTTCATTTAGAGATTCAAGGTAATTGTACTTAATAAAATAAAGCAAAAAAAAAAACGACTAAACGGTGTTTATGCTACATATATTAAAGGCAATTACTGGTCGTTTGGTACAGATTAACAAGGCTAAACTGGTTGGTCTGTTTGTTATCTTAATCGGCTAATTAAGTGTGGAACGTCACAGGTGTGTTTTCCAAGATTTGGTCCACAATTGGGTGTCAATCAGAAATGAACTGATTGTTTTCGGGCATTTCAAAACAGCTTTTTTTCCCCCCCCACCTTCTTCTTTGGGATAGAGTAATTTAGATGCTGTCGTAACGCCGACTGCGCACCTGTAAACGGATCTGCGTCATTTCCGTATTTAATCTGAACGAAATATAATTTCAGAACTATTCTTGAACAGCTGTGTTCTCTTTGCATATTTTACCGCTTTAATTTCTCAAAAACTCAAACAAGAAATCATAATCTTCTTTTATAGTCATCGTTTTTTAATAACTATTTTACCATAAATGAAAATTCAAAAGTCTGGACCTAAGTCCACCACGTATTTGGGATGTTTTAAACTTAAAACATGTACATTAGCTGCTAATGTGATACACAAACTTGTTTTCTGAGAATAGATGGAACATTATTAAAGGCTTTAGGCCTCTAACGATGCAGGGGGCGCAATAACATCCGGTAGCAAGTAAAACAGGAGAGGAAATATACTTTCTAACCTTGCAGAGGGCAAATATCTGTTTTTACACTTGGATTATTACACAATATACATGCAGTCATTAAGGGAGAGGTGTCAATCAGCTGTCCTGGACAGGCGACCTGAGCAGTGGGAGGAAAATTAATGGTTACTCAAGTTTCAAGAATTCTTACTATTAGTTTTGTTTAACATAAACTATTGGGTGTCCCAATTTTTTTTTGTTCTATAGTCAGATTGATTTAGAACATTGACAAATGTAGCCAGTACTTCCCTGTTAATCTATATTCTGCAGCCAGGTTTGAGATATTAACAGTAGGCTGACACATCAGTCTTCATAGTTGGGCACTTGAATCTGTAGTAGCAAACTACTTTGGTTTTTAGGGCTCTTTGGACTGCAAGTTAAAACATCTTGACCTCGTGCTTCCTAAAGTGATTTATGAAGATGGAAGCTGGAGGAGTTACTAATCCCGATTTGAATTTGTTTACATTAGTCTAAAGAATGAAATGCAAGTCGTATATTACTTAATATTGAGAATTAAGAAATGTTTGTATGTTTAATCATTTTTTTCATCCTTGAATAGAAAAATGTGTGATGGATATAAAGCTGAAGGAAGGCAAACTAATGCACCTCCTCATTCATGGCCCGAAGCAGTTCCAGGGAGAGTACGCCCCTCTGTGAGTGGAAATCCCCCTCCACCAGAGGTCATTAATTCCAAGAGGCCTGGGCGTGTAACAAATCAGCTGAATTATTTGGAGAGGGTGGTGATCAAAGCTTTATGGAGACATCATTTCTCTTGGCCCTTCCAGCAGCCAGTCGATGCGGTGGCACTTGGTCTCCTAGTATGTAAATCCTTAATGTACCACAATTCATTTCTGGACATAATTCATTTTTTTTCCCTGTCACTTAAGTCTTTATTGTCATATTTCTGAATGTTACTCAAAATAATTCAGTTTATCCAATAATAATGGCAAGATCTTTGTTTTAAGGATTATTATACAGTTATTACAAATCCAATGGATCTGAGCACTATATCGAAGCGTCTCAAACACGGGTATTATTGGCAAGCATCGGAGTGTATTCAAGACCTAAACACCATGTTCGCCAACTGCTATGCGTACAATAAGGTAAGGTGGTGTTTTTTTTTTTTTTTTTTTTTTTTTTTTTAGTTTGGAAGTGTGCAAATAGTGCAGATATGAGGGACAAAGAACTAAATTTTCTTTACTTTCCTCAGCCTGGAGATGGTGTCGTTTTTATGGCACAGACCCTGGAGAAGATTTATCGGGAGAAATTAACACTTATGCCTAAACCAGAGTGTGAAGTCAAAGGGAGAAAGATGAGCGAAGGTATTTCACAGCACCTTGTATCAAATGCCAAGCATAGCTAAAGTTTAAAGTGCCCACAAAACCCTTGAATTGACCTGAGCATCTGTACTTGCAGAAGGACACAGGCCAAGAGGAAAGTTTTTTGAAGGGTAACTGTCCTGTACACTTCTCCCTTTGCCTCTTGTCTTGCAGGTTTGATAATGCAGCAATCGCTCGTATCTACAGCTGATCTCAAGCAGACTGGGCCAGTCGTTCCCTCAGATGGGACACTCCTCCAGCACAATCAGCTCTCTGCAAAAATTGATCAAACTGTAGGTGTCTTGAGCATCAGCATATAGGAGTTTTTTTTCCCCCCCCTTTTTTTTTTTAGAATGCAGATTGACACTGTTGATGGGAGGAAAAAAATCAATTGCATTCAGAACTTCAGATTTTTTTTTTTTAGATGCCATCTACATTTTTAGTTGCGAATTGCTGTATGTCTGCTTTACCTAAATATCCAGATAAAAAAGGGCTTGAAAAGGAAGTCCGATTCTGCACGTTTGACCTCGTCAGCAGTCGTCAGCAGTCACGTGTCCCCAGGAGAGGACCATACGACCCCTGCGACATTGTCCTGCAGGAGAAGCAGTGGACGGTCCATCAAACCTCCAAGGAAAGACTTTCCCTTTGAGCACAAGAAGGTCCGACTATCTGCGGCGCTCAAGTGCTGCAATGATGTACTAAAGGAGATGCTTTCAAAGAGACACTACGCATACGCGTGGCCCTTCTATGTCCCTGTTGATGTCGTAGCTCTGGGCCTTCACGACTACCACGATATCATCAAGCAACCGATGGACCTGAGCACCATCAGAGTACGATGATGACAGTCATGCTCTTTAGTCCCACCGTAGCGTTTATTTAACACCTCGTGTCCACATGTCCCTTCCTCAGAAGAAAATGGACCAAGGAGAGTACGCAACGGCTGCAGAGTTCGCTGCTGACGTCCGACTGATGTTTTCCAACTGTTACAAATACAACCCTCCTTCGCATGAAGTTGTCTACATGGCAAGGAAACTGCAGGTATAGATGTGCATTCTAAAAGCAGGCAGTTTGATGAATGCATGCAAAACGTGTCGGTAATTAATACATTGGATTAATCAGGATAGGGAGATGTATTGATGTTTTGCTTGCGCAGACTAAATCTATAAAGAACTGAACAGAGCGGGGCTGACTGAGACCCGGTGGTGGTAAGAAGGCCGGCGCAGCATGTTGAGGGTTCATCAGATGTGTAACGGAATTCAGCATTGTTTTCAGTCATTTCAGCTTTAAAGTATTCCTCGTAAACATGTCATTTATCATGTTCAAATTATATGCACGTGTGCTGTTTCCTAATTTTGCAAGCGAGGAGGAAAAGGGCTTCCAGCGACAAACTTGAGCTGCTGTGACCTGGATTCCTGGGAAATTCCAGCTGCTCATTTTGCAGTTAACCTGTGTTTCCTTTGAGCCCGTATCTTGTCATCTGTGTAACAGAGTACTGAAGAGCTATGCTCTGAAGCGGAGTGTTGAAAGCAGCTGGTTTTACCACCTTCAGTATGCTGCTTATGAAACCATCGTAGCGGTCAAGCATCTCTGTTTGCTGAGATTGAAATCTCACAAAGTTCGTTTTAGCACACAGGGTTGTGTTGCCAATAAAGTATTGGACTATATATTATTTCAAACACCTGACTGTTGAAATAAATTTAACCTAAATTTATCTAGAGCTCACTTGAAAAAAGGAGGCTTGTTAAGTTTGTAGTCATCTGTTACTGATCAGGCAGTCGTGATTGGTGCTAAACTGGATTCAGGTAGAAGTAGAGTGACACACACCACAGATTATCTTGTTGAGGAGATGGAGTAGAGAACTTAGAACCAACATTCCTTCTTTTATAATTGGATTCAAACATGCTGCCTTTTATCATCATGTTGTCTTGGTAATAGCTGTACCAAAATGCTGGCTTATTGCATAAATGCGTGAAAATGCAGTTTATATTCTTGCAAACCAGTTGCAACATCTCCCTTACAGGATGGATGTTTAACCTCAGGAGAGAAATGCATAAAAAGTCTGACCTGAGTTGTGTGTTTCCAGTGGGATGTTAAATATTGCAGGAATATGTGATCATTTCAGGGCTGCAGTGAGCTAGATTAACAGTGACCATTTCTGTCCACAGGAAGTTTTTGAGGCTCGATATGTGAAGATTCCCCAAGAGGGTTGCCTAATCCCTCATCCGTGTTCTGGCAAGGGAGAAGGAGAGACCAGTGGAATGTTGTCCACCAGCTCTGACAGCGAAAGCTGTTCAGAGGCAGAAAGTTCATCAGAGGAAGTGGCCATGAAGCTGGCCAACCTGAAGGAACGGGTTAGTATAACTCATTGGCTCTGTAAATAACCTCTTTTCTTGGATTTTCTTGCTGTTTTTATGTCTGGTTTCTCAGTTGAAAGTTGTCAGTCATCAGCTGAGCAGACTTACCCAGGTGCCCTCAAAGAAACAGAAGAAAAACAGGTTGAAAAGGGAGAAAATATCCAAAGAAAAGGATATTAAGTCAGAGCACAAATCATCAAAATGCAAGATAATTATTAAGAAAGTGGTCAAGACAAAAAGCCCTACTTTGTAAGTACTCCAGTATTTGTACCGTATTATATGTATTTTCATTCTTGTTCCTTTGCTAATATGTTGTTTTATATGGATGTCAAGTCAAGGCGGTGGAGGTGATCACTGTAGGGCTTTTCCTATAAAATGCCAAGGGGTCCCAACAATGACGTACCAGGAGAAGAATCGGCTGAAATCAGACAGCAAGAAACCAGCTGACAAGCTGAGGAAGTCGAACTTTACTCGAGCTGAAAATCAGTCTCTAGCGGTCAACATTGATGTTTGCAACAACAACGTAGACAGTAAGTGCACCACAAATTCTGATCGCCATCGGAGACGAAAACCTTCATATAATGAAAAGTTTCTAGTCAATCATGAGGCTAAGCTTATTTCTTGTTCTTTTCATACAGAGCAAAGTGCAACAAAATCCACTAGAGGAATGCAGAGTGGAAAACCACAGCCCCCTGGAAAACCCTTGATTTCCAGCAAAATGCAGAAAATAAAGAAGACAAAGCGTCCTGTCCACCTGAGTGGTACGAAGCTCATTTGGCAGTGGATATCAGGGGGCGCAACGCTTTTCAATACTCCTCTTCAGATTATCATAAACATTTAATGGAAGTGTGAAAAAGCACAACCTCCGTTTAGGTCAGAATTGTCTGGACAGGTGTAGGTTTAACATTTCTCTGTGGATGTTTAATAAGCCAAATCAAAATGTTGTCACAGTGCTGCTTTCCAGCTGTAAGAGTGTCCACAAACTATGTTTTGTGTGTTATGTAGGTTTAGGGACCATTTGTGTCTTATGAATGCTGCAAATGGAACAGGTTAAAGTGGTATTTATGTTAGCCATCATTTCTGACCTGTGTGGATCTAAATTTTGTCCCCTGTTTAGCTAGTGTTTTATTAATTTTTACTCTTAGTATGTTCTATATGTTTTTAGAACATACTAAACTTTTTGAACTGATATATATATATTTTTTAATAATTACAGGGGTATTTTTACAGGTGAACCCTGATTTTTACATCTGCACTTTGTGTCTTGCCAGCTAAAGTCGTGCAGACCTCGATGTGTCCTTCATTCTTGAGCGAGGGAAGCAGCTCATCGTCTAGTACTGGAACCGACCAGAGCGGCACTCCGAGCAGTTCTAGTGTTTCTGATAACAATGACTCTGATGCAGGTTTGTGCCTCCATCTCTCAACAACACTGATTACTAGAATGTGTGAGACCAGGGGTGAGGGGTTCCTGCTTGATGTGTTTGAAGGGCTCTAACACTTAAATACCTGTTATACATGCATGTCTCCAAATTTGTGCTGGCTTCAAGAGCAGGCGAAACTCGGGGTTATTTAGAACCTGCTAGGGAACAGGTACGTTTCACAGAGTATGTTACCCTGGTAACTGACTCAGTTAGGCTGAACCGGCTTTCTGAAACAGAAAACCCTGCGTTTCCCCTAAATCACAGCGAATTAACTCAGTTTTCGCTAAACCTGTTTTCTGAAACGGGCCCCAGTACAATATGGTACGTCCTGATTAATACATTCTAGATTGAAGTCAGTCTTCAATTAACCCTGTACTGAATGAAAGCTTTTTAAATCAACAATTTTCCTGCCTCAAAGTTTTTTGAAACTTCATTAAACTTCCCCTCCATCATTGTTCAGGGTACTTTTCAACTCTGTAAATCTCTGCTCTTTTTACTGAACGTCAAACAGTATTGTGAAGTCAGTCATTTGTGTAACATTTTCTTAACTTTGTGGAAATATTTGAAATTTGACTGTGTGCTACATCATGGTTGGAACCTGTCTGGTCTTTGCCTTCTAATGTACTGATGTGTGTGTGTTTCAGGGTCCAAAAAAAAGAAATGCACAGAGTCTAGTCAGAAGTTAAAGAGGAAGGTATTTATTAGCATCAATCCAATGATGGTAAGGTAGCCTTGCTAAATGGGGGGGAAAAAAGTTTCAAAAACTCTTTCTCTAAGCAAAAGGTGACCCGTGCTGCCTGTAGTGAGCAGTTAAACGAGACTAAAGGTATGACAAAGGCTTCAGGCAAGAATGGTCGGCCTCCTGTTTTGGTGCAGGGGTCCATGGTGGACTCCCAAAGCCACCTCAGAAACTGTACTACAGAAGAGCTGTGTGAGGAGCTGCCAGCATGTCTTCCAGGTACTGCAGATTGTTATATATGGTGGCACATTATGTTTGTCAATATCATGATTTAGATCAGAGGAGGGCAAACTGAGGCCCCGGGGCCACATGTGGCCCGATGAACTGTTTAATCCGGCCCGCAGAGCCTTCACAATCTTTCCTCCAAAAGCCAAATGAAGAGGGTTGTCAGCTTGATTGGTTAGAAAAAGGTTCAGACCCCCCCTTCAGCTAGCATGCTAACATGTCCTCTCAAGAAGGTGGGGCCAAACATCATCTGGAACTTCATCATCCATCTCTGGTTGGACCAGTTTACAGGCTCTTCTAAATATTTCCTCAGTCAATAGTCCATCAAGCAGGATTTTTAGCTACCCTCTGATCCTCATGTGGGGGCCTGGCTTACCCCTTCATCAAGATCTACAACCCAATGTGGCCCTTCAGGCTAAAGAATTGCCCACCCCTGATTTAGATGATCAATTTACATTGTATTACGCATTAAAGCAAAAAAAAAAAATCGAAATTTCGAAATGTTGACATCGTTTTTAATTTGATAGCCAAGAGAACTGAAAGCCAGCTCGTATCTAGTTTAGACGTTGGCCTCTTGAATACCTTTTTATTTTCTACCCAACAGGTTTGTGTTCTCTGTTGTCACCCATGATGTCTCAAGAACTTTTGCTAGACTGGTGTCAAGCCAGATTCCAGGTACGTCTTATTTACTATTAAACCGTCAGAAACACTGCATTAACAGTTTATTTTGTGTGGGAATCACTGTTCTGTTGGGGTGTGTGTGTGTGTGCGCTGCCAAACGTTTAGACAGTGACTGTATAAGTTTGCTGCTTTGGTGATTTTTAGATCTTTTTGTCAGATGTAAAAGTACAAGCGTTTACTAGGCTTTTCAATGTAATTTATTCACAATTGTATTGAGTCAACAGCTGACAACTGATAACTGCATATGTATGTAACCATAGTTACCAGAAAAATGTCTTCCAGCACCAAAATCCCTTTAGGATCTTCCAGTCTGTTGTTCTAACTGTAATTAGTGTGTCAGTGATGGCCTTCATCAACGCTCTCACCTCTGTTAACAGAATCACTGACATGAGGTGAGCTGCTCCTGTTTGGAAATGCAATGGAAATGTGCTTTTTGGGGGGTTTAGCTTCATTTTAATGAGAGAGAGGGACGTTGCAATTCAAGAGACAATTGCAGGTTGGGGGCCCTCTTAAATCAGTACGTAGAAAATAATATACGAAGAAGTTATGAAAATTGTTAATAATTATTAACATTATATGCAAGATACCATCAAACCAAAGGAGGCAGCAACATTATGCATAAATGCATAGCCAGGAATTATTAGAGCAACGGAGCCAAGTGCTTTATTTTTGCTGTAAACTGAACATTTGACATCATCAGAAGATGACTGTGAGACTAGGTGTTAACATTTCAGCTTGTGTTTCCAGGTAAAATGTAGACGTGACACTGTTAGATCCCTGAGTTCAGACCCGGGTGAACATCCAGCTTCAGGTCTGAGCTGCACAACCGCCCTGCCAGTCTGATCTAACGGGAAATGCTTACATGTCGCAGCCCCTTTTAAGCTGGTGTCGAGAACGTTTTTCTAGCTGCTAATCGTCTACGTCTCGTCGCTTTACCCTGCTGCCTTTGAGCAGATCTCAAATAAAAGAAAGCTTTGAACGGATCTGAGTATCTGCATCAGCCATGTCAGTTAACAGTTCTTCTCTAATCTACCTTGGTAAGGTTTTAATAGCTATGGATCAATAAGCCATTAGGATAATATTTCTATTTAGCGGCTAAAGTAGCTAATCACAACTGTCACTTTACGCAGAAAACCACAGGAAAGAGGAGATCTTTGTATTTACTGATGCTAATTTATTGCAGCATAGAATAAGATTCTATACTGCTGACTCTGATTAAGTAAAAAGCATAAAAACGGAGAAAAGTAAAAAATGCTTTCAATGAAATGATCATAAGAATAAAAGGATGGGAAATGATTCACGTTAATTTAGGCTCTTGAATTAATTCAGTGGATTATAACATAATTCAACCCCAGACGCTTCCCCAGACAGCTCAGCAATCTCAGTCCTTGATCAGTTATTCTCCTCGTACGACAAACAGTCCAGTCTTTCCTCAAAGTTAATTCTTTTTCAAGTTGCAAAATGTTTTTTTCAGCGTAAATCCTTCTTAAAGTTGAAAGATCCTCTTTAGAGTCATTCTCTCTCTGGGTTGATGGGGTTGTCACTGGAGACATGTCAACGGGAGGGAAAAGAGCCCCCCCAAGTGTTTAAACTTGTGTTTTGTACCCCTTTCTAAATTTTGGCCCCCTGAACATCTCTATGCTCACATTAGTTCCAGTCAATATGCATCGCTGCTAACAACCCACAACCTGTTTCCATCCTTATTTGGCTAAAACATTCTAGCTCTCTTACAGTGCATGGCTACGTTAGGAACAAGATGGCAGCCAAGCACTTTCAGTCCATCGTTTTCATGACTTTACAGCAGAGGTGTACAAACTAAGGCCCGGGGGCCACATGTGGCCCGATGAACTGTTTAATCCGGCCCGCAGAGCCTTCACAGCAATTTCTCCAGAAGCCAAATGAAGAGGGTTGTCAGCTTGATTGGTTAGAAAAAGGTTCAGACCCCCCTTCAGCTAGCATGCTAACATGTCCTCTCAAGAAGGTGGGGCCAAACATCATTTGGAGCTTCATCATCCATCTCTAGTTGGACCAGTTTACAGGCTCTTTTATTTCCTCAGTCAGTAGTCCATCAAGCAGGATTTTTAGCTAAGCTCTGATCCTCATGTGGGGGGTTGGTTTCCTGCACCACCTGGCCGGCCCCTTCACCAAGATCTACAACCCAATGTGGCCCTTCAGGCTAAACAATTGCCCACCCCTGGTTTACAGGCATCAAATTAAATCAGGCATCAAATCAAACTTATTCAGTGTAATCAAAACCACACATTTTTATTTTCCAAGCATTCTAATCATTATTCAACATTAGCATTCTTCATTGTGTTTTAGAACTTTGTCACAGCCCTTAAACACATAAATCACACTTGCTACAGATCTCTACCATCACACAACTCGCCCATGTGTGACATGTAGTGATTGCACATGCTAAACTCAATCACGGCTACAAGCACTCCTGAGAGAGAGCAGGGAGACATTGGGACGCCCTCATAACAAGCCTCCCAAGCGCAGGCAGAGCCAGGTGCGAGAGCTCACACCTTCTCAAAAACATGCATGCATTTACACACCAGCTTCCAAAGAAACAGTAACAAAACCAAATGGAACAACCGTGTGGAACGCCCTGAAGAAGATGGGTAGACCAAGGGAACAGTTGAGAGCTGTGAAGAAAACCTCTAAAACAACAGTTCCTGAAATCAGCATCGTCCTCCAGAGGGCAGCGCTGGTGGTGTCACCATCACCTGTTCTCAGAAGACATCATGGTCACTAGTACTGAGGCTTCACCAGAAGATACCAAACAAAGAAGAACATTAAGGCCAGGCTGGGATTTGACAAGCCTAGAACATTCTGGGACAGAGCTTGATGCAATGATGAGACAAGATAGCAGAAAGGAGAGGTGGGGGGTATGAAGAACAAGGATCTGCTCATGTTCTCAACCCTATATCCTCATTGGTGAAACCTGCTTGGACCTGCATGGTTTCCTCTGGGACAGGCTCATTGGTCTCCGGTCATAATGTAACACATGATGGCAGCAACAGAAGGAACTCAGAAGGCCATGGAAACATCTGGTCTGCCAGTTTAAGGAAAGATGCAACCAATCATGCTCCATCATGCAGCAAGATGACCGAAAAACACAGGAAGCCAAGGCATCACAAGTGAAGAATGCAAACGTTTGGTGATGTCAGTGGGTCACGTGTTAGATTCCGGAGTCTCTCTTTCAGGAGCAAACATCCAGCTCTCGAGTATTTGGTCTGAGCCGCTTCAGCACCTTGTAAGGTTGACCTAACGGGGAACGCTCGTGTTGAGAGCAGAGGACAGGACTTTACTTTAGCTGATGAGAATAAAATGCCAGACAATTAAGCGTGATGATTATGGCGTAAATATAAAAAAAACAACAATTAAATGGAATAAAAAATGATCAAAAAAGTGGAAAAAATGAAAAACATTGAATTCTGAATCAGATCAAAAATGTCAATGTTGTCCTCTCACTGAGCTTGATGGGGTTGTCCTGGGAGAGGAAGAGCCCCAAACACACTCAGGCCTCCTTTATGTACAACAAAAGGACTCCAACCCTCTAAACACCCCTTTGCTTACACCGGGTAGTCAGATATGCATCACTGTTGCTTTCCCTAACCTCGTCTGGCTGCAGCATCCTGTTTTTTAGGATGCAGAGTTAAGTCCTAGCAAGCAGACGGCCCCCAGGTTGACTTCACTCTTTACATGGTTTTACAGGCTTTCAAAATCATTCATTGTGACCAGACACACCAACATCTCTAAACATCATGTGACTAAAAACATTTCTAAACGTCGCGTCTACAAATCTTTGACACACTCTAATGTGGTTACATCTTCTAATTTTAAGCTTTAGTGCGAGTGCTCCCTCACTACCAGATAGATACTTAATCTCAAAGAGACTCACATTTCCAGCAGCTGGAAAGTGGAAACACACAAGGGCATGCAAGTCTCAGGAGAATACTAGATACTAAAACTAAGCTAAAATACTACATACTAAAGCTAGAACAGAATAGGTTGCCTTGTCATTATACATCTTTTTTACATGTACAACGAGATGAAAAGCAACTCCTTCAGCGCAAATGTGTGTACATATATACAACATAGAATAAAATGAATAGTTTAGTGCAGATATGTCAAATATATACACAGTTCAAGGAAGTATGGGATATTGCACAGTATACAGATGTTGCACAGTGAGTGGATAGAAGGAAGTCCGCGGGTCAGGGGAATAGACTGTGGGGTTCAGTACAATGTGCTAAACTGTAGCTATAATGTGCAAAAACTCTGAAGAGGTAGGTTTCTAGAAAATAGTCTGAGATAAAAATACAGTCACAGTGCAAAGTAACAGTGTGATTATAGATAAATCGCTCAAAAGACGACGTAGTGAGATTTTCTACTGGTAAGCGGTGTTGCTTCTTGTGCTGCGCTCTTACGCGCTGAGCTCATGGCTGCTTATGGCCTCACCCAGTCTCGACACAGGGTGATGGGTGATGTAGTTATTGCAAACACAGGACTTGCAACAGCATGCTAAGTCTTGTGGTCTTGTTTTCATCTAAAAGTCTGGTGTTCTGCTGCAAGCAATGCAGTCTCCCAAGTTGTTAATCAGATCCTGGATGTAAAAGCTGAACTCTTGATCTCTTGTCTGATATTCATTTTCTGGTGTCAAACCTTAATGTTTTCACTTGACAGCAACAACAGAGGAATCAGCCTCAGTGCTAGCACAGTTCTGGGGGGACTGTATGTAAATTTGTGTGTATTTCGAGCAGGGACCGATGGTGTCGCCTCTCAGAAACAGCCCAGTGTTGTGCGGCCCAGATCAGAGTAAGTCACTATAAGACCTACATTAATAAATCAATTATCCTGTTCAAATGCATCAAAGGATGTTTAAAAGGTAAATTTGCCTTTGAAAGTGTAAATGGATTCCTTGGATCTGAATATCTTACATTTAAAAACAGTGAATTTGGACTTGTGGTAGGAAGAGATGCGCAAGCAACAGGGATGATTGAAGATGGTCAGATCCTTCGAGAGCTTTCGGTTCAAGAGGGCTGCGAGACTGTCGACCGCCATCTTCAAATGTGTCCATGCTTCATGTCTTCTCAAAGTTATTTAGGACGGCTTGGGCTGCCATGTCATCTGCAGGCAGGGCTCCACAGTGAAATCAATGTTAAATCCAATCCTAAAAGTTTTCTGGCTTAGAATTCATTTTCACTTTCAGTTTTAAATGCATCTATCCTAATACCTTAGATTAATGTTTTTTTTTTTTTTTTTTTTTATATGATTGTCAGATTTAAGGTGGTCTGAAGATTTCCACGACTGTCAGGTGGCTGGGGTTTCTCACGCTACCTCAGAATGTAAACCTGCTGTTGAAAATGAAAAATCCCAGACTCTCAAAAAGGTTGGTATGTTTGATAATCTTTGAAAGACAGCTCAGGGTGGGTTGTATCTGGGATTGTTGGACTAGAGGTGACCATACAAGTAATTTAATTAGACGAGTTAAAACAGTTCTAGGTTTTGAATTCTTTCTATATCTAAATGTTGTGAAATGTAAACCAAATTTAACGATTTTTGTTCTCTGCTGTCCACCGAAATACACCGGCTGCATCAGCTTGTTTTTTGGATTTTGGTGACTCTAGCATGGGTAATTCCATTATTTGGGTAATATATTGGGTAATATCCACTCGCATTCGCTTCTGCAATCTCTTTCCACGCCATGTCTTTACTGATGTTATCCTTATAAAAAGGATGTGAAACAGTATAAATACTGGTGGTTTTGCGCCTCTGACGAGTCTCTCTTCATCCATTGAGTCGAATGATGGCAAATGACCCCCAAACGACCTATGACCTGTTGACTTCGGGGGCGTGTCCCTTTGGATGTTTTTTTTTTTTTTTTTTCCCTCTCTGCACCTGACTTCCTGTCCCTCCCGCGCTGCACGTGCTCCACCATCCGACAAAAATAGAAGTCGTGCATATTATAACGTGCAGCTGTGGCAGCCGGTGTACACACAAGCATCAACCTGAAGGCAAAATAATCGGCTCCGCTGTCGTTTTGGAGTTCTGAAATAGTTCCTAAAAATCTTTGCGTAGGAAATTGTCCTAAAAAATGCTGACTCTTGGGCAAAACTGGCCAGTCAGTCAGTCGCCCTGGCTTCAGTGAAGTCGTCCAAAGATGCCTTCCAGCATTTCCGTAAGGCCGCCTTAGAAAAGGAGCGTGTGAAAGCACTGAAGAAACCGGTGGAAGGAAATGAGAAGAGAGCATCTCCTGGAAAGACCTGGTATTTAACAAACTCATTCAATAATCACTCTGCCGTCAGTACAACAATTCCACAGCTTCTTTGCCTTTTAGCCCACTGAATCGGTGTAAAACAGAGGAAAACCTGGAACCTATCAAAAAGGATGCTGACCGGACAGAGAACATTTGCACAAGGGCTGCATTAGACGCTCTTGAAGATGTTGAGCTGCCAGAATCTGCCGTAGGACAAGCTTTAATCACTCAGAACCCTTTGGAAAAGGAGAGAGAGACGGCTCGAAAAAAGGAGCAGGAACGTCGCAGGAGAGAAGCGGTGAGTGTTTGCATCAACGTAGCAGTCTGAGGCTTGTTAAACAGCACATTAACGTCGGATCTTTTTCTTTAACAGATCTCTGGTATTGATATAACAAGGCAGTGGGACGTGATGACCTCGTTTGAGCTCAACCTGGACTGAACATCTTTGAGTTAGGTGGTGCCTTACGTTCAAGATGCAGCACATCAGACAGTCCACCTGTGCCCTCAGACGTCTTCCGACTAGTTGACTGTAATAAATATCTCTGTCCTGTTAGGTCTGTGACTATATTAGTGTTACAGTTGTTAGCACCACCAAAATTTTGACCTAAAAGATTAAATTTCTTGTTGACTTTCTGCTTCCTTGTAGTGTAGCCTGTTTCCTTTTTTGCGGTGTGTTTCAATCCTTGATAGTATAAATAATCATAATGGTATTTATTCCTGAGACCTTTCTGTTACAACCAGCATTAACTCCTTTGGCTGTATAATCGCTTGGTTACGCCATTTTTCCTCATGATAAATATGTATAATTAAATAATAGTTTACATTAAATTGTTGGTTTGTGAATTTCTTTATTTTGGGTTCTGATATTGAGTGTAATTTTCCACAGGCTAAATTTAATTTCCAGTTATATACAAATCAAACATGACTTCTTTAGAGTCAGTTGGCAGCCTTTTTACATCTACGAAAGCACTCGGAGAGCATAGACCTTTACCGAGCCACTCATCAAAGCCCATTGGCCTTTGATCTTTGGAAGGTCAAAGGCCCTGTGAAAATGTAATCAACTGTTTATTGGTCTATTATCGTTTCCTGAAAACCCTCACTAAAATCTGTTCAGAACTTTTGGAGTTATTTTGCTATGAACGCCGACCGTCACATCGCCGCATCCCTGGAAGGGAAAAAACACTACTTTCGAGGAGCGCTCGAGACTGCGCATGCGCATGACAGATGCTCACGTGGGCTGTGTGTGCGCATGCGCATGTTAGACGTCGTGGACTCCGGTTTCCTGCAGGCTCCGTTTTACTCTTTCAGAAACGTTTTAATAAGGTAGTTTTAGCTCCGTTTATGCGTCATTCCAGCAGATATAATCAATCAGAATCATTTAATTTAGGTGACCTAAGGAACTAATTACAGTTTGACCTCTGTTCTTTGTTACTGTTGGTGTCATGACGTTCCGCCACAATGTTGGATTAGAAAACAGCTTTGCAGAAACAGCCGTTTCGTCACGGGGGGATGTTGTATATGATGAATATATAAAAACTACATTTTGCTCGATGAGTTGATGCTTTCGTTATTCTGTGTTACTCATTTTTAAAAACCAGACAGAACGCTTGTAAAATATTCTGTAGATTGTTAAGCGCAGCTGGAGCGCCGGGTTGTTGGCTTTTAGAATTGATCCCCATCTCAGTGTTTATATTTTGTCTCTGTGCACACTTTGAGTTTTATCTCAATTTGAGTTGGACTTGTCTAACAGCCTTTGCCTTTTTTTTTTTTTTTTTTTTTTTTTTTTTAATCATTTGCGGTGGTGGGGCCCTGTCACACCAGTCCTGGATGTTGTTTTACGGGAGAATGAAGGAAGAATGAACGGAGCCACAAAGAGCCAAGAGTCTGTGTACCAGCGGGTTGTGTGCAAGGACTCCTCTCCATACCAGTATATGAAGGTTTCTCTGTGAGTTAACCCTTTTTCTGGTATTCTAACAAAGTGGACATAATTACCCTTTAGAAATTTAGTTTAGTGGAGCTGCCTGACAATTTTTAGTTATTTATTTTTGAGAAACGTAAATAGTTATACTCTCAATGATGAATCACTTTCCACCTATGAAGTAGCATTGTGGACTAATCTACATATAAATTAGAAATCATTGTTGAAGAACAAGATAGTCCGTACCTTCATGCGGGTATTTACTTAAATTTTTCTGGCTATTTTTTATTTACCTAACCAAAGATTCATAGAAACATTATTCAAACAAGCTTTAGTGAATGGATTTGTAATTGGCAGTAAAGAAAATGATTTGGAGGACATGCTATCGCAATATGTTGCTGTGCTAAGATTTTGAGGATGCGCATATTAGATTAGACGGTTTTCAGGTTTGAATGAGTCAAAAGGGTGTCAAGAAATTTGATAAATCAGGGTTTATGATTTTTTTTTTTTTTTAATGAGATGGCTTCATCCAGTTTTCCGCCATGATCACACCTGTATTAGGGCTCCACAAGACGTCAGTGTTGAGCTGGTTTCCTCACAGTCAATTAACTAATTGTCTTTCTCGGCTTTTTTTTCGCCTGTTGTATCAGTTGCAGCAAAGTTGTGACCAGTCCCAAAGTTTTAGTATACACGGAGCCAGTGGTTGAGGCATTTAAAAACTTTGAAAATGAAATGCCTGTTAAAATAAAGGTAGTCATATACATTTCCAGAAAGTAAAGGTCAACTCTTAAGTTTTCTTTTTTAATATTGTTAGGTTGGTTCACTTAAAATGAAAGACTTTTTTTTCCACAGCTTTCAAAATATGCTCTTCTTGTTGTATATGATTTTTTTTTTAATACAGTAGATAAGTATTTGTATTTTTATTGCCCCAATTTGTGCTTAATTTTAGGAATGTGTGTTTTTGTTTGATTTACTGAGATAATCAGTTATTACATTAATATTTTTGTGTCTTTAGTGAACTAGAGGATGCATCTACCAAACTGAGTGCTGTAGAACTGAAATATTTCATCATCACTGGTCTGAAAGATCTGTTTGGAGAGGTAAGACCATGAAAGAAGACAGTTTGAGTGTTATGTTTTTATGGTGAAAGTCTGCTGGCTTTCTCTGCTGTTATTTTAACATATTTTCTATCTTTATAACCACCAGGTTGGCGCGGCGTTGGACTTTGATGTTTTAAAATACAGCGAAGACACCCTCACAGCGTTTCTGCGCGTGCCCAGTCGGTGAGTTGTTATGGTGGGAAGAAAGATTATCAAAGGCTCACTCATGCTATTATGTGTGTTTTCAGAGGATTGGTGAAACTGTGGAGCTCTTTGACTCTGCTGGGCTCCTACCAGAACCAGACCTGCGCCTTCAGAGTACTGCAGGTTAGCAGACGAGCAATCAACAAGCTTCTTGCTTCCCTAGTCTCGCTGACACGTATCAAGAATCAAGGCATGCGTGAAGGTCCTGCTGGGACCTTCACGTTGCCAATTTTCTAAACGTGTAGACTTGACAGCACGTGTTCTCTTGTGTTTGAACATCAGGTGTCTCCCTTCCTGCTGCCCCTGACAGGAAACAGTCGAGAACTGCTGCTGGACTGATGCAGAAGCTTTGTTTTCAAGGATGACTTTGGCATGGAGGAGCATCTTTAATAAACCTTGGCTACGTTTGGCGTCCTGCCCCGCAGCATCTCCTCCCAGTCAGCTTCTCCATGTGGGCCAGGAGGCCTCCCTCACCAAGGCATTTTCTGCCCATGATGTGGAGCTTTTCGCCAAGCTGACAGGTGACACCAATCCCCTTCACCTGGACACTGTTTATGCCAGGACCACCTCCTTCAAGAAGCCTGTAGTGCATGGTATTCTCGTTAATGGTTTGATCTCAGCAGTGATCGGCACTAGGATGCAGGGCCGTGGTCACGTGCTCCTGCATCAAGACATTCGCTTCCCCGCACCAGTTTTTGTCGACGAGGAAATAGTAGCTACAGCTACAGTCCGCAAGATCAAGATGTCATTCGCCTTCCTGACCGTGTCATGCTCTGTCGAGGGTAAAGTGGTGATGGAGGGAGAAGTCACCGTGACGATGCAGGGCAGTAGCGCGACGGCCTCAGCTGCCCCTCAGCAGTAATGGTGGCAAAAGGAAGAGGACTCCCGGAGCACTCAGGTGGTTTATTGTCTTTGGACTAATATGGCTTAAACTGAGTTATAGTTATCTGCACTGTGGAATTCAGTGTTGTTGGGATTTTTTTATTTTTTTTTTTAAATCAGATTCTGACAATAAGGGCTCATTGGACCCTGGGGGATGTGTGCTCTGCATTTGGCTAAAATGGGGGAAAAATAATTTTGAAACTGATGTATGTTTGGTTGCTGTATTTGTTCAAGAATCATTAAACTCTGGAGCTTCTCTCAGTATTTTTGGACGTACTGTGACACGTGTTTGTTATGTGTATATATCGGTCATAAATATCAAAATGAATTATTACTACTACCATTTTCTATACCTGTTTTATCCACTACTACTACTACTACTAATAATAATAATAATACACTTTTTATTTTAATGTGACAGAAACCCAGACAGTCGCTCGCGGCTCTTCTCTCTGGCTGTCGCGCAGTATCACGTGGTTTTCTACCGTCCAATCGCGATGCGAAATCAGCGCGATGACGGGGCAGCTTCCTGGATTCTGGGAAGTTAGCATTTAGCAGCCACTTTGCTCTCCTTTAGTTGCGGATGTTCCTCGTACTCTAGCGGGGAGTACACCTTGTTGAAGCCTACTAGCGAAACTGTCGTCGCGGGATGACTTACATGGAAAAGCCGTCCTCTAGTATGGTGCTCCTGGACGACACCGTGCCTCTGACGGCGGTGATTGAAGCCAGCCAGAATGTTCAGTCCCACACAGTGAGTATTTACTGGAAGGAAACTTTAGCAGGCAGTGTATTGCTACACCTCCACCTCCATTACCACACACATTTGTCTCAACCGCAAACATTTTCGAAGTGTCATTTTCTTTTGTAATTATTATATCACTAGCTATAGTCGGTTGACGATCACCTTCACCGTGACGCAGAGAGAAACTTTTTGGCAGCCTTGCTGAAATTATTCACTATTCTATTGAAGAGCCTTACAAAGTTTACATAGCAGGATTTGCTTCAGTACGTCGAATAAATTATCACATATTCACGTCTAAACCTTGAATAATCATTAATATTTTCCACAAATAATCAGCATGTATTATACACACGAGCTTTATTAGGCGCATCCTTTCTTTTAACACCATTATGGATGGATGGATAGATGGATGGATGTAGCGAATGTCAGATAATCCCAATATATTATTCAATATTATGAATAGTACCTTTTAAGTACTGTGTTAATATGTGAATATATTACGCATAATTGTGTAAGGCACTTTGGCATTTATGTGGCAACACTAAGTGGAGAAAAGTAAGCCTATACACGCAGTTTTTTTGTTCTTTTATTGTTTAAACGTTTGTGTACCGATGTAACCATCGGGATTGTGTTCAGGAGAATAAAATATGCTGACAGCAACGTAAGCATAGTTGTCCGATAATGGGTGGGTTAGCCTAGCCTGCTAAGGTGAGGATCTTTATCCTGTATCCTTTTTTTTCTAGCTTTCACAAGCAAGTTTAAGGTCATCTGATTAATGCATAACGACTCATTAAGACTTCTTATGAAATAAGCATAACAATACAAGCAGGTCAGCGAGAAAGAGAATTGAATTGCAAGGAGATGCTGTTCTTACGCCATGGTTCTTGCTTTCATTGGGTCATGGGTTCAGGAAACAGATTAGATCAGATTGGATCTTTGAGTCAGGATTGATTTAAAACCACACAATAGTTAAATGTTTTCCAAAAAAGAAGTATTAAAAAAAATACTTTTTCCTTTGTTGTCTTTTTTTCAAAAAATGTTATTGTTTATTGAGCACAGACAAGCGCACATCACCAACACATAAGTAAAGAAGATACCAGTTAATCCTTTCATATTGTAATTCTCTGTTTACTCTTAAGTGTAACAGATTTTTTTCCCCATGTTACCTTTTTCAACTTTCAAGTGTTACATGTTTGACAGGTTTGGTACCACTACTGAGTTATTTTTTTAAGACGAGGAAATATTGCTGTGAAGCAATCACATGACTGAATTGCCTTCTTATCTTACAAAGATAATTGGTCACAAGCTATTTAACCTTCTTTTCGTTGTTGATGAATCTTGTTTTTCCTCTCAGGAATATATCATCCGAATCCAAAGGGGGGTGTCTGCAGACAATAGCTGGCAGGTAAACAGAGTGCCTCATTTCATAGCAATCATGTGCAGCATATTTTTAGATAGTTAGGAATATAGTATAGGACTGATGGAACTGTGTGTGTGTGTGTGTGTGTGTGATGCAGGTGATTCGGCGCTACAGCGACTTTGATCTCCTGAACAACAGCCTGATGGTGAGCTATACATCAGTCAAGTTTGTCTTTACAGCATTACAATTACTTTGGACATTTAAGTAATGACACACCGACAGGAATCAATTTCTTCATTCAAATCAATTTTTATAGCACTTAGCAATGTCAACGGGACGACCTGAGGGCTAAACATATGAGTAAAAAAGAATGGTAAACAGGTGGAAATTTAAAAATAAAGCCACTCGCTAAAAGGCTCCAGAAACACAAGTGAGTGTCCTGCAGCACTGAAGCCTTATTCACATCATGACACGTGCTGCGTTCATGGGTTATAGGATAATTATCTGCGTAGAGCAGAAGTACAACTGTACAACCAGCAGCTGTGATGACGTCCAAGCTGCTTTTATCAGTTGCAAGAAAACAAGCTGATAGTGGGGGATGACTAGGATTTGATTTTTTTACCTCTTGTTTCGTGGGTTCGTATCCATCTGGTCTTTCACCAGTGTGTTTGGGTGGTTGTTTGGCTCCTCTCATATAAAGGGCAGGACACTCTTTCCTGCATCACCTAGACGTCATTACAGAGTTGGTTTGGTTGTTTTGTCCTGAGAGGAACCAACTTCTGGATGCCATGCTCAGAGACGTTTCTCTGATTCTGCAGCTATCCTCAGTCCAGAATTTAGAAGCCTCTCCTCGGTCATTCCTCTGTTCAGCTCTTGACTCTGACTCTCTTTTATTGAGAAAGGTGGGTGCAACAAACCTGCACATATTGTATATTTGAACGGATCGTTGTCTGTGCAGGTTTGTGGTATCAGCCTCCTCCTTCCTCCCAAGAAGCTAATTGGAAACATGGACAGGGAATTCATAGCAGAACGGCAGAGAGGACTACAGGCCTACCTGGACTCAGTCACCCAGCACCCCCTGCTGTCCAGCTCCCTGCCTGTCAAAAAGTTCCTGGATCCCAACAGCTACTCTGCCAATTACACAGGTATATTTGCTCCTTATCGCAGCGTGGTAACTTACAGGCTCAGTATATAGCAAATGTTTACTCCAGTATTTAATAGTTTTCAAAAGAAAACTGTTGTGGTATATGGCCTCACATTACCTATAACAGAGAGCTGTGTAAATAGACCAATATTTTACAGAGACAGAGTTGATAATATTCATTAAGTCACTCATTGGGGAAAGATTAAGAGCCAAATAATAGGTTTATCATCACAGAGACAGTGGAGAGATTACGTCCTAAATCCCAGGAATCTATCTGCCGTGTATCTGCAAACAGAGGCTTTGTAGGAAGTGTCTCAGCCTTTTTTTGCCAACAGCACAAAAATGAACTGACTCCAGTTGACCCCGTAGAAGAAGCTGCTTCCTGCTGATTAAGGGAAAATAAACGACGATAGGCTGCTCCTTCTTTAACCTTCGGCTGTTCCCTTCAGGGGCCGCCATAGCCAATCAACTCTCTCCGTGTAACCTTCAGTAAGATTTACTGCACCTCCTCAGCAGATCTCCAAATCGTCTCAGTCTTGCCTCTTTGAGTCGACCAGCGATCTTAGATGTAGTTTACAGGGCTTCCTGTGAGAGTGAGCAGGCCAGGTCTTTTGCAGCAAAGCATCCCCAAACCCTGACCCATCTTCCTCCATGCTTGGGTGGGTTTAAGGTCCCTTCCCTGGAATGTGGCTTGTAGTCTCATCTCTCCAGAGAACATTATTCCAGCAGTCTGTTCTCTGGGAAATGTCAAGTTAAACAGTCTCTTTCTGGCTGTAGAAGCGCTTTCACATCAGCAGTAGAGGAGCCTACCGCAGGTCTCATGTCAGCATTTTAAGGACTTTTTTTCAGTCTGGCTCTGGCTGTCTGCTCTCCGGGTGAACTCGTCTGGTCGGCCAGGACTGGATATGCTGGCAGATGTTTTTAATGAGGCTACTTTCCAGACAGTGTAATAGCAGATTTTAAATTCTTTTGAGGTCTTTTAAAATCCCGTAGCAGACTCATACAGTCTTCTTTCTGTATCTTCTTTATGTATCCACACTGATGCATATAAACCTATGCTGATGTACAAACTTACAGTGGGTCGTGTGAAGGTGACTAGGTCGGAGTGGCTTCATCCTTCTACCTTCCCCACAGGAACAAGGGGTGTGCATTCTCTCCTGCATGTCACCTAAACGTTATTTCCTCTATTAGTATCCTCATTAATGCTGTTTGCAGAAACTGTTACAACCCTACTTTAACTAGCATTTGCTGTAGCGGAACTACTACTAGTTTCATGGAGATGTGGGAAGATATTAACAATAAATGTTAACTAATTCCAGGGTGGGCAGCAGCCGTATTGTTTCTACTCTCCTTGGTCCTTATAAATATGAAATGGGGCCTAAGTTGGAGCTGAAGTTGTTGGTGTTTAACGTTAAACACTTTGCAACCACCAGGTAAGACAACTGCTGTCACCACGGGAATGAGGGTTCCAGGTGAAAGCTGTTGTCTACCCGGTAGGACAGAGGTGGGCAAACTGAGGCCCGGGGGCCACATGTGACCCGATGAGCTATTTAATCCGGCCCGTGGAGCCTTCACAATTATTTCTCCAGAAGCCAAATGAAGAGGGTTGTCAGCTTGATTGGTTAGAAAAAGGTTCAGACCCCCCTTCAGCTAGCATGCTAACATGTCCTCTCAAGAAGGTGGGGCCAAACATCATCTGGAGCTTCATCATCCATCTCTAGCTGGACCAGTTTACAGGCTCTTCTATTTTCTCAGTCAATAGTCCATCAAGCAGGATTTTTAGCTAACCTCTGATCCTCATGTGGGGGGTTAGCTTCCTGCACCACCTGACCGGCCCCTTCACCAAGATCTAAAACCCACTGTGGCCCTGCAGGCTAAATAATTGCCCACCCTTGCAGTAGGATGTAAAACCTCCTGGACTGGGGTTCTCTTAGGGCTGCGTTGGCCAGCCCTGCTTTAAAGCTACAAAACCTCATCATAAACAGAATAGTCTACAAACAAGTAAGTTGGAATTATCCTTCAGTATCATAGAAAGTTTACAGCCTGCATGACATTACACTGGACACCAGTACAAACCGAGGTTCCTTACTGGGAACTCACCAAGTCAGCAGTGTTCCTCCAGCTGGTGCATCCTGCATATGTGTGTGTCCTACATTTATTCATGTATTTTGTTGGCATACAGGCACAGAATAGCACAGATTTGTGACTCAGCTTTTTTTTTTTTTGATTGAGTCTGCTGTAAACTCTGTCATCAAAAGTCTGTGATTTGTTTTGTTTTTAAGTAAGAAAAGAATGTGTATTCCATTTGCTTTTCAGAAATCGCCTTGCAGCAGGTCTCAATGTTCTTCAGGTCAGACCTAAAATGGGAAGTCCTGGAGCCTCTCCGAGACATGGGTAAGATTGAAAATTCAGTTAGTTAATTTAGTTACCTTAATCTTCTTTAGTCATGTGGTAGTTATAGTATTTAAGTAAGACACTCACTGAACTTGTTCAACCAAGTTATTAGGGGGGCAGGATATCCAAGCATTTTCAGCAGAATACACATTTTTGTAAATATCTTTTGTTTAATGAGTAAAAGAAGGTTATTTTTTGTTGTTCACCTGCAATTGAATCACTTTCTTTCCAGAAATGAATAAAACAAGAGCAGACCTGGAAAATTTCTTATTAAAGAACTGAATATTTAACAGGCTGGCCTAGTGTTTTCATATGGCTTTCTGTGTGTATGTATTTACGTGCTTGTCTTTTCTTAAAGAAAAGTCACTGCAAGTATATTTGAATCTAGTAGTTAATCCAGCTTTGTTTCTTTTGGAAATGTCAGAGTACAAGATGAACCGCTTTGTGTTTGTTTGTTTAGGCTGGAGAATCAGGAAGAAATATTTCTTGGTGAAAAACAAAGAGCAGCCCAAAGAAAGGTATCTGCTGAGCTGGGTGAGTACGGCAGACTGGCTTTGTAAGAGCTTAGTGAGTGGAAACACTTTTTAACACAGCTGTTTAGCTGCTTCCTGCAACCTCAAGCTCATCTGGTTAAACCATCTGGCTGTGAAGGTGCAGAGGAGATAAACTGTAATGGTTGATTTAGTTGCTAGAATAAATGTTCAAAAGGCATATTGAAAGTATTCAGAAGGTCTCAGGTATGGTTAACAGATTATTCAAGGTCATGAGGAAATTCTGGCCTGATGGTATTCTGAGTTTAAAATTGTAATGATTAAAAGCTTGCTGTGTGTTGTAGGTGGACCTGGGTCCTCACAAGTTCCTGTCAGACAAAGACCTGCAGTCAGCCATGAAGTGGCTGACCAGCATAACCGTATGTGTGTGTGTGTGTGTGGGTGTTTCTTCTGTGAGGTCTTTTGTGTGCTACATAAAAAGTACCAAAATACAAGTTTCCCCTGCCAAGTAAGATGATGTTTGGGGCTTACTTTAAGCACTGTTTGAGGTTAGATGGTTTTAAGGTTGGATCTGGGTTCACGCTGAGGTTAGGGTCAGGGTTGGGGATTGGGCATGCAGTTGGGATGGTTAGTAATGCAGTATGTCTGTGTAAATGTGTGGATTCTGATGTTTAATTGAGTGAGCCATATCCGGTATCATTCTCAACAGTAATCATGACCAGAATCTTTTTTGTTGCGATGGTCTCCAGGTTCCTTATCTGTGCCCGCTGTTGTTCTTCAGCATCAGCGAGTCGTCAGCGATGCTCATAAGGCCGTTCAGTGAGAAGGGTTCTCTGCGAGACCACATCTGTAAGGTACTCTGCTGTTTAGAGTAAAAACCCACTCATCTTTCACAGGCCCTTTTAAAGGCCAACATTTGTCTTTTTTACACTTTTCCTTGCACTGACATTGTGACAGCGTCCTGTTTTGTGTGACTGCACACGAGTAACGGTTGTAGAGCACCGACCATCTGCTACACTTTCGACATAGCCGCAGGGGTCAGTGTTCCAGGAGCTACAGGTTCCTCACAGGTTCATAGAGAGCAGAGGTGGGCAAACTAAGGCCTGGGGGCCACATGTGGCCCGGTGAACTATTTAATCCGGCCTGCAGAGCCTTCACAATCATTCCTCCAGAAGCCAAATGAAGAGGGTCGTCAGCTTGATTGGTTAGAAAAAGGTTCAGCGCCCCCTTCAGCTAGCATGCTAACATGTCCTCTCAAGAAGGTGGGGCCAAACATCATTTGGAGCTTCATCATCCATCTCTAGTTGCACCAATTTACAGACTCTTCTATTTTCTCAGTCAATAGTCCATCAGGCAGGATTTTTAGCTAAGCTCTGATCCTCATGTGGGGGGTTAGTTTCCTGCACCACCTGACTGGCCCCTTCACCAAGATCTACAACCCAATGTGGCCCTTCAGGCTAAATAATGTCCCAGCCCTGTCCTAGAATCATGTCAGTCGCTTCAGAAGATCCTCTTAAGCCTTGTTCACACGACACGACTTTCATCATCTTCATCTGAAATACAGAAAGATCGGATTATAGTACGTAATATTTGCACATCAAATTAGCGCTGTATTTAGCGTCTTCTTCACAGTCGCTTGTACAGCTGCACGTTCTCGCCGACTCTTTTCCTTTTCCAGCCGTTTGTGGTGGAGCCAGTTTTGTGTCCATTGAGATCGCAAAACCTTCCTTGAGTCCATTCTTAGTTTTCCTTCCTTAGTTTGCGGCAGCGTCCACGTCTGCTCTTATTGGCTGTAGCTCTTTCTACGTCACTACGACCCGACTGGATATCTAGCAGCTTTGATATCCAGTTGTGCGCGGCATCGGCAGCGTCGTTACTCGAGTCTTTGAGTAAGCTCACGTAAGCTCACGTAAGCTCAGTCGCCAAGCGGATTAGTGACTCACCCCGATTTGGGGGATGCAGCTCTAAAATCCTGTAGTGTGAACAAGGCTTTACACACCACCCGAGCCTCAACAGAGTGTTAGAACATTCATAGCAGATTTAAAAAAATAACTGTATTTATTAAAACGATGCTGTTTTATTGAACTGTGTTATTTGACCATGTTTGTCATGACACAAAGTTTCAAAAAAGGGCCAGACGACCATTTTAAAAAAGGAAAATTTCGATATGTTGGGACAAATACAAGGAACCAGTTAGCCGTGCAGTCGGTTTCAGCTGTGTCTGATATCTGTCCGGCGTGTGATCCAACGCTTAAAACGTGTCTGCTCTCCCTTCAGGTAAAACCCAAAGAGTGTTACCTGAAGAAGTACTGTAACCCAAAGAAGAGAGAGGGCCTCCAACTACAGGACATCAAAAAGTACGGCCGGCAGATCTTGGAGGTACACAAATCTGCACACGTACAAATAAGATCACATGAAACATAACGTTAACAGAAATTAATATAGACTGTGTGTGTAAATATATAAGTATAATACTGTACAGAGGTGGGCAAACCGAGGCCCGGGGGCCACATGTGGCCCGACAAACTATTTAATCCGGCCCGCAGAGCCTCCACAATCATTCCTCCAAAAGCCAAATTAAGAGGGTTGTCAGCTTGATTGGTTAGAAAAAGGTTCAGACCCCCCCTTCACCTAGCATGCTAACATCTACAACCCAATGTGGCCCTTCAGGCTGAATAATTGCCCACTCCTGGTATAACAGCACACATACATGTTGACTACATACTGACAGAGAAGCAAACGTTGGTCTTGTGTCCACGTGTCCGTGTATGTGTTTGTAAAGGGCTTGAAGGTCCTCCACGATGCCGGAATGTTTTATGGTCACCTTCATGCCTCCAACGTGATTGTGGATGAAGGCGTTTGTCGACTGGTTGATGTGGAGAATGGCATCCTGGGAGTTCCCTCATTTCTGCGACCTGCCTTTACCCAGCACAGGAAGATAAACGTACGTAAAGCGCTCATTTACAGACCACACACACTGGCCCTCATTTATCAACCGTGCGTACGGCAGAAAACTGTGTGCACGGCCATTTCCACGCAAGGTTCGGCGTTTCTCGATCTGGACGTGAGCGTACGAGCCGCTCAGATCTCACGTCAGCTCTGACATCGTGGACGCAAGTCAGAGGAAATCAAACCTAAGCACAGGCAGCCACATAATCCGTACAGATTAAAACGTAAATGAATATCATTGAATGAAATCAATATGTCTGTTTTTTACGGAAGCGTTTTGCTTCACCTGATAAAAAAATATCCACAGTTTTTTCTGAGATTCTTTTTTTTTTGTGTAATTATTTCTGTTGTTTTGACTCAATTCCTTTCTTTTTGTTTCTTTTTAATCAATCTTGTCCTTTTTGTTGAAGTAAACGTCTGTTTTTGGTGATCTAATAACTGGTGAAGCTGCCTCAGAGCAGCAGCGCAGCCTCAACCGTGCGCGCACACGCGTGACTGTCAGCAGCCACACGTCTGCTCGTCCACGGCGGCGCCGCTGTCATGGTTCTCCAGACAGCGTGTTTGTGGCTCCTTCAACACCAGTTTTCATGCCTCCAAACACGCGTCCTTGTTTAACCTCCACCTCAGACTGGAGGGAACAACTTCAGCTGGGAAAAGGTTGCTTTCTTCCTCAGGTTTCTCCTCTGTTTGACTTCGGTGGGCGGAGCCTCTGAGACATGAATGTTTAAGGGCGGAACATGTTAATGAGGATCGCTTTCAGCCGCCGCTTTTATCAAGACCTGCTGATTCGTACGCTGGGATCGGTCATTTACGATATTTTCAGGAATCACACATATCTTTTCGTACCACGTTTCTACGCAAGATTGATAAATGAGGACCAGTGAGTGTTTTCTATCTGCTCGCCACAGGCCATGGAAGGTGTCGATGTCTTTTGCTTTGGTTATTTACTCTACGAGATGACATACGGCCAACCACCGGACAACGTCCCCGTCAACCATTACCCTGCTGTCCCGTCTGCTGAAGTAGGTCAGTATATTCCCACACACGCTAGCAGGTACAAACATACGTCCTCTTTGTAATGTTCTATTGATTATATAGCATTAAGTTAAAAAAGTCCTTCTCTTATTCTCAGTATTACCACTTTGTGGTGTGTGTGTGTGTGTGTGTGTGTGTGTGTGTGTGCGCGCAGTGTCAGTGTTGCAGTCCATATTGTCCACAGAAGCCTGTAAGGGTGGGATGCCAACCGTGTCGGAGCTGCTGCAGACACCGTGAGTGAATTGTCTTTTCCATCTCAAACAAAGTCTGTAGTTTGAAACAGGAAGAGGACATCAGTCTTTTCCTTGCTGCTGAGACACAGTGTGTGTTTTGCAGGTTCTTCTGTGACGTCTATCTGCAACCCTCAGAGAAACCAGTCAAGGTGAGAAAATAGAATGACGTCACTGACACGAGTTGCTGCCCTAAGACCCCAAGTTAGCTTGATCAGGCTAAACGAGGATGAAGAATCAACATGGTTTCAATCCAATCCTGCAGATTTCCAACAGGCTAAAAGAGGCTCTGAAGATGGCAAAGCAGAGTGGGGAGAGGAGGCTGCAGGAGGAGCAGAAAGCGGTACGGAACTTGATGATAACGATAACAATCGTGTTATTACAGTACAGCTCGGTAAAGCTGGGTATGAATGTTTGCAGCTTCATCAGCACAAGAGGCTGACCAGAGCTCAGTCTCACCATTGCTCAGATGAGGAGAGGAAGAGGAGGAAGATCCTGGCGAGAAAGGTGGGCCACATACGTTTCATCCAGGAGGGCACCGTCACGTGGTTTGGTGAAGCGGTGACAGAATCCTTTGTTTTTGTTCAGAAATCCAGGCGGTCGGCCTGTGAAACTGAAGAAGACGTCTCTATCAGAAACAACAACTCTGGTACCTTGTCTTGTTTTTCCGTCTTTGTAAGGTGTATTTATTACTAAAACCTCAGCGCGCATAAATCAAGTGTTTCAAGCTTAGTGCCATTACACAATAATATTAATAAAAAAATAAATAATAATATACGTTTTAATATAATAACAGTTAATCAGTTGATTTTGTCTGCTTTCAGGGTCTGGAGCCAGTTCCCCCCCCACCTGCCCGTCCTCCCCCACCCCTCCATCCACCACAGGTAGGCTTTCTGTTTGCACATACAAAAGTCTTCATGGCCCTTGACCTTTAGTCAAGTTACAAGCACACATCTGAACGTCTTTATTGTGGTTTAATGTGGTACACCAACACAAAGCAGCGGATAACCGGGAGAACGTTCTTCCACATTCCTTCAGAGTTCCCTATCTGTCAGTTCCAAATGAGGATCGGAGGTTAGCTAAACATCCTGCTTGATGGACTGTTGACTGAGATAATATTCTGAAGTTCCAAGACTGAAGAAGCTGTCTAGAGAGAAGGTGAAACTTCTTCAAGGAGACCTTAACAAGTCCAGTTGTACGCAGAGATCTAACATTAGATATCCAAAGCTGGATGTTTTTCTAACATTGAAAGTCCTTTCCAGCTTTATCCCTGGTGTGTTCCTTAGCCTTCACGATGCTCTTTGCTCACTGATGTTCTCCAACACACCTCTGAAGCCTTTACACAACAGCTGTTTCTAATCTAAGATTGAAGATTGGCTGTTTGCTAACTAGGTGACCTGTGAATGGAGCTAAACACATATGAATGGCACACTTTCTCCATTTTTATTTATTAAGAAAAAACCCCACAGATCACTACCTGCTATCCGTTCCACTTCCTAATTATGCACCACCTTGTGTAGGTGTATTATATTTATTTGTCTCTTGTCTACTCGTCTCAATAACAAACACGAGGATTGAAGTAGAAAATGATAATATTCTGAGCCCAGAAGCATTTGTTTCACATTTATCTCTCCATCTCAGCAATAATCGCTCGTATGTTCGAGTTTGCGACCACTTTGGGTTTTGGTATTTTTGCACACATTTTTGTTCATAATATCATAGGCATTTAAATGAAATAGGAACTAAAAAGAAGATCCAGATTTGAGGTTTTCATCGCTCCCATTTCTTCCTTTCGCTCTTATCTTGTCTTTCATGTAGGGGCCCAGTCTGATCCTCCACCTGCCCCTCCGTTGGATGCCTCAAACTCCTGCCCTCCTCTTCCTCCTCCTCTGTCCTCTCCTGATGGAGCGGCGGGAAATCGCAACGCCTTGCTGAATTCCATCCAGACCTTCAGGAAGGGCAGACTGAAGAAAACGGAGACTACAGACCGCAGCAATCCTGTCATATGACTGAAATTCATTCTGGGAACATGTGGCTGACCAGCTCCATCTGCACTGTGGGTTTTTACATCATTGCTCATCATGAAAAGGAATCACTAACTAACTCTGTTTTTGCTGTGTATTTGTGCTTTTTTTTTTTTTTTTTTTTTTATAAATACTTGCTTGTAATGCTTGGAGAGCATATTTGGTGACGGAGGGGCCACGGTCTGCACTTTAAACCAATCTTGGCACCTGAATGCTTTGACACTTTAAGAGCCACCAGCATTTGGATACAAAGATGCGAGCTACTTTTGATGAGCCTCTCTCTTAATTTCTGCTCTTTATACTTTAAAAACATTTGCAATTTGACCTTTGAGTAAGAATTCTTCGTCTTACTGAAAAATATGGTCTTGAATTATACATTCCTTCATATTATTACATTCTGGTGGCTCGCGACAGTAAGAGAATGAGCCCCTCCATCAGTATTAATTTATATGACAATTAGGAGAAGTAATCAATAAGAACTTTTTGAATAAATGTTTCCCGAAAGTTGTTGTAGTTGCTGATTTTTTTTTTTTTTTTGTTTAATAAAATTTTTTGTACAGCTTTGTTTTGATGGTAGAAAAACTTACAAACTGCTTCAGAATCATACTAAAATACGAAAGGTAGGAAAGCAAAAACGATATCTATATATACATACATAGTTAGGTTTGTGCGCGTGGGTGTGTGTGGGCGTGTGCGTCCCATCCGTGTCCTTGGATATTTTTTTTTTACCCCCTCATTCTCATTTCCGTCTTAGATGACGCACTGTGATAGGCTGTCCGATTTGTAAATAGCACCTATAATTGGATGGTGGGTTATTACGTCACTAGGCTCCGCCTTTTCAAGGAAGTAATATTCAAGATGGCGATGTCACTAGTCAAAATTGTCCGTAAGGGAAAGGTGAGTGTAAGAATTTCTGATTTCTTTGTATTTTTTCGCCCTTCTGCTCATGCTAACATGACGGCATCACTTTGTGTTTTTTTTTTTATAGCCTGTCGTTTCGGCTCTGCGGCGCCGCAACTTTCACAAGACCGTTCCGGCAACTGTGCAGGTCAGTATGAACAGCTAGCAGGCTAACTAGCTCCAGTGGCAACACCTCAGGCTCAAATACCCTAATGTCTGCAGTTGTGACCAACTGTACTCTTTTTGGAGTTGGGAGTCAGCAAATATTGCGATTGTAAAAGCTGTTATTATAATTTACCGTTGTCACTGATTTCTTGTAATGCCTAAACACTAAAGGCTTAACTTTTGACACCAGCTAATCTGATTTTTCTTTCACTTGATAACTAATCAATATTAAATTAAGATTTTAACGTTTACTGAAGCTATTTCCAACAAATTCAAACTTAGAAATGCAGTTGAAAATATATCTTTGTGTGTATTAATCACATTTGGATACATTGACATATGCTTGAAGCGTGTCCTCCATTTCAAGGTGTTATCGTTTTCCCCATCTTCCTTGTCAGGTCACTGTCCGCGATGCTCTCAACCAAGCGATGGATGAGGAGCTGGAGAGGGACGAGCGGGTGTTCCTGCTGGGAGAGGAGGTGGCCCAGTATGATGGAGCCTACAAGGTCAGTAGACAGCCGAGTAAGTCTTCTAACGCCTGTTTCTTCAGGCACTTCAAGGCCACATTTTCATCACCGGAATATTTGTTGACGACATTCATACAATATAATACAAAAACCTCTTACATACTGTTTGTGGTCACGCAGGTGAGCAGGGGCCTGTGGAAGAAGTACGGAGACAAACGTGTCATTGACACGCCAATCTCAGAGGTGAGATTTCGCTGTCTGATGTGTGTCGACAGAAACTGGTCTCATCCTTGATAATCTTTCTCATTCTGGTGCAGATGGGATTTGCTGGGATTGCAGTGGGAGCTGCCATGGTGAGTTTTTTCCCCAGACACAATCCATGAATCATTATGGGATAGCACATTTTATAACTTGTTATAACTAAGTTGTTGTGTTATTGTTGTGCTTTCTAATTCTCCACATGCCTCCATTGTGTCAGGTTTCCTCCCACCCTCAGACTTGCTCATTAGGTTTCCAGGAGATTTAATTCCTCCTTGGTGGACTTTGTCAATGTTATCTAATATAACTGCTGTCCCTCGCAGGCTGGCCTGAGACCGATCTGTGAGTTCATGACCTTTAACTTCTCCATGCAAGCCATTGACCAGGTCATCAACTCTGCGGCAAAGACCTACTACATGTCCGCCGGGCTTCAGCCAGTGCCCATCGTTTTCAGAGGACCCAACGGAGCATCAGCGGGCGTGGCCGCGCAGCACTCCCAGTGCTTCGCTGCATGGTAATGCAACTTGTGTTCCGGACGAGCAGCTGATGGCTCAGACGTGCAGCATTCCGCACTGTCTCCTCTGGGCGATCCGGAGCCGTTGGCGTCGGTGATTGTGGTGCGTTTGTTTGTCTGTAGGTACGCTCACTGTCCCGGCCTCAAAGTCGTGAGTCCCTGGAATTCAGAAGACTGCAAAGGCCTTTTGAAAGCTGCCATCAGAGATGATAACCCTGGTAAGAACTGTAGGAACAGAAGCATCTCAGGCACAGCTTTCTGAGCCCCAACCACCATTTCTTTAGTCAGATTTTGGACCTCTAACAAAATGGCTGACTGGGTTGAAAGAAACTCTCCAAATATCCAAAGTAGATCTCTCTGTGTCAACTTCAGTCCAGTTGACACAGAGAGATCTACTTTGGATAACCATGACCTGGATGAGTGAGAATCTACACACACGAAACTCTCCAAATCTTTCACTAATGAATGAAGGAGCTAAACTTGAGGAGCCATACTTCCTGGAGCTTAGATGTAGACAGTCCTTGAATGCTTCTACACACTCAGTGTGAGGTGAGGCATCTTATTTTAGCCACCAGTCAGTGCTTCACCTCCCTCTGCTCTGCCTTTCAGTGGTTTTCCTGGAGAATGAGCTCATGTACGGCGTTCCTTTTGAAATGTCTGACGAGTCACAGGCCAAAGACTTTGTTATCCCCATTGGCAAGGCCAAGGTTGAGCGAGTCGGTGAGTTCGGTTCTGCTACCCTGTACTATCTTATCAAAAGTGTTAACATCAGTCGCGGTTGTTCCCACTGAGTGTAACATCCCCTTGTCTTTAACGGAGTTCTTCCTGTGTTTCAGGGACTCACGTGACTTTGGTCAGCCACTCTCGGTACGTGGGTCACTGTCTGGATGCTGCCGCCGTCCTCGCCAAGGAGGGAATCGAGTGTGAGGTAGAGGGGGGCATACCTGTTCTGCCGCTAACGGCCAGCAGGCGGCAGCATTCAGCAGTCTGTTCACCTTCCCGCTGTCCCCACCAGGTGATCAACATGCGCACCATTCGTCCCATGGATGTGGAGTGTATTGAGACGAGTGTGATGAAGACCAACCACCTGCTGACTGTGGAGGGCGGCTGGCCTCAGTTTGGAGTGGGAGCGGAGATCTGTGCCCGGATCATGGAGGGTAATGGGTTGGCTCATTTCTTCAAATATTCTCGTCAGACCTACACCACACTTATTATTTTTAGCCTGTGATGTTGGTTTATGGATGAATAATCACAATTAATACTCAATACCTCTACTAATATTGAAGTTTTGTCAGTGTAACAAGGGATGTAAGTAGTGGTGAAATTGCTTCTATATTGCAGAGCACTATGCATCAAAGTTTTAATTACTAAATTGCTTAATCACATCGTGAAAAATGAGTGATTGAGGACACATCCTACATGGCTATGTTGACCAGCCACCAAAAGCTCAGATGACTGTGGTTGTAGCCCACAGCGCCCCCTGTCGGCATCGATCCTGAAAATCCTTTGACGGTTTGAAGTCTTGATTTTCCTTGCCTTTCTCTCCAGGCCCTGCCTTCAACTACCTGGATGCTCCGGTCTCCAGGGTGACGGGTGTTGATATCCCCATGCCGTACGCCAAAATCCTGGAGGACAACAGCGTGCCACAGATCAAAGATATCATCTTCTCAGTCAAAAAGATGCTCCACATCTAGGACGCCCTTTTTCACACAGGCACTTCCCAAACACTTGTAAATAAGTACAGCCAGATAGTTCCATAAAAACGCCCCAGGTTCAGTTTTCAGACGAGGTGTCTGGAGCACACACGCACACACCGTTCCTCCTGAAACCAGTCAGTCCAGTTAACTAGCTGCCTCCTGTGAGTGTCCCAGGCTGACTGAGCTGGATGTAATTGTACTTTTCTCCACTCCAAATACGTAACCCCAAGAAAACTTCGGAAATGCTGAAAGAATTTTAAAATACGATGCTTAAATTATATAGTACCGGAAATAAAACGGACACCAGTTGAACATGTTTGTGTGTATTATGCATAAAGTTATTTGACTGTTACAGAAATTAAAAAAAAAAACAAAAAAACTTGAGTCCTTTAGATTTTGTTATCTACAGCTGGAAAGTTTTAAGACAGATCTGCCGCCGACAGATCAGATCGGCCGACTTCTGAGTGTCCCTTCAGCGGGTCCAGCCTCACCACCAGGACACGCCTCCTCTTGGCTCCTTCATCTCCTCCTCCTCCTCCTGCCGTGCCTTCTGTTTGCTCGTCTCCTCCTTTTGCCTCTTTACAGCCTCCTTCAGAGATTGGTCCATCTCAGCACCTCCACCCAACACTTGACCTTCCTGATCCACACCATCCTGCATTTCTTCCTCTTCGGCTGGTGTTGACTTCTTCCTCTTTCATCCTCAACGCCCCTATCGCCCTCCCCTCTTCTTCCATTATCTGCATCTCGGCCGCATTTCATGTCGCTCTGGTGTCATTTTCATGCTGTTCTGCCCATTATCTGTCTGACAGGAAGAGAACACAAAGAGCTGGAGACAAAAACCACCTCAGCTAAACGAGTGCAGAAGAGGGCAGTAACCACGGGAACCACAGCTGGAACGCTTTACAACCACTACTGTGGTGTAAGGAGACAGCAGAAACCTGCAGTTACTGGCCTGCAAACTAACCAAACAATGTCCTGAAGCTGAGGTCAGGGCCCGATACTCACAGAGGCGTTGCTGCCCTGGAGCCTGTGTAGGAGCAAGCGCACTGCAAGTCCTTGTTCTGACACAGGCCCATGGTGTTGAGCGATCCAGAGCAGCCCAGAACAGCCCTGCAAGCGCAGCTCCGCCCCCCAGAGAGGCTTGCAGGAAGTTGTCTTCCAGATGTTCCCAGAACAGTGGGATGGAGAGGGCCACCACCGTCTGCACTCCAGCAGCGCGGCGGGCTCGTTCTCTGGCCATCTGGATGCTGCTGCACGAGCAAAGACAGCACAGGTTTAAAGACAAAGCAGACACGGATGGGCAACAGCCGGCCGATGGTCCTGGGAGATGCTGCATTCCTGCAGGCCGCGTGAGCGACACACTTACTGGCTGCTCTGGACAGAGGGCGCTTTATGTTGGGGAACAGCGACGTCAAGCAGGTCGTGACGAGCGGAGCTTTCAGCTGGGCCCAGTTCAGACAGCGTCGCCACGGGAACGAGGAGAGCGGCTTGCGGCTGGACACCTTCTGATGGAACGGGTTGTCTGGCTGCCTCCTCAGCACCTTCATCTGTGCCGCCGGAAAAGGCTACAGCTACTTTAGGAAAGCAGAACTAGCAGTGGAGACGCCCGGCAGATTTTACAGGAAGGAGAGAAACAAAACGGCCTCCTGTGCTCTCACTCCCTTCTCTCAGCTGCTTGCTCCAGAAGTTCATCATGGGCTTCCTGGCCCCTCTGGCTGACCACAACACTTAGCAGGATCTGTTCACAAGCAGCCCGCTTTTGCTTTTTTCTTTTTCCCCATCCCAAGTACTCATTCGCCCCTCTGTCCTCCGGCCTCTGGCTGCATTTAAACACAGAACACCATCATGCAACCCAAGTGTGTGGGCACAGGTCACAGTCAACGCCAGAGGAAATCAAAGTATAATTAATGTCCTGAGCTTGACTCGGCCGCATCAAATGTACAATAAACTTAAACGTCAAATAGGGAAACACATTTCTATAAATTGACATCTGGATAATCAAGTCTACAAAGTAAAATAAGTACTGCATGAATAAAATTAAATGATGGAAATAATATTTAGCCAATCGCCAGTTACCTACATCACTGAATAACGCTAACATAATATTGAAAGGTAAACAAAGAGGTACCAAAGCTGCGGGCCATATTAGGATGATATAACCACCAGCAGGATTAAAGAAAGAGAAAACTTGTGTGAGGAGGCTTTGACTAAAGGGAGTGAAAAGCCTAAGAGCTGATTCAAGAAGCTTCTCCTGCTACTAAAACTGTTGTAACCAAGTTTCAGCTCTGCCTAAGTTAAACTAAAGGTGTGGATGTAGCTGGAGGCGTGAGCTGACTCTACAGCAGAGGTGGGCAAATTGCATCGGGCCACACGTGGGTCTCGGTGAACTAATAACTGCCCGCAAGAGAGCCTTCGCAGAATCATTCCTCCAGAAGCTAAATGAAGAGGGTTGGGCTTGATTGGTTAGGAAGGTCCAGACTCTTCAGCTAGCATGCTAACATGTCCTCTCAAGAAGGTGGGTAGGATTTTTAGTTAACCTCCTAACCCCTTCAGCGGGTCTTAGCCCCTCACGCCAAATTCCAGGACACCTCTTGGCTCCATCTTCTCCCTCCTCCTGCCGCAGGCTCTCTGTTTGTCTCCTTTTGCTCTCTTGACTGTCTCCTTCCAGAGATTGGTCATCCATCTCAGCACCTCCACCCAACACTTGACCTTCCTGATCCACACCATCCTGCATTTCTTCCTCTTCGCTGGTGTTGACTTCTTCCTCTTCATCCTCAACGTCCCCACGCTCCCTCTTCTTCCACACTCTGGTATCTCGTCAGCCTTTCATGTCGCCTGGTGTCATTTTCTTATGCTGTTCTGTCCATTATCTGTCTGACAGGAAGAGAACACAATCAAAGAGTCGGAGACAAAAACAGCACCTCAAAGCTAAGTCCTGATGCAGAAGAGGGCAGTAAATCCACGGGAACCACTTAATGGACGAATTATTAGTATTGTTATTATTAGTGAATAAAACACTATGAAATAACTGTTATACTCTTAAATAATTGTCTGTATAAAAGAAAGACATTAATAAAGTGTTTCACATTCAGATATAGCCTGTATACACATTAATGACAGAAACACACTCACAAAATGTCAGACAGATTTAGTCCATAAATGGGTTTAGTTATAAAAGCATGGCTCTAACTGTTATGGTCCTTCTGGACGTCCATCAGGAGTGTGCAGCCTGTTTGGCTTTTTCCTTTACTGAGAGCTTTCCTATACACACAACTTCCGCTTCTTTCTAGAAAATAACGAGGGTTGTATTCTTGTTCTGTTATTGACCATCCCACCTACAGGCCACCAATCAAGATCACATCCCAAATTCAGGAAAGAGGTGGAAAGAGTAGCAGTCCCTCAGGCTAGAAACGCTTTCAGCTAGCCAATGGAGTCTTCATCTGGTGCCTCCTTCTACACGTAAGGAGGCACCAGACATTTCTATAGAGCAGGGCTGGGCAATTATTTAGCCTGCAGGGCCACAGTGGGTTCTAGATCTGGTGAAGGGGTCTGCCAAGGAGCAGGAAACTAACCCCCCACATGAGGATCAGAGGTTAACTAAAAATCCACCTTGATGGACTATTGACTGAGAAAATAGTTATAAGAGCCTGCAAACTGGTCCAATTAGAGATGGATGATGAAGCTCCAAATGATGTTTGGCCCCACCTTCTTGAGAGGACATGTTAGCATGCTAGCTGAAGTAGGGGGGGGCGTCTGGACTTTTTTCTAACCAATCAGGCTGACAACCCTCTTCATTTGGCTTTAGGAGGAATGATTGTGAAGGCTCTGTGGGCCAGATTAAAGAGTTCACTGGCCACATGTGCCCCGGCCTCAGTTTGCCCCCCTCTGCTTTTTATGGAGCTGGCATCCACCACCACTACCGTCAGCAGGCTAAAGACGGCTCCAGATGAGACGACTGTTTCCCGATCCCAAGATGTGGTGGTGAGGAAGAACGACCAACATAGGCAGGTAACACAGGAGGCAAGTGGAGAGCAGCAAGTTGCGGGAAGAGGCACCAAAGGTGGTGGGTGAGGGCTGTCAGGAGGAGGCTGCCTGGTGGGCCGAGGCAGGCCTTTCACAGAGAGACAGCAGACATGGTGGTTCAGCTGGACTGAGCTGGGAGTCCTGAAGAGCCTTGCATTCCCATCCTGGAGGAGAAGCGCGGTACCATCATCTCCACATCACAATATGGACAACTGCCCTTTTGAGGAAGTGTCCAAATGGAGAGGAGCTGCTCCACACCATCAGAGGGAGAGACCAGCTGTGCTGAGCTCAGGACTGGAAGCCGGGTGTTGGCGGACAGCTTGTGTTTCCACAAAGGGAACCCCGGCTAAGAAGATATTTCCAACCTTGGAAGGTTGCTTCCAGGGCAATTAAAGAGTTAGGAAAGAACTATGTGCAGGCTTCATCAGTCCGGTCTCCAGCTCGCTTGACCGGGTTCGGCAACCGAAAGGGTTGGCCGGGATGAGAATCAGCTCCTCCAAGTCTGAGGCCATGGTTCTCAGCCGGAAAAAGGTGGAGAGCCTTCTCCGGTCGGGGAGGATCCTGCCCTAAGTGGAGGAGTTCAAGTACCTCAGGTCTGCTCACCAGTGAGGAAGAGGAGCGGGAGATCGACAGGCGGATCGGTGCGGCGTCTGCAGTAATGCGGACTCTGCACCGGTTCGTTGTGGTGAAGAGGAGAGCTGAGCTGGAAAGGCGGCTCTCGATGACCGGGTCGGTTCGCCCTACCTCACCTGCAGGTCATGAGCTTTGGGTAGTGACCAAAGAACGAGATCATGGGTACAAGCGCCGAAATGAGTTTCCTCCCAGAGGGTGGCTGGGCTCTCCAGAGACAGGGTGAGGAGCTCTGCCATCCAGGAGGAGCTCGGAGTAGAGCCCCCGGGAAGACCCAGGACACGCTGGAGGGACTATGTCTCTGGGCTGGCCTGGGAACTCGATCCCCCGCAGAGCTGGGATCAAGTGGCCTGGGAGAGGGAAGTCTGGCTTCCTGTTTAGGCTGCTGCCCCGCTTAATTCAATTCCCCAGATAAGTGGTAGAAGATGGATGGATGGATGGATGGATGGATGGATGGATGGATGATATGTGTGTCTGAAAACTCATTATATTCAGAAAAAGTGTCACCTAACACTTGACCTGGGATTTAAAGCGCAGGCCTGATCAGCCTGAGCTGTGTTGCTGCTGTTGGTGTCACTGTAGTTTAGTACTTACTATTCTCCTGGAGACGGCACGCCCAGTGTGTTTCCAATTTCTGAGCTGCTGAAATGAATTTCTCTTTGAGATTAATAGAAGTATCTAGATCTGACAGATCCATCTATCCATCACTATTGATGCTGAGTCCCAAATTCCTTTCTGTCCATCCCAAATTCTACACTCCCAGTGTGTTCTTTCTTCTCACCCAACATCTAATTCTGCAGGTTTTTTTGTGTGTAGTTTGCACCAGCACCACTAGTGAGGAAAGTGGAGGCTCCTGCCATACAAAGGTCATCAGTTCAGTCGACATGTCAAAGTGTCTGTGGACAGGTTGGTTGAGCCCCCACCGAGGTCCTGAAGCTGAGGTCAGGGGCCCCGACACTACAGAGGCGTTGCTGCCTCTGGAGCCTGTGTAGGAGCAAGCGCACTGCGGTCCTTGTTCTGACACAGGCCCATGGTGTTGAGCGATCCAGAGCAGTGCTCCAGAACAGCCCCAGCAAGCGCAGCCCGCCCCCAGAGAGGCTTGCAGGAAGTTGTTCTCCAGATGTTCCTTGTAACAGGGATGGAGAGGGCTACCTCACTGTTCCGGCACTCCAGCAGGTGTGGCTCACCCTCCGTCATCTGGCTGCTGCACGAGCAAAGACAGCACAGGCTCTGAAGATGAAAGCAGACACGGATGGGGGGCAACAGCCGCAATGATGGTCCTGGGGAGATGCTGCAGCCCCTGCAGGCTGGCGTGAGCGCACACACTTACTGGCTGCTCTGGACAGGGCGCTTATGTTGGGGGAACAGCGACGCTGGGCAGGTCGCGGGATGAGGCTGGGAGCTTTCAGCTGGGCCCAGTTCAGACAGCGCCGCCACGGAAATCCAGGAGAGCGGCTTAAGTGGCTGACCTTCTGATGGAACGGCTGTCTGGCTGCTTCTCAGCACCTCTTTCATCTGTGCCGGTGCCACACAGCTACTTTAGGAAAGCAGAACTAGCAGTGGAGACGTCCGCAGACGACAGGAAGGAGGAGGAACAAAACGGCCTCCTGTGCTCACCTCTTCTCTCAGCTGCTTGCTCCAGAAGTCCATCATGGGCCTCCTGGCCCCTCTGGCTGACTCCATTTTGAAAGTTGCTTTGTAGCAGGATCTGTTCACAAGCAGGGCCATGGTTTTTCTTTTCCCCATCCCAAGTAATTATCTGTCCCCTCTGTCCTCCGTCTCTGGCTGCATTTAAACACAGAACACCATCATCACTCGTACTCACTGGTATTCCCTTGAACATTTGCTTGAATAAATAGAATCATTATTGTATATAGTAACAACTAACTTGTGCTACAGCATGAGCCTAAAAATTCATGTGCTTTAAGGTAGGGTTAGGAATCACCATTTATGCCATTTACTGCAGTAATGTTGGAATATATCAACACACTTTGTTTATAGAGAGCGAATATACATTTCTGTTTAGTCTCATTTAGCTGTTTTAAGCGGGGTGTGACAGTTCATCCACGGCGATGTTTATTCTGTAAAAGCGTTAAAGTTTTGTTTATGACGGAGCTCTATAACAGCATCTCTCTCTCTCTCTCTCTCTCTCACACACACACACACACACACACCTGTTTTGACACAGCTGGTTTCAGCCACAGGGACCGCTTGCCGCTCTGTCTGCGCTTGCATTTACTCCTAATAAACTGTGCGCAGGTCTCGCATAAGAAAGACTTCTGGTGCACTGTTGCGTCCGGGAAAGCCCACTGCACAGTCTCCGGGGTAGTGAACGTATACACCGCCCTCCTGTTGAAGCTCCGTCCGTGCCGCTCGAACTGGATTTTGCAGCAGGAGCAGTTTTCGTCCTCCGGTCTCATAATGCGGCGACGGCCTCCTCTCCATGCACCCGGGGCTGGGGACGATGTGTCGGAGGATGGCGTGTTTTCGGCGATTTCGTTAGGTTTTACCGATCTAGCCTCGCAGTCCACCTCTGCTCCTACGAGCTCAGGGAGCTCTGCTGACAGGATAAACTGCTCCTGCACAAGCTGCTCTGCCTGTTCGGTCGTAGTAACGAAACTATCCCGCTGTGTGACTTCGCCTTCAACAAACGTTGTATCATCGGACCCCTGCAATGAAGTAGAGTTACTAGTTGTGGTGTGGGCATAGTCTTCATCATTTGGCTCCGAAGGAGACAAAGTTTCATCTTCTAGCTTAATTTCTGTGGTTTCAGTCGCCATAACAGTCGAGACTCTGGACTTCCTGTTTATCAACTATACCGGAAAAGGAAGTCCAAGCTGGACTTACAGGAAGTAGTGCTGCCGGCGACCAGGCTAAAAACAAGCTAACACAAAAGTTAAATCAGCAACTTTTTACGACGTTTCAAAAATATATCCACAAGCCTTTCTCATGACATCAGCATTTGATCAATAACCCAATGTCTTTAGTATAAGTTGAGTTTAGGAAAAGAGAACATGGACACAGAAGACCAATAAACAGACAAAGTACTTTCTGTTTCTCTTTACTGGCAGCGTCATTACTGCCATCTACCGGTGAGAAAAGCAATCTCATCTTCTGAAACAACACTTTCAATGTTTTTGTTTAAATTTCACAATACGTATAAGTGTATTTGTATTTACATAAATGTAACATATAAGTACAACCGTACTTTAAACAATTTAAAGTAAGCCTTCCGTGCACACTCATAGATAATAATACTGCCCCCGACTACCTGGATATAAACTCGGACTGACCGATGGTTAGTCCACTACTGCCACCTAGTTGTGTAGCCTGGTAAGTAACCTGTATTTACCCCTCAAAATCACAAAAAAAACCTCTACACATAATTAAGTTACTCTGAAAAAATATATTGGTGTCATGTAATATTTCGAAAATGTGTCGTTTAATTTGAAATTCTGGTTTTTAACCATCCAAGAATAACAACAAATAAAAATGATTATACTAAACCCCAATTGAGTATTAAATGTTAGATGTGACTATCATGAGAAATTGATAGTTATCAAAAATACAGTACATTAAATAAAAATAAACTAAATATATAAAATAAATTAAAGTACATTAGATCACCTGGTGGTACCAAAGGAAAAGATAGTCAATTTGTTAAATCAGTCTCATAAAATATACTAAGTTGTCAATTTTGACACTCTGATCTGTCTGTCTGTCCGTCCGTCTGTCTACATTCAAGCTCTGACCAAGACAGCCTACTCATTGGCGTTATGTCCAAGATTTCCATACTGTCAACGCTGCTATTGCTCCAACTCCAAATGCACTTGACCCAGAGACATTTGATTTTTTGATCGGAGGCCTCCTGTTCAGCTCCTGTTCACCCAGATATTCACTCTGATGGAAAGCAATACATGTGGACACATCTTTGTCAGGGGTGAATGCAGATCCACTCTTCTCTGTCAGGCTCTTGCGCACTCTCACTGTGTCCCCTGGACCAGCACTATTACAGTAGATCCATGATCTGCTTGTTGCTGCACCCACTAAAGATCAGTGAGAGGTGACACAGTCGCCCTCCTCCAACATCTGGCAGCAGAAGGGCATACATCTTTCCTCTCAAAACTGCAGTTTGTTAAGCATCAGGTTACACTTTGGACACTTAATTACTGCAGGGTTAAAGCTGTTCCTAACTCTCCAAAGCCAGTCACAAAGAGACGAGTCCTTTCGTTTCTGGGAATGTGCTCTTATTGTAGAGAGTTTATTCCAACTGTTGTCAACTAGAGCGCTCCCGACCAGATATCACCCTTGACAGGACGTGGATTGGCTCTCTTAAGGTCACTTGGACTGATGCAAGCCGCAAAAGCTTTTGAACCTCTGCGGAAATGCTTGCAGTGTATTCCCACTTCAGGGGTTCCAGATGCCACTAAAGCGTTCTCAGTTTGTGGACAAATGTGAGGGCTGCTTGACTTTTGTCTGAAGGCAACCTCATGGAAACAAGCTCCACCCAGTCGGGTACTTCTCTCGCCTACTTGACCGTGTGCTTAGAGGTGTTCCTGTCTGCCTGTGTGCAGCTGCAGCAAGTTATCAAGCTATTGTGGCTTCCAGAGACATTGTGTGCTACTCTCCTTGTTTATGTCCCATATCGTGTAGCCTCCTTTCATCAAGAACAGAAACGTCTCATCTATTGGCTGCTAGGTGGCTTAGATATAGCGCCACAAACCAGTTTGTGGTCCTACTTTCAGGGATTCAGACACTGAAGGTTTTGCTGTCATTGGTGAACATGGTGGATTTTTTCCTCACATCTACCGTCTTATAACCTAGCTTGTCGTTTAGCTAAAGCTCAATCTTTAAACCTCTCCAGAAGTGGCTCTTTGGGATGGGTTATGTTTTTGGTGCCCTTTGGAAAAAGAGAAAATTGTGTTTACATCCCCTCCTCCCTCTCACCCCCACCTACACATTCCACTTCTACTGTCCCACTCCTCCTTCCTCTCCTGCCTCCCTTCCTAATCTCCCCTCTCTCTCTCTACTCCCCCTAAACGAAAACTCTGGGCTTCACATAGGGCTTTCTCTCGTGATGGTGTCTGGTACGGCTCTGATTCCACACCTTAACTGGCCGTGCACTTTTACCTTATTTTGCCAAGTTGACCGATGGGTTGGACCATGTCTCAAAAGGGGGGATGTGTGTGGCAGTAAAACAAAACCGGTTCACAAAAGCATTTAAGTTTATGTGCTCAGTACAGTCCAGAACAGGTCAAACCTCAGTCTTAACCTGCTGCACCTCCACCACCACACAGACCTTTCCAACGGGTTTCAATGAGTTAACTCCTAGTGGAGGAAAGAGGTACTACATGCTAATAGTTCTCTAATAGTCTTTCCAACCAAGCGAGAAACCTCTTCAACATTAGAAAAGGCTCTGTTTAAGTGCAATATGTACAATGTTACATCTGGTCACAATTGACGTAAATACCAAACAAAACAGAACAAGCTGCCCCCTACCCCATGTTTCCATAAACTGTCATGTTTTCGTCACCTTTGAATCGACTCCCCAATGTAAATGCAGGTCTTTGTTCCTTCTAAATTTCTCTTCTCCTCTCTTCTCCTCCACCCATCTTTTCTTTGGTCATGTCTGAGCCTCAGTCATTTTCAAAAATACATCGTGTGGAACACTTGGTCGTTCACGGCGTCATCCAGCCATCTACTCTCAGATCTCAGATCGAACTAAAACAGGAATTTGGTTTTCTTGGTTGCATTTTTTTTTTTTAATGTTTAGGACCCCTGAGTTATCTCCAGAGACCAGACTTTCTCACAGTGTATTCAGGGTGCAAGCAGCTAGCGGATCAAAGGGAGATGCCAACTATTGTGCTGATGTAGACGAGCATACGTGTGCGGTTGCAAACTGACCTAACAAAATCTCTTTCAGACATCAGAGAGAAGGCAGAAGCCCCCAAACCACTGCATGACACCTGAAGACTACGTTCTGGTAAGGAACCTCCAGCTGAAAAGATAGAAACAGTGTTGCTGGCTGAGTCCTTTCCAGATCCACCTGGTGACACACACACGCACACACACACACACACACACACACACAATAAAGATCACTGAAAGAGGTACCAGGATTCATCACACGCTGCCATCAGCTGCTCAGGACAATGTGGAAGCTGAGGAGATGAAGTAACACTGTTAGCTACCCAATGAAAGGGAAATAAGTGGAGTGCGGGTAACCTCTCATTTAAAACGCAGCTCTTCTTCCACTGCTTCTTCAGTGCAGCTGATGGACTGTTGCACATTGTACATGCTGCTGTGCTCTTTTTGCATGCAGTCTATTTGAATAAAATACATAAAGATGACTTTGAGTCTCTGAACACCTTCATTTTGACAGAAAACTGTTGCGACACTGGTCAGAATAACAACATTTCTCCATCTCTCTGTTTTATTGTGTGCTGTAATGCAGACAAAAACACAGCTCAGAACAACAGAGGTATGGTTTTTCACACCTTCCAAACAGTTCAAGACTTTCTCTAAAACATTCCCACAGTACTCCCCTCTAGTTGTCCTTGACCAGTCCCAACCCCGAGGCTACCTGGTGCACCTGTTATGCAAAGAGAAGAAAACAAAGGAGCTCTCACATCTTTGCCGGGAACCAGAGAACTAGCAAATATGCTGTACTGCCCTCACCACAAAGTCCTCATCCTGCAGGGACAGCTTAACCAACAATAACCTTAGCAGGGTGTAAACAGCCTCAGCATTTCTACATGAACATTACAACTTACAGTTTATTTTTTTCTAGTCCCACATAGGCCTTTCACCTAAGCTAGGAGGATCTGGATAGACTACTGTCACTTCCTGTGAGATTCTTGCCCCACCCTACTAATGGGATCTCACTCCTGACTACTTTTGCTATTCAAGAGGTCACAAAGTTTCTAAACCAACCAAGATGACTCCTTTCATGGCTGGGATGTGCTCCTTCAGGAGCTGGTGCTAGGCTGATGGGAGAGACTACAACTGCTGGGGGAGGGACTAGCAAATGAGAGAACAGGGAGTACCAACGGGGAAGGGAGGTCGATTTGTAGCTCCGCTGAGGGGACCCCTGAGTGTCTTCCCCAGGTCTGAGGACCCAGCTGCAGCTGGAGCTGATGAGGAGGAGCTCTGGTGATTAGCTGCTGCCCCTGGGACTTGTGCAGAAGTGTTCCCATGCTAAGGGGCCAGTCTGTCTCTGTGAAGCACCACTTTTCTGCATTTATAGATAAGCTGCACCCTGTAGATCACCCCTCCTATTCTCTTCAGCACTGGGGAGGGCCCACTGGGGAGGGCCCACTGGGGAGGGCCCCACCCCACACACTACACTGGCTGTTGAGCTTTTTCCTCTTAGAGTTGAACACCCAGACCAATTCAGATGATGGAAAGTGGCATCACTGGGCTCTAAAATCATGGTTTCTCATCTGTCTGAGGCCAGTCTTTACCTGCTGCTCCTAGGAAAAATCATGGTCTGCCTCCTGCTGGCGTCTGAGCTTATGAGCATACTCCGGTCCCGGAGCTATCACGGCGGAGTCTTGGTCTGCAAACATCATCATTACACATTTAAATGCACCAGATTAAACAATGTCTGAGCCCTAATGCAGTGAAGGCAGAATTAGTGGCTAATCTAGGGCTCAGAGAAGCTACAGGCTGAGGAGACGAGCGCTGATTGCCTCCATGGTGGCTATTATGGGAGACAGTTGTGGCACAAATATGTGCCGTGACAGATTATAAGGCATACCATGGGAAATGATCCGATTTCATTGAATTTGTCTAAAAAATGTTTTGCAAAGTTCATAATATGGCCAATCAGTGCGTCTCATGCTGCTCCTGATCATCCTGTCATTGACCAGGAAATAGATTTCTGAGCCGCTAAGTTCCTGGATGAAATGCCGCGACAAACCTTTCAGTGTCGAAACGACCCGCCTGACCCGGGACAATGCGGGATTTTTGTTGAGTGTGAAAAAGGGCTTTGGTCACTGGGTGGACCAAGGTCTCCGGCACCCCAGACCTGCTGATCATGACCCCACCAGCCCCTCTGTGACTGTCTCTGCATCTAGAGACTACATCTAGTACCACCCTCTCTATAGGGGCCCTGACAAGGAAATTTTGTATCAACTGAGGCTTTGCTTGGTTTATCAGACAAACAACAACAGTTGTTTTCTATTTTAACAACCAGCCGAGTCACAAGTGCTCAGTTGAAAAAAGAGCTATCCAAAGCCGTTTCTGGAAGAAAATATGCACACAAACAAGTCTTGGCAGAGCTACAGGAATAGATAACGAATCAGCTGAGAATTACACAGCTAAAGAAAGACAGTCTTGATTTAAATTCTGTACGCTTGAGCTCCATGGCGAGACACCTGCTAATGTACATCGGTGCAAGTTTCTGTCTCCTACATTGCAATATATGACTTTTCTACCTGATCAGTGGTTGTGGTTTTTCATGTAAGATATCGGAATGCTTTTTGATCAAAATCGTCCACGAAAGCCCCCACAGCAGACTCTTGCAGGGAGGCTTGAGAGTGGCTAGGGGGGGCCTTCAATGGTGTACAGAGGTCACAGGAGCAGGAGAAGTCATTCACTGGCCCCAAAAGAAGTTCTGATGTAAGTGTCGGAGTTTCTTATTGTGGGTATGCTCTGTGCTCTGTGTTGGCCCCTAACACATTTGCAGAGATTCAAATTTAGCCCACAGCCCCAAGGTTGTTAGCAAGAGTCCTGCCACCCCTTCGCTGCTGGCCAACCTCTGCCCACTGCAGTACTGGCTGTAGTAATGAGGTCCTCCTGCTGCTCTCTCCACTTTAAACTGTCCACTGCCAGCGGCTCGCGGCACATAAACTCCTTTTCTAGAATATCTGTGAGGAACCGGCCGAGCCGGTAAGTTAAAAGTGATTCGGACCTGTGTTAACGAGGTGTTTGGTGTTACGTCTTTCCAGGGCACGCGGGCGAACCACAGGTGCGGCCGATGAAACACACCTGCGACTCATCAGCGCCGCAGCTATTTTAGGAGTGCTTACGGGGGCACCGGCGTCAAGACGTTGTTAAAGCGGGAGGTGACGAGAGAGAGAGAGGAAAACCATTGCTGTCCTGAAGTTAAAGGTGGCCACAAGTCTCCTGTGAGAGGATTAATTTCCATTGTACTAAGAACGCCAGCGGATGACTGAGCGAAGCCCAGCACGTTACTGCGGCGTATTTTTGTTGGACTGCTTTTTCCTCCTGTGGAGCGCCTTCAGTTGCCTTTGTTGGACTCATTAAAGTTACTGCTGAGCTGCCAGATATCTGCGTTTGGGTCCGCTTCATTCCCGAGTGGTTCGTAACAATATCCACCTCACAGCCTCCCTTTTCTACTTGCATCCCTCTGCAGGACATGGCCAAGAGAGGGAATCTGTTGGTGTGGTGTGCAATGGTCTGCTCTAGTAGTCTGCTCTACTCTGAAGCTGTACAACTGGAGCTCATCTAGCCACTGGGCTACCTGCCCCTCAGGTTCTTTGAATGCCAGCAGCCATTGGAAGGCAGAGTGGTTTGTCCTCACTGAGAAAGGCCGCACAAGTAATACTTGAAATGTCAGAGGCCCTGGGTCTGTCAGATGATTCAGTATAACCTGCCCTCAGCAGCCCTTGTGACTGCACTATGGTCACCTCTAGCCAACTACACTCCACATGTTCTCTCAGCAGCCATCTCCAAGGCTACCTGCAAAGTTTGGGGATGAAGCAGCTGCGCCTGAATCCATAGTCCTAGGGGAAGGAGAGCCCTGATGAGCTGATCATACATCAGCTCACCCTGTACTTCTGCCGGCATTTGTGCATGAGCTCTATGCATTCTTTGTGCTTCTATTGCTCAGGTCATTACACAGCAGCTGAGGCTGGAGGCATTGACAGAAACACCTCTGTAAGCCCCCAGTAAAGCAACATAACACTCTGGCGTCTTCTGGCGTTAGCATCAGCAGGCAAGAGAAAGAGCATCATCTGTGAGGTATGGTGCCAGCTGCAGTGCATTAACTCAGACCAATCCTCTGCCCTAGCCAGTAGCTAGAATTGGGAATGAAAAAGGTCCCAGTCTGACTTGCCTTGGGTGTCTTGCCAGTGCCATATCCGTTGTCATGACAAAGGAAAGGAGGTAGAGGGAGCCATGCCGACTTTGTGGGCATCCTGGCTGCTGGCTGGCTTCTCTCAGGCTGCCCTTTAACTCACGTGAAGCATTTGCAAACTCCTTGGCCCAATTATGCACGTGGTATCAATGATACTGCATACCTTACAGCTCAATAAGTCACTTCTGACACCAGTGTAATGCTGTTCAAAATAACAGGAGACACTTCTCGATCTCACCGTATTGTTGTACTCCATAATGCAAACAGAGTTACGTGTTTTCACACCTGCTAAACAGGTCAACATCTTCTCTAATACATTCCCAGAACCCTTGTCTCTAGCCAATCCCCGGGGTGACTGGCATACTTGCTGTACAAAGACAGTAATGCAAGGAGCTTTCAATCCTATGCCCAGAACTCCAAAACAAATGAGCTCACTACACAAATATTGACAACCTGGAAAGAATTTTTTTCAGCTAATGACCCAACGACATTAAGTGAGTTTACATGCATAATCTCGAATTCCTACCTTAGTTCATTTACGTAACATGCGTGCGGACGCCTTAAGCCTTGTTCGCGCTACACCATTTTAGGCGTTGGCAACGTTGGCGACTCGCCCTCCCCCAAAGTGGGATGAGTCTGTCAGAGCCTGGCTACGCCGGCTTGTGTTTTTGTTTATTTCGGACAATGTTTTAGGTTTCCGCGCAGAGGTCCAGGCTCCAACTATGGCCGCGCACCTGCCGCCAATCTGATCATCAGTGGCTAATTTGAAGACGCTGCCAGCTGGTCCCCGCTGTTGGATCATCACGTTGCAAGTGTGGAGTGTTCCGAGCTGATTAAAGACTTTCCTGTGAGTTTCTCTCCCCGTAAACTAACCTCTCCTGTCCTCTTCTCTCCCAGGTGACCACGTTCCGTAGATGAGGATCGTTTTCCGTTCAGGTTTAACCACAATCTGTGCGTCCCACCCGACACGTTGTGGGTTGTCTTTCGTTTCCCCATTTTCCTTCCTTTGTTGGAGCGCCCTGTGTTAGTTGTGTCTAAATTTCATTTCTGCCTGCGTGCAGCCACATTAAAATCTGTTTTGATCATGAGTGAGCGTCGCTGTGAGTGTTTTTGCATCTGCGTCCTGCTTGCACCGTTCCTGAGTCACTAATCCACTCAGCAACTGAGTGCGAGCACCTCAAAGATGCGAGCTACGATGCTGGCGACTCCGTGTGGGGTGTCAAAACTGGATATCAGACCTGCTAGATATCCAGTTGGGTCGTAGGGATGTAGAAAGAGCTACAGCAAATGAGAGCAGACATGGGCATTGCCACAAAACAAGGAAGTGAAAAGGAGAAGTACAGCGGCTGTGGCACAGCAGAGCAACAACAAGAAACACAAGAAATTGAAGAATGGACTCAAGATCTCAATGGACACAGCGCTCGCTCTACCACAGCCGGCTGGAAAAAGGAAAGCTCATCTGGCGTGTAATGTGAACGGTCCGGCGTGTTGCCGACTCTGAAAGTCATGTCGTGTGAACTTAGCTTGATTGAAATCTGCCCAGAGAACTCCCAAAAAAGTCGGTCTAACACCCCAGATAACTCAGTTGTGAGTCGATTTACAAAAGCTTATTCGATCCCCGCATGCGCTACATTTCGCTTATATTACGCATCTCAAATGGGCTTTCTTTAATGCCAGGAAAAGCAATTTAACAAGTTGCCACTGCCCTGCAACATGTCCTCACTTCCCCGCCTTCGGCCACCGACCACTTCTACAGGTGAGAAAAGTAGTGGAGTTGGTCTTGTGGTCTGCGCTCCTAACTCGAGTGTTGCTCATAACATTGGTGTCAATTAAGCATTATAAATTGTTTCTTCTTTGACATAAGCCCCAGGGGTGGCTTGACTTCACCCATAGTCCAACTACTGCTAAAGCCTTGTTCTCAATACACGACTTTCCGAGTCGGCAAGGCGCCGGGTAGTGTGAACGGCGGGAACATTGGGTGTTCACACTACAATACTCGTCGGAGACGGGAGTGTCACAATCGTCAGGAGGCGTGATCGACTGCGCTGCCAGTCATCTTCATCTGAAATACAGAAAGATTGGCTTATATTTGCACATTAAATTAGCGCCGTATTTAGCGTGTGCTGTGCTGTGTCCACTGAGATCGTAAAAACCTTTCTTGAATCCATTCTTCAATTTCTTGTTGTTTCTCTGCTCTGCCGCAGCCGCTGTACTGCTTCTTTTCACTTCCTTATTTTGTGGCAACGCTCATGTCTGCTCTCATTAGCTGTAGTTTTTTCTACGTCACTATGACCCGACTGGATATCTATCAGATTTGATATCCAGTTTTGCGCCTGCGACTCCGTGCGGGGCATCGGTAGGGTCGTTACTCAAGTCTTAGAGGTACTTAAGATCAGTCGCCAAGCAGATTAGTGATTTACCTCAATTTGGGTGAGGGCGAGTTGCAAATTATTCACGCCGATTGAGACAACTGGTGACTATCACAGACTACAGGAGACCATCCCCGCACCCAGCAGAGAACAAAAGGCTGGCTGAGGAGTTCTACTACAGTTTTCACACCCATCCCCACTATACCTACACACTCCATCTGTTGTGTACCTGCACCACAGACCCCTCCTCCTTCCCCCGACTGATCACCCCCTGTCTGCCCTGAAGATCTGCGCAGATTATGTCTGTCTGCTGTTTCAGAGGCTGAAGATTAGGAAGGCTCCAGGACCTGAGTTTCATCCTCCTGTGGGAACACTTGGCGTGACCAGTTGAGACCGATCTTAAACAGATCATCGGAGTTATGCAAACTCCTCTCTTGCTTAAAATGCTCCGCCATAATCTCGGTCCCCAAAGGGCCTCCATCAGAAGATTCAAAGAGTAAAGATCCATGGCCCATGACATCTGTGGTCACGAAATCCTTCGAATGACTGAGGCTGGGTTTTCACAGCACAATTTTTTTGAGTCGACGGGGCGCCCAGTCCTTCACACCGCGCAACTCGACAGGATTGGCGGGAGCATTGGCGCTACAATACTCGTCGGAGACGGGAGTGTTCACTCTTTGTCAGAAGGCGTGACCGACTGTGCTGACAAGGGAAGTACGAGGAAGTACCAGCCTTCTGTCCTGAATTTTGTAAAATAAATTTCCCCCACAAAATGCCACGTATAGTCCAGTGCAAATTATATGTTATTTTTCTTATTTATGACGCAATTTTTGACTGATTCAACTCTGGTGGGATTCATAGTCTGTAAAACACAATACTTACGATGTATTTTTTCAAGCACATCTTTTTATTAACAGAGCAAAAAATAAATAAAAATAACACACACAGCAAAGGAACTATGTACAGCTCAAAAATACAATTACCAAAATATAGAGGAGAGGACTACACAACTTCAAATGCTTTCATCAGGGTCAAAACTATGTAGTCTTGGCAGAAAACTTTCGTGTGGCAGCGACAAAGTCCGCCAATGCTCCACCAAACTTTCCAGAATCTCCTGTGTCCACTGACCTCGCAAAACCATTTTTCTATTTCCTGTTGTTTCGTGTTGCTTTGCTCTGCTGCAGCCGCTGTACTGCTCCATTTCACTTCCTTATTTTGCGGCCACGCCCACATCTGCTCTCATTGGCTGTAGCTCTTTCTACGTTACTATGAGCAGCCTGGATATCTCGCAGGTTTGAAATCCAGTTTTCGTCGCGCGGGGCGTCGCCAGGCTCATCACTCAAGTCTTCGAGTACTTAAGCTCAGTTGCCAAGCGGACTAGGACTCACCCCAATTTGGGTGAGGGCGAGTCGTGGCGGCTAAGGTGCCAAAAATTGTGCCGTGTGTACCCGGCTTGATTTTACACAGTAAAAAGGTCAGTTGTGGATACTGTGAATATTGGAGTGCCAGTAATCTTATGGCACATTGATTCTGCACAGACACACCATGTCCACATCCTCTTTGTGGATTTCAGCTCTTTCTCCATCACGGGTGTGTTTGCTCCTCGCTGCTCTTCTCCTTGAACACCAACGACTGAATCTCAAGTGACCCGTCTGTTAAACTGCTTAAGTTTGCAGAAAAGACCACCGTCATTGGCCTCACTAGTGTGGGTGATGAGTCAGCTTAATGATGTGAGGCTCCTGGTGCAGTCAGAACAACCTGGAGATGAACGTGCTCATAACTGGAGATGACAGTAGACTTTATAAGGACCCCACCCCAACCCCATTCTCAATAACAGTCTGTCTGTAGTTGTACATTTTTGGAGGTGCACATTTTGCACACTTAGTCTTTGCACATCTAGCTTGCTGTTATTTGCTGTAATTTGCCACACCGGTTTTTACCCTAGCCCTCTTGCTGTAAATATATTGTAGTATATTTTATTTATATATAGTATTTCTATTCTATTGTGGAGTCATTCTGGTTTCTGGGTTTGATAATCCCCTTGGGCTGTGGTGCTGCCTCATAGACACGGTCTGCAAAAAGGCACAGCAGAAGATGTACATCCTGAGGCTGCACAGGAAGTTCAGCCTGCCTCACAAACAGCTAGTTCACTTTTACACTGCAATAGTACAGCCTGTTTACTGCGCTCCCATCCCTGTTTGGTTTGGCTCTGCCACCAGACTGCAGCAGATGATCAAGTCTGCAGAGAAAATCATAGCGACCAGTCTGCAATCTGTCCAGGAGTCATAGCAGTCCAGAGTCAGGAAGAAATCTCTGCAGACCCCCGGACACAAACTGTTCGGAAGCCTTCAGAGACAGAGCCCTGTACCGAAACCACAACACACAACAAAAGTGTCCTTCCTCTGCCTGACAGCATGTTAACCCTCCTCCCCCACTATACTTACTTATACTTCATATACAAACACAAAACAACTGCATATAAGAAGAATTCCTACTGTTGTTATTTTTAATTTATTCATAACATTCATAATATGTATTATAATATTGATATTTTTCAGATATTTTCTGTACAGTATTTAGTATCTTAGTTTAATATTTAGTGTTTTAGTATTTAGTATTCTCCTGAGACGTGCATGCCCTTGTGTGTTTCCACTTCCGAGATTAATAAAGTAGATTAATGAAGTATGTATGTATGTATCTATCGACTCGCATTCGTTGTATGTCACCATATAGGGTAAAGCTGATGGTGATTATACACATGTACTTACATACAAACATACATGCCTACACACACGCATATAAACATCGTGTCTACACGTGGCTATGTATATATAAACACATATATGTGTGTATTCTCCCCCATTGACGCCCTCCGCCCGTTCTCTTCCTTCCAGACTCCGCCTCCCGAGCCTCCCTGGTCTGTCATCCAGCCGTTGCAGCCATTTTATTGTGAAGCAGTTTCCGTGAACCAACGAATGGAGGATGCCTTAAACACCAACGTTAAAAGGTAATTTCGCCTATTTTCTCGCGGACTCTCAGTCGCTTCCCCTCTGGATTAACTGACGTTAATTCAGCTCCGGGTTAACCAGTATGTCAGCTCTTATCTGCCCGTCTGGCCGGAGGGCTGAGGCGGTCTTTCCAGACAGAAACCGCTCAGCAGAGGAAAGACTGCTGTTCAGTGACCGAGGCTGGTGGCTGGCGCGTTCAACTATGTCCGAACAATGACGGTATATTGTAAACTAGCGTCAAAAGTTTCAAGTTAGCTTGTGTGTGACTATTAAAATAAGGAACGTGCTACCTGGCCTTACTTTAAGGGCGCTGTTTAATCCATTTTTTTCTTACTCATTCCTGTAGTCAGCAGACCGTAAGGGGGCGCTCGAGAAGCGATAGCGAACGTTTGCTAGCAGTGGTACAGTGTTGACACCGCTTTCCGGAAAAGGTCATAAAACACATTCATGTTTGTCATAACTATTTTATATGGTCACATTAATAGTGTACAGGAAAAATGACTCCAGATTATTTGCAGTTAATTGGCAGTATCCCTGTTTTACTCCCTGTGTTTTAGGGCGTAAAATGACGCTTTTCCGTTACACACTGTCGGCACTACAAGGCTGGACTTAACATGATGAGGTACTGTCCTGGTGGCTTTCTATCATAATTGAGTATCACCTGGATCAGGGTGGGATCTTCTAAAGCCAAGTACACACGGCACGATTGTCTTAGACACCACGACTCGCCCTCACCCAAATCGGGGTGAGTCACTAATCCGCTTGGCCACTGAGCTTAAATACCTTGAAGACTCGAGTAATGAGCCTGGCGACGTCCCTGCACGGAGTCGCAGACGCAAACCTGGATATCAAACCTTCTAGATATCCAGGCTGCTCGTAGTGGCGTTGAAAGAGCTACAGCCAATGAGAGCAGACATGGGCGTTGCCGAAAATTAAATGGTTGAAACCCATTTGAAGTTGTGTCGTCCTCTCATGTTTTTTTGTAAATTGTAATTTTTGAGCTGTACATAGTTGTTTTGTAGTTTTAAAAAAGGTGTGCTAGTCCGTGTTTTTCGAACTGTAAGTCCCCCCGGAGTTGAATCAGTCAAAAAATGGGTCATGAATAAGAAAAATAAACTGCACTAGACTATAAGTGGCATTTTGTGGGGGAAATTTATTGTTACATAACCTAGGCCCAACAACAGACATTTCATTTGTAAGGGCAAATTACAACAATAACAGTAGAACAAAGAACAAACCCTGGAAACGGAGCGCAGTCGATCACACCTCCTGATGGAGAGAATCGCGCCGCGTGAACACTCACGTCTCAGACGAGTCTTGTAGTGTGATCGCCCAATGCTCCCGCCGATCCTGTCGAGTTGTGCGGTGTGAACACCCGGGCGCCCCGCCAACTCAAAAAAATCGGGCCGTGTGTACTTGGCTTTAGCTAGGCACTCTGAACCTTTTCTGATGTTATTGTGGTGCAAACACTACACAACTATGGAGGACATGGATAATTTCAGCAACCACCTCTGATAAGTGTTTGGTTGTACCATTGGCTTTTTTCTTACCAGGGTCTCAACAAAAAGGCAGAAATCATAATGCAGTCAATTCTTTATTACTGTCGGCAGCAAAATACAGACTGTTGTATTTTACATTGTGTAAAGTCCATACTGTCCATACTGTAGTAAGCCTCTATTGTGTTATCCAAAATTAGATCTCTCTGTGTCAACTGGACTGAAAGGTTTCTTTGAAAACGTTTCGCCCTCTCTCCAGAGAGCTTCTTCAGTTCTAAGCTTGCTGGGGCAGAGCTTGAAAATATAGCCCTGTGGACCATCGGCATGTTAATGGCCCGGGTGGTCACCTGAGAGTCGTTGGCAGGGTTGTTCTCCTAGTTTCAGTTGGGGTGTTTCCCCTTTGTCTGTTGGGTCACATGGAAATGAGTCACCAGGTCTCGTCAAACGTTTGGATTGTTGACGAAGAGAGTGGAGGACTGTGTTGTACGTGGGTGATAGTAAGTGCCTTAGTCCACCACCTCTGAGGTGCCAACGACCTTGCCAACAACTCTCAGGTAAACTAACATGCCAGTGGTCCACAGCAAGTTTAGAACTGAAGAAGCCTTCTGGAGAAAGGGCAAAACGTTTTCAAGGAAACCTTTCAGTCCAGTTGCAGTTGCACACAGAGAGATCTAACTTTGGATAACTATGACCTGGATGAGTGAGAATCTACACAGACATCTTGCACCTCTATTGTGTTACTTTTTTTTATCACTAACTTGGTTTCTTTAGATCCTGAATTTACATCAATGGCCTAGACTAGCCAAATCATTAAGCGTGTTTCCATTCGCATCAAATTGGACTAAACTTCTCGCTCGATTCTTGTGAATTGTGAATTCTTTATGGAACCAGACTTTCTGTCTACAAAGCAGTTAACTTAGTTGCTTTATTAGGTGGTGATTTGATCTGTTTTACTTTGTTGTTCTTGGGCCACACCGCTTGAAGTTTTACATCACACCACAATAATCCATAAAGAGGTTAGCCAGCAAGGTAGCAACCAACGCTGTGCCTGTCCATCAACTTTAAAATGCTACGTTATTTCAGATAAATCAGCATCATGGCGATCTCCGTGACCTTCCAGATATACTTTGCCATGGTTCACTAGGTTCCTACTAGTTGCCACTTCAGAAAACAGACTATTTGTAAACAACTCGGTGGGATTTTTCTCCTTCCAGATCAGCAAAATGTGAAATGTAGCGCGTGCACAGCGCATAGGCTAGCTCACAGTCCACGTGTTCTCACACATCGACTTACAACCAAGCTATCTGGGGGTGTTTTTCTGACTTCATTCAGAGCTCTCTGGGCCAACTTTAGTCGAGCTGAGGCATCTATTATACATGAGAATAGAATAAAAGTACTTTTATTCATCCCAGACATGGGAAATTGACTTGTCAAGTCCTTTTTTGTAATCAAACTAACGCAGGGATTTGGTATTCTTGCATGCAAGTTTACATATTTTCTTTCTTCTTGGAAACGAGTATAATATTCTTTTTTTGCAGAGTAATATCACCACCAATGGAATAAGATAAGAGATGCTAAAAGTAACAAAACACTCACAACCCTCTGTCAAACTGGCTTGGGTTGAGGCCTCTTTGGATGTTGGTTGTTGCTGTCAATAGGATCCATTCAATTTAACCTCTTTCACTCCTTTTTGTACAACCCACTTCATCATCTGTGGTTCTTAATTGTCCAGTAATAGTCCTTGTTGTTTTCAGGTTTTTCTCGTTATCATGTTTATGTCCGCTGGTAGCCCTGAGCTTCCATCAGCTCAGATACCTCTTGGTAAACCTTATTTTTAGGTTGCATATCATAGTGCCCTCTCATCTTCTACATAGCTCTAAAACATACGTGCCTCGTTTCTGGACCACAACGTAGCCTTGCTTGTAGCCATTAAAGACACATTTTGTAGCTGTTCTGGATTTTCAAAATGTGTATTTGAGTCTTCTAAAACGGGTCACCCTCTCCAATCCCTGGACTGACCGGTGATTTACCATATTTGCTTTGACAGCCCACTTTAAGCCCCAGCCGAGGTAATAAGAAATTGCTTTGTACCGCTAGTCAAAAAGCCTGAAAAGCGTACTCTGTTGAGGTAAGTCGCGCATAGTAGGTACAAATGGAAAAGTGAAAAAAATACTTTCCCAGCACTTAGTGGGAATAGACAGAAGCCCCAATGAGAATGGGGAAATTCTCACCATCACAGAATGTGGACCATGCTGAGATTTTTTTCAGTTTATTTAAATTAATTAATTTAGCCAATAAGGGAAAAGTCAATGAAAACAGTCTAACCAAAAACTGTGGCCTGAATGCCCCTTCCAACTATACAATGGTCGACACAAGAGATGTACACAGTTCAACTTATCAGGGATCAAATTGTTTGACCTTATGCACTACTACTACCACTATAAATACTATAGCTACTGCTATTTGAAGAATGTATAACTCAAGTTGCAAGGCTGTTACATACTTTTTATTTTTCTGAAGGATGCATAAAGGAAAAAACACATTTCATACACACTACTGCTCTGTGGCCGTCACACTGCCGTAACTGTTACCCTCGATGCTTATCTGTACAGGCTGTTTGTGAGACGCTCTCCGTCTGTGCTCAAGATTTAGGCTGCTTTTTTTCCACAAACTGTTACCTACTCACGTGTCTTTGTAACATATTTCCTCATTGTGTCGGACAGCTGTTCTTTACAACTATCAATTGTTTAATCACCAGTGGGAGAGACATTTCAGTTTCATTCCGCTATTGTACCACTTGTACAAGCATTTTTGGACACCAGTTGAGAATAAATTCCACCCTGATAAAATGTCAAGAATCTGCGAAAACTCGCAAACCAGGCTGAAAATTTGGAGACACTGTATCGACGAGACATATAATGAAGGTGGGAGGATGTAACAGGTAGCTTTTAAAAGGTGTCCAGTTTTATTTGATAAAATTGATTAAGCCACTAGCTGTCCAGCAATGCTAACAGAAAAACATGAGTGGTAAGATTTCAGTGGTATTTATTTTTATTTGGTCACAGGTCATAATTTTCTGTCAACTTTTTTTGTTCTTTTACCCTCCTGCTTCAGTTTATGTTACACCCTATGGATGAGTATCAAAATAGAGTTATTGTATATACAATATATACTGGACTGAACCAGACCGACAAGTAAAGTGGGTCAAATTTATTTTGAACAAGTTGTCAGTTTTCACAGTAACTGTGTTTCTAAATCTGAACATTTGAAAGAAGCCACAATGCACAGCTTCAGAGAAAATGGAATGGTGCAGGGAAAAAGTGCATATTGAAATTGATTTCATGTTTTGCTCCTAGATTCTCAGTGTGTGGAGAAAACTGGTCACGTGTACTGCTCAGGTGTGATTTCTGCCTGGTCTTCCAAGGGGTTGTGCCATGCAAATCCGCTTCTCTGTGCAATTTCTTCCATGTGAAAACAGCGTTTCAATCAAATGATATCATATTAAATGACTATTATTATGAGTTCAATTTGACTCTGATCTGACCAAACTGTTTTCTTCCTGAATTTCACAGACTTGTCCAAATGCGCAGGAAAAGGATTTTTAAGACTGTATCAGATTTGTTGATCAGTCCATTTTGTTTGAATTGTTTCTGTGTGATTCTGCTTTACAATTATTCTGTGTATTTCTTTGACAGGAGTAGAAAAAGGGCAAACATGGAAGACAGCCCTGTGGTTGGCCGACCACTGGCATTTGCCAGTGAAGAGCAGAGGGCATTTCACTCGTGGTCCCGAATCTCATCTGCAGGGCGTAATGTCCTTCTGGATGCTCTGAAAATATTTGATCCTAAGTCCTGTGACCTTTCAAATAGCGATGAACTGGTAACATTTCTGCAGGACCTGTGCATGGAGGGTCACAAACCCACTGTTCTACGCAGCAAGGACGTGTATGGATACCGTTCGTGCACAACCCAACTCCTGACTAAGGACATGTTGAGGCCTCCCAACAAGAACCTCAAGTCCATGGCAAAAAAAAGAGCAAAAAGGCCCTTGACCAAAAAGAAAGAGGTGCACCCATCCTGGAACACCTCAGAGAGAAGCAGTCCAAGGATTCAAGGAGTCCGTCCTCCAGAATTGGACCGTTATGCCATATTCTCCAGTCAAACCTCCGGTTGTACTGTAGAGCTGCAGCGGGTACGTCGGCTGCAGCCCTACCTCAGACTGACCAACATCAAAGGCCTGTCAGGTTGCCACACCGCAAGGCTCCAGATCCACACTTCCTGGGACTCAGAGACAGCCGCCCTGGTTTCCGTAGAGCAGCAACAACCTCCAACACTTTCAGGAATACCTTTGCAGCCTTCACAGAATGGTGGGGTGTCACCCACTAAAGCTGTGGCCTTGCTTAACCAGAAGAGCTTGTCTTGTCCCCTTCGACTGGATTGTGCTCTAATAGGAGATTCTGCTCCAGTTTTTTATACCAATGGCCGGGAGTTCCCAGACACTCATACACAGTTGACCTGTAATCGCTGGAAGAGCCATAGCCACCAACAGGGTGGTCAGGGTCCGAAAGAAATGAACGGTCTCACCAAAAATAACTGTAAAGACAAGAACAGCGTTAGATGGAAGGTGATAAAAGTGGATGACTCTCGTTCGGTGGCTGAAGCCCTCAGAAAAGCAGAGAAAATCCTGCAGGTCAACCTGGCTCCAGTGATTCAGATCCAGCCTCTTGTCATGCTTGGCGACTTCAGATTCAAGAAAAAATGACTGTTGATTGTTGTACACCTTTGAGCAGTGTTTTGCATCACTTAGCCTCTCCTCTGCTGAACTCAAGTGTTTAAAACAGGCGTTTAGCGTAGGCTTTTGTCTCTTATCTCTGTCGAGGCTTGCAAGTACAGATTTGATATCTGGTATGAAGTTTGGTGCCTGGGCAGAAAGTGTGCCGTTGCTCTTCCCAGCTGACTAGGAGATTACCATCAGCCAGACGCTGGTGCAGATGTGTGAAGAGTGGCTTGTGTTGTTGGTGTGTTGGGTACAGCATACAGATGCATACAGATGCGGTCACTCGGGCCCCTCTACAACACGCCGGGTGCCCTAACCCCACACTGGGTGCTGCTTTTCCAACACCAGGTTTCAGAGTCCTCAAACACAAGTGTGTTTGGTCATTGGTGGGCAAATGATTTCTGTATGTTTTCAACTCAAAAAGCATTTACAAAGAACAAAATCGGACATGAGTCTAGCACTAGATTAAACGCTCGATCCTTTGTTTGAAAGATTGTGCTCCACAAAGTCTTCATTTCATATTTTAAGCTCACACTGAAACAAATACAGTAATTCAGCTACACAGATGGGAATATAAGTTATTAATCACATTTGTGTGTGTCTTCCTTGACAGTTCTTCCGTTTTCTTGCATGGACTTGGCCCACCTTCATAACGAGATGTTCTCGTACACCAGATGCAAAAACCTAAACGTGATCTTATCATGCGACGTGACCATCTGCTTTTCGAGGTTTCATTTTGCATTTCTGTCCCAGATTAGCCACCGTGTTGTTTAGAAATGAATGCCTTGGTTGATAAGTCTGTCATGAATTCTTACCTGAAGTAGTTGGACTGTTTATTTGTCGTAACCACTTAAAAACGCAGCATTAATATTTGGTTACCTGCATTCGGCTTCGTTAAACAGTTTTTGTTTCATGCATTTCTCATCTGTTATCAACTTTTTCTATTCCAATTTCAAATGCACTTTGGGAGAAAGACCGTTGTTCATTGTAACCTGTTTATGTACTTTATTGTTGTTAATGTTCCTTTTTACTAGGATTGGTAGAAAATAAATAGGATTTTGTCAGTTTCATTGAGCTCACCCAAATTTTGCCCTGCAGGTTAAAGCATACACTGAAATGAAACTGAGGCGTTTCCATTCGGCCCTGACGCAAAATTCAAAACGGTATAGTTCATTTATAAAAGCAATAAACTTGATTTCCCCCCACACCCCCAGTGTGTAGAAATGGTGACGGCATAAACTATCCAAGGTGAAAATGTACTTGACAAAAATAGATTAAATTTGTTTAAGTCAGTCTGGAGATTATTGTGGAGTGATACAGCTGTCTGCCCCTTGTGTTTAAACTCAGACCATATCAATGTTTGCTACATATTTCCACCCTTCAGGTGAATTTAACTTTTAAGAAGTCTTTTTTTAAATTTTTTGGTCTACATTGTGATGTTCACCAGTCATCACTTGTAGACTTTGGTTCTGATGGATTGTTTTGCACCACAATTCTATATTATTGCATTTTTTACATATTTAAGTTTTTGTTCAATAAAATGCCTTTGAAAATATTTTTTTGTTTGTTTCATTCAGAGCATGAGTTGTTCTACCGTGCACAGTATGATGTGTTGCACTACGGAAGGTGAATTTGATAAGAATGTTGGTATTCTAGACTTACTAAAACACACATCGGCAATAAAGGCCACATTTGCCAATCACGTGAATAAATGTGAGCCACGCTAAACATTTGACAGTAGAGATACCTTTAGCTCTGAGTTTGGTGGTACTCATTTGCAAAAGGAATGATAATATGGATTTTCAGTATGTCAACATAGCTGAAGTATGTAGCAACGTTATGAGGTCCTGACCAGCTAAAATTGCCTTTCCATCCAGTCTCTGTCCAGTTGTAAATGTGTAGAGAAAGAGGTCAGTGTGTACGTCCAGCAGACAATTCAGTGCATTAGCACATACGTTTTATTCCATTTTATATATTTTTTTATTCTGGTCTATCAGTGACATAAAGGTCAAGAGTATTTTACTGAAAATTAAAGAAACAAAATAATTTAAGTAGTCCAGCTCGTCTTTTTACACATGAACTTCGTCACTTTTTTTTGCGAATGTGCACGGCCACTTACAAAGCTGAGGGGAATAGCCTGTGTTTAGGATTTTTTTATTTTTTTTTCTAAAAGGGAGAGTTAGTCACTTAAAAATACAAAAGTGTGTAAGGGAATGACTTTCATATATTAGTTTCAGTTATTGGTGGGATTAAGATGTGGACCAAAACATGTAGAAACCATTAAAAAGACCTTTTGTTTAACACCTGCTAAAACGATGACGTCTTGCCTTTTTGCTTGTTTTTTTTTTTTTTCTGGGATCTGTCTCTCCTCCGACGAGCTCTCTGTTTCAGCGCTCCATCCCTCTTTGACCCTGTCCAGCCTCACCTGCCCCAGCCTCCAGCCTTAGTTTTCCCTTTGTTTAAATTTTGCTAAATAAACCCTGAAACTCCCCCGTGTGTGCTTTTTGGGTCCGGCTCTTGGCATTCGCCACCTAACAAACACCAATAACACCACGTAATTAAAGGCTTTGCCAAATGTCCATATGAGATGAACTGAATGTGCAGAGTTTTCCTCCACTCGTGTGTGTTTTTAACAAAAATAATACGTAATCTTGAACAGATAGATGTTTTTTTTTTTTTGCTCTGCCAAATTTTTATGATGGAACTGAAATGAAAAAGTATTACTGTGGCAAGAGGGTCTTAAAGCTGTCCTCTGCTGCTGTCCTCTGAGGGTGTCGCATATTCACCTGACTAATATACTTTCATCATGTCTTTGGTGAAGCAACCACGACTCCATCTGTAAAGATGCGTAAATTAAAGACTTTTTCTGTTTTGTTGAAATGTTTCTCAAACTGAGCATTTAAATTTATGAAAAGTGGCAAGTTGTCAGGATGTCTTTGTCAACAATTGCGGGGACAATTTTTGGCAGGAAGAACCTGCATGAAAAATACAGAAATGCTACAAAACAGAGCTGAAATTCCAGTCAGAATTCAGTTGAAAATGTTCCCGTGTTCCCTACTGCTCCTTTCAGATTGTTCTTTATAACATTTGAATTGATAAGTGTGGATTCCTTCATACAAAAGACAGGTTTTTTTTTGTACCAGATCTCTGTCAGATAATGCTGTAGCAACATTTAAGGAAGTGAACTCTTTATTAACCTCTTGACCTCTGGACAGAGAGCTGTAACTCTACTCTTAGTCCTGCTAAAGTTTTCTCTTGTTGAAGGTGCAGCAGCCTCATGTGATACATGTGAGGTTTGCTTCTCGGTGTAATTCACGGTTTAAGACCCTCAAGCAGGAAACATGAAGATTGGAAAGGAAATTATAGTCTGACATATAAAAATGGCCCTTTTGAAAACTGGAACTCCTTGTTGTTCTTCCAGCTTTCCCTTCCAGCACTATAGCCAGGCTAAGAGACTTAGCAGTGAATCTTCAAAAGCCTCTCCTCTAATAAATTTATAAGCATTAGATGAAATAAATGTAATTCATACTTTGATGTGTATTTGATCCTAAACTCCTCAGAAATAGATGTTGAGTACATCATTACTCTGGACGCCATTTCTCTGGCCCGCTGATCCAAGATGCATGCAGCTCCAGTTCTGACAGGAATCAGCAAAAGTGATCACATCTCACTACCACAGCTAAAGCAACCATCCGGACACCATTAGACACGACCTGGCCCAGAAGATGCAAGAGAAAGATGTGAGCTGGGCTCCCTCTTGCAGGATAAGGTTGAGGGAGCACTTGTCCGGTCACGCTTCCTTCAGCTTAAGTACATGGATGTTCCCCACTTCTTTCTTATTCGGCCTTGAGAGATCGACAGCGCAGAGGAGGCAGATGACCTGTCTAAAGCTCCCTGGAGGAGGGATAACCACCAACCCTGTGGAGATGATTAACCATGCAGGGGAATTCTACACTGACCTCTTTGCTGCAGGGAGTTGCAATCTGGAGTGTCGGGAGGAACAACTTGGGGGACTTCCACTTCTTTGCCTGGAGGGAAAAGCAGCTCTGGACTCTGAGCTTACTCTGGAGGAGCTCACAGAGGCTGTAAACCAGACGGCTTCAAATCGGGCACCCGGGATCGATGGTCTCTCCAGGGATTTTTTCAGTCATTTCTGGAACATCTTAGGAGCCGACCTGCATGGAGTCATGTTGGAATGCTTTAAAACCGGCTCTCGTCCGGTGTCTTGCCAGCGAGCAATGCTTTCTCTGCTACCTAAAAAAGGGCTAACTAAAGAACTGGAGGCCGGTCGCCCTCCTCTGCACAGACTAAAAGGTGCTTTTTAGGGTCCTGTCAAATAGGCTGGAAAACATCCTGGCAATGTTTGTCCAGTTCGATCAGACCCACTGTGTTCCCGATAGGTCTATAATGGATCACAATGCAGCGAGGAATCAGACAGGGTTGCTCTTTGTCAGGTCAGCTTTACAGCCTGGCCATTGAGCCCTTGTTGTGCAGGGTGAGAGGACGACTAAAGGGCCTTTCGTTTCGGGGGCCCTTAGAGCTTGACAATCCTCTGTCAGTCTCTGCTTATGCAGATGATGCTAACATCTTCATCTGCAGGAGGATGTTGAGTGTTTGTAAGAGGCCGAGAAAGCCTCGCCTGCACAGGTGAACTGGGCAAAGAGTGAGGCTCTGTTGATGGGAGGGTGGAGGGGTAAAGCAGTGCCCAGTCTGCCTGGTGGACTTGAGTGGGGAAAGTGGGGTGATTTTGGGTACAAACAGCTTTAAAGCAAAAAACTGGGAGGGAGCGAGGCGAAAAGTGCCCCCCCCCCCCCGGTTGTCTAAGTGGAACTGGCTACTACCTCAGATGTCATATAGGAGAAGAGTTCTGGTTGCCAACAACTTGGTTGCCTCGACTCTCTGGCGTAGACTCATTGCACTAACGCCACGTAGAGGTCTGATGGATGACATCCAGGAGGACATTGTTGATTTCTTCTGGTCTGCTTGGCATTGGATCCGAGCAGCAACACTCTAGTTGGCAGTAGCTGAAGGTGGACAAGGTCTCGTTAACATTCATGCAAGAGTTACTGTCTTCAGCTTTCAAACTGCCAGAAGACTCCTCTACGACTGTGGTCCAACCTGGCTGGATACAGCCAAGCTCCTCTTGAGGCGAGTTGGTGGGTTGGGCTATCACAAGCAACTCTTCCTCCTACAGCTTGAAGAGGTAGACCTGACAGGACGTCCACCCTTTTACTACTCGTTCCTTCAGACTTGGCAAGTGGTAAGGATGACCCACTCGTTGGATGAAACACCAGGAATGTGGCTGTTCAGCCATTACAGCTTCCCATCTCTTCGCACCAGCCACAGAGGACTGGCGGGAGGGAGGAGGAAAGCTGCTCTCTTTTATGACCCTAAGCCTGACAAGTTCCATGATGCAGGGAAAATGGTCATCTATCAGCTTCTTGTGAAGTTGCTGAATAGAAGGTTGTTGGAGGGAGTCGGGGAGTGGAGGTGGAAGTGGAGTGAGTTTTTTGGTCCAGATTCTTCTCCAAAAGGCAGCTGGAAGTGCCGGTGCAAGCTGCCTCTTGAAAAGTGGGCAGCAGACCTCCAGTGGAGGGTTGTACATGGGGCTACAGCTACAAACAGATAGAGGGCGCACCTTGATCCGGAGCAGGTTTGGTAACCTTTCCTAAGTTAGCCATTTTGCTTGCTTGGAAAAACAGGACCCCGGGAGTGGGGGGGGTTTGGAGCTAGTCCCCATGCTGTATGGACTTGTGAAGGCTCGACTGAGGGCGGAGTCTTCAGCCAGAAATGGGCTGTGAGGGGGTGCTCTGCTCTGTGGGCTAGTATGGACAGCTGTTTATTCATTTTTGAGCTTATATGTGTTTTTGAGCTCTTTGATTTTGTTGCTTACTTTTTTATTCATTTTCTTCTTTAAAATGATGAAGTGACAGCATTTTATGTTTTTCATCTGTCTTGGTCCAATAAAAGAATTCTAAAAACCAAACCTCTGCTCTCTTCTCTCCTCATTTGTAAGTCAGTATTTTTCTGTAGTTTTCTCTCTCTTTTTCAGTAGTTTTTTCTCTCTCTGTCTTTATTGAAGAATATCTTGAAGTCGGTGTTTACATCAAAGACTATCCTAGGGTTAGTATTTCTACTGAGTATTGTTGATTTGATACCTGCTCACTCACTTTCGGCCGCACTGACCCCCTCAGTTTTGTCTTCAGCCCCTCCACCCCCACAGACGACCTGTTGGCTCCAAAACCAAACTGGTTTGGGTCAAATGTAGGAGAGATGATGCAACTCTCACGCTGTGCAGAGACGTGGTCAGACTGACCCAGGCTGGGTAGCGGTTTAGCCCCGTCAGCTGTTTGTTAGCTAGTGTTCTCGCTCCTTTGGTAGCACACTTCACATGCTGGTTTCACTTAGGGAGCGCTGGTTTTAGGTCTCTGATTAACAGATAGTCAGGATCCATCTCTTCTGATGGCTAACGCGAACTGTCCAAGGGCAGAGTTAACATTCTCATCCAATGGAATGTACACAGCCACAACAAACAGGGTTGTTTAGCCTGTGCTTTCTGGCAATATTATCCGTATATTATATTGTTTGTGTAACAGACCCTGATGGGAGAGCTGTTCTATGAAGGACACTGCTGCTGTGTTCTGCTCTGCTCTGTCTGCTTTGCTGAGTTTTTGTCTTTTGGCTTTAGGGTCTTTGTTCTGTGTCGCCCCACTTTGCTTTCCTCAGTCAGCTTCACCGTATTGTGCTTCAGTTGGCACTGCTAACGGCGTTGCAGAATTTCAGCGGCTTGTTTGTCCTAGTGGACTCGTCTGCGAGGCCAGGGGTTTGCTTAACAGGTTTTTTTTTTTAATTTTTTTAACTGATTTTCTCTAATAACCCACTGTGAGTGCATGTATTCTATCCCTGTTTTGTTCTTTATAGTTTGCGTTTCAGGAACACCACTTGTGTTTATTGTTGTGTTAATTCCTTTAACTGATTAACTTTGTGACTGATCTGTTATTTGGTTATGTCATTGTTGGTTATTGAGGTTTTGCATCCCGCTAATTTTATTTTCTCTTGCTTTAGTTGCTCAGAGCTGTGGTGTTCCTGGTGTCTCGCTCCTCCCCATCCAGAACATCCCCTGTTCACGGTTTCCCCCTTCTCAGGGTGTGTTTTGAGTGTGAGCACCACAGATGACTGGGGTGATTTCATTTTTTCATTGCCATCCAAAAGCAGGTGGTTGATTCATGTCCACACCAGTAAGGCTCAGTGACGAGACTCGAAAGTATCCATATGCGAGAGTTCAGTCCTCTTTACTTTTAACATACTCTTTAGCATCCTGTAGAGGATTAAAGAAGGCCTTCCGCCGTTAAACTTATTTTTATTAATAGTTTTGCGTGGCATTAGCTTGTTGGTCACTTGACTTGGCTGAGGTCACCTTGAGGTCATTATTTAGTCCAGGGGTCGGGAACCTTTGTAGCTGAGAGAGCCAAAAAAGTCACATTTTTTAAAATGTATTTCCATGAGAGCCATAAAATAGTTTTTAACTCTAAATGTGTACATTTTTAAACAAGACCGACAATTTTAGAGTCTAAGAGGTCTCTGAATTCATTTTTGTTCTTAATAACGTTGTTACACTGAAGCTATCCAAATAAAATACTTCTTACCATCAACGCCGCTTCTGGTGCTGCGTGGTTTTGCTGATGCTTTATATTCTGCTTGATATGCGGTGAATTTGAGCTTCATGCAGGCGTTGGGTGAATGTTTGGGCAAACTCGAAATAAAACTACGTTGACACATTTATCAATGAAGAGTTTAAATGATCTTAAACGGACTTACGTGTTTTGTTGTGGGCGGTAGTGGACATTTTTTTTTTTGTTTTTACTGTGCGCTCCAATGAGTGCGGTTATTTACGAGTCTCATTTTGTCCCACCAAACTCGATTGCAGGCTATTCTACATTTCCACTTAGCACATTACGCTAACAAATTTTGGTTGGCGATTTATATTGAAATCAGGATCATTTATGGGCAAATAGTCATCTAATGTTGACGTTCAGGGAAATCACGGACCGTTATCTTTATCTTTGGCTTTAAAAAATGTTTCTCTCCAATCCACATTTCTCTTGTGACTTTTGGCTCATGCGTCCGTGAGCTGTGAAGCTCCTACCAGAGTCCTGTGATGACTGCGCAGCTACGCAAGCATCGGCATTAATCAATCTGGACGTGAGCAGATGATACGATCAAATCTCACGTCAGGTCTGACCTCATGGTCAGTGTGGATTTGTGGTGCAGCCTAGCAAAATCTGAAAATAATGACAGAGCAGCAGTGTCAGGGCAGCAACACGTAAGCTCGCCCACGACAACGCTGTTCTCCCGCTGTAATCATACTAACATTTAAGGGCTTAACATGTTTAAATTATTTTTATCACTGAGATCTGTAATGTTTTACTATTATTCATTACTTATGTTAAGAAATGTCAGATTTATCTGAGAGCCAGATGCAGTCATCAAAAGAGCCACATCTGGCTCGCGAGCCACAGGTTCCCGACCCCTGATTTAGTCCAACATGGCTACCAGTAGACTTGCCAGACAGAGCCAGCTCTCTTAACCACCTTGTTAAGGCTCTTCCTGTGCCTGTCTGTGCTGCTTCCCCCCAACACACGATGGCATAAAACACTGCTGAGGCCACTACAGTGTGGTAGAACGTCCTGAGAAGAGCCCTGCTCAAGCTGAAGGACCTAAGTCTCCTCAGCAAGTGCAGGCGACTCTGGCCCTTCTTGTACAGGGCGTCGCGTTGTGGGACCAGTCCAGTTTCTCGTTGAGGTGAACACCCAGGTATTTGAAAGAGTCAGTGTCCGAACCCTGGATGTGGAAGTCTATCACCAACTCTTTTGTTTCTCCTCACACCATTCCACAAAGTCAGCGATGACTCTACTGTACTCCTGTTCGTCCCCCTCTGACACGCGGCCAACGATGGCGGTGTCATCAGAGAACTTCTGGAGGTGAAACTGTTCAGAGTTGTGTCTGAAGTCCGATGTGTACAGTGAGAAGAGGAATGGTGAGAGCACAGTGCCCTGTGGAACCCCTGTGCTGCAGACCGCGTGCTGCAGACCTCCGATGCACAGTCCTGCAACCTCGAGTACTGTGGCCTGTCGGTGAGGTAGTCGGGTGTCCACGCCACCAGCTGCTGGTCCACCCCCACGTCCTCCATCTTCCTCCTGAACAGCGAAGACTTGATGCTGTTGAAGGGACTGGAGAAATCAAAAGAACATGACTCTCACAGCACCTCCAGAGGCCTCCAGGTGACACAGGCCCGGTGCAGCAGGTAGATGATCGCGTCGTCCACACCGATGCCAGGTCGATACGCAAACTGCAGTGGGTCCAGAGCTGAGTCCACCTGGTCGCGGAGGTAGCCGAGGACAATCCTCTCCATGCTCTTCATCAGGTGAGAGGTCAGGGTCTGTAGTGGCTCGGTTCCCTGGGGTGGGCTGTCTTGGGGACCCGAACCACACATGATGTCTTCCACAGGGTTGGGACCTTCTCCAGGCGAAGGCTCAGGGTGAACAGAACCACCTCGCTGAGCTGGTCTGCACACCCCCGGAGCAGTCTGGGGCTGATTCTGTCCAGCCCTGTGGCCTTCCTGACCCTTAGCCTCTTTAGTTCCCTCTTCATCTGGTGCAGAGAGACGGGGGGGCACTGATGACTGGGGGGATGGTCCATGTTTGCAGGACACCAACTCCCGGTGGAGGTAGAGGGAGGGGCAGAATGGGGTGCTTGGAGCTGAGATGCGAACAGCTGTGGGGGCGTTGCTGGCCTGGGGAGGTGTGAAGGGGGCCTGGCTGGGTGGGTGGAGGGGCCAGGAACAATACAGAGCCAAACCTGTTAAAAATCAGATTCAGCTCCTGTGCCCATGTTTGACCACCAGGGGCCTGGTGACCGTCCCCCCCTGGGCTGTGGCCTGACATCTGCTTCAGACCCCTCCATACATCCCAGGCGTTGTTCTGTTCCAGACGCTGCTCCAGCTTCCTCCTGTAGCTGTCCTTGCACCTCCTGATGGTGTATTTCAGCTCCCTCTGAACTCTTTTCAGCTCCTCCCTATCTCCTGAAGTGAAAGCTCTCCTCTTCTCTTTTCTTCTTCTCGTGGGTGCTTGGTCTGGAGCTGGGACAGGGTGGACTGTACCTGCTCTGCAGCAGGAGCAGCGTCGGCAGATGGGGGTGGATGTACACAGCCAGCATGATCACGTGACTCAGTTCACGGGGCAGATAGTAGTGAACTGCTAACAGTTCAATGTCCCTGTTCCAAAGCTGTTCTTTGATGGCGATGTGGGCCAGGTTGCACCACCTGTTGTTAATGAACACCGCCAGACCCCCTCCCTTCCTCTTACTGCTCTCAGCCGTCCTCCAGGCCGCCCGCAGGAGCGTGAAACCATTATAGAGAACACACTTTCCGGAATATCCGCATGAAGCCACGACTCTGTAAAGCACATGATGCTGCACTCTCGGTACTCCCGCTGCAGCGCCGCCAGCTCGTCCATCTTGTTGAAAAGAGAGCGGACGTTTCCCATGACAATCGCCGGTAAACATGGCTTATGCCGGTGTGCCCTCTCCTGGCGCTTAACGCCTGCCCAACAGCCTCTCCATCTCCTCCGTAACTTCGCTGGAATCTCCAGCTTGTCGGTAAAGGGTAGTCCGGGGCGCCTGAGCGCCAACAGCTGTTCGCGAGTGTAAACAACGGAGCCGCGGCTGAGGGGGCCCCCCACTGCAGTCTCCAAAAGTCCAAAAAAGAGTGTCAACAGTAGTGCCGCTGTGACAAGGCACTACTGGTTGAACTCTTGGCCGCGCAAGAATTCAAAATGCCGGTACGACAGGAAAGAAGAGCGAACATAAAAGAGTAAGCACAAGCAAATACAAAAGAAAAGTACGTTAAGTAAAGAGCCACTGGAACTCGCTGTCACTCACGCGGCGCCATTTTATTCAGGATTTAACACACTCTAATCTTACTTATTTACAACAAAATAGGAACTTTTGAAACACATTGAGACCGCTGCCTTAACGTTGTCTGTGTTTGGTATGCTATTTTTATCTTTGGTATCTGTGTATGCTATTTGTATATAATAATGTCAAAATTCTGGAAATGTAATTCGAAAGCAAAACAACTATGAAATGAAAATGACTATGAATCCCACCAGAGTTGAATCAGTCAAACATTGTGTCGTGAATAAGAAAAATAACATATAAATGACACTGGACTATACGTGGCATTTTGTGGGGGAAATTTCGTTTACAAAATCCAGGACAGAAGGCTCGCGCGCTGCGGCCTCGTACCTCCCGTGTCAGCGCAGTCGGTCACGCCTCCTGACGGAGGGAATCGCGTAGTGTGAATGTTCTCTTAGAAGCATTCACGGAGGACAGGATGGCGCATTGTATTTTCTATTGTTAGTGTTTAAGATCACTGAGAAAAATCGTCTGAAGGACAGCTGCTGCAGGAGCGCTGAGGTCAGTTGAGAAATACACGACAGGAAGAAAGAAACGTATGAATGTGGGGGAAAAAAGTGAAACCTGAACGCGCATGAGAATGATGACCAAAGAAAGAGAAGCATGCCCAAAACAATGGGAAGAAAAGATGGAATGCAGGGAAAGAAGGTGGGCAAAAGTGTCTAAGGAAATAGGAAAACAACTTTTAACCCATTCACTTCCAGTTCGTTGTATCCCTCTCTGACAGGCTGTCTCTGCCCAGCTCCCAACAACAACCAGCAGTCCAAGATGCCCAGGATTTCGGCTCTATCCAAGGCCAGTCTGCAGAACAAAGTGCACCTAGAGATCCACACACACCCAGCAGTTTCTGGCTTTTCAAGAGCCATCCCTGTGTCGCCCTGCCTGCCTCCTCCGCCCCACTCTCCTCAGCATCACCAGACTCCAGCTTCAGCTCGAGAAGAGCCAGTGGATCCAACTTTGGAGCTACGCTGGTGGGTCACGGTGAAACTACACCTCCTTCCACCATAAGCTGGGCAAAGAGGAGGATTGCATGGGTGTGGAGGAGGACGAGGCAGGAGCAGCGGCTGAGGGAGCTCTGGAGGTCAACAACAGAAGACGTCACTTAACGCCTGCTGTGAAGAAAGGGAAGTGCCTGACCAGCCTGCAGCTCCATAACACAGAAGTGACACACACACTCCCTGCTGCAGGGAAGAATGCTGCACACTGAAGCAGCAGCACCGCACACAAGCACAATGAGGGACAGTTCTTCAGACTATTGAGAACTTTTGAAAACAGCAGAATCAACCACCTCTAGTGTCCACGCACGTTAAATATCGCCTTGGTAGCTTCTGTGGTTTGTCTAAACTGAAGTGAATTTCTAGCAGACTCTGGCGCCACATACTCAGCTGCCTCCCGCCAGAACAGGGAGAAATTTGTCATCTCTGCGGGAACTTTCTCTCACCGTTGGTCAGAACGTGCCTCCACAGAGAAGACTATTTAATTTATTCGACTGTAGTCCTTGAGGAAGAAAACAAAGAAGAATGTCTTGTATTTGAAATAGTTTTGTATTTGAAATGTCTGTACGGTATATTGGAATGCTTTTTCTGTTAGCTGTCTTTTGTATATTGGAAACGTCTCCGCATTCTATTACCTGGGACAGTCTCAAACCATCTGTCCCCCCCCACCAACATTTCACTTCTTGGAATCTTGTATGCGCCCTTCCTCCTCTGATTATCATCTTAATCAGAGACCCCAGGTCCATGCACAAATGGAAGTGTTTTCCCATGATGAGACCAAGAGAGGTTGCTGCCTGTTTTAGCCACTGGACCTTGGAGAGGCTTGCTTTGTGTCCTTCAGATGCTCGGTGCCTCCTGGGCCTCTGTTGGGTAACAAATAAGCACCGACTCACTGAATAAGGGTGTGAGCTCTAAGAAGGACAAGCTGTCTCTGAGTGTCCACATGTAGATGGTCAGGGTGTTACAGTATCCCTGACACAGCCTCTCCCAGGTGTGGGTTCTGTCATCGGAGTTGAACCCAAACCACACTGGCTGTGCTTGTGGACTGGAACATAGAAAAACGCATTACTGAGGTCAACTATGGAAAACCGTGCATCTGATGGTGCTCGGCATGAAATTGTGTGTTGAAGAAATCACTCAGTCCAGGTTGGAGGTTTGCTGTGGTGTAAGTTTAATTTAATGCCAGCACACTGGTGAACTGAGCTGACTTGGCTGGTCCAGGAGCCGGAGCTGACCCGACTGGTGCAGGAGCAGATTGAGGAAGAATCCTTGGACCAACAGGAGGCGCTGAGGGACTGAACACTTGTGCAGAGACAGCTGTGTGCATGTTTGGACCCGGAGAGGCACCCGAAGCTGGATCCAGAGTTGGCGCTCCAACAGAAGGCGCTCCAGCTGGAGGAAAAACGATGTTCATGAACTTAAATCCAAAAGCCTCTTCCGGAGAGGCTCCACTGCAGGGTGGAGTCCAAAAACCAAACTCAGACTTCTTCTCAGGGAACGTGGCCGCCTTGGGAACCAGAAGACAAACTCTCATGAGTCAAAGTCCAGAGATCACAGCCAAACCTTAATCTGAGAAAGCCTGGTACCACTCTGCAGGTGAGACAACGATCCAACGCTGGTGCTTGGGTGCAGCTGCCGAACTCTAACAGGGTTGGCATTAAGGGCACAGCCTTAAGTTGCTTTCATTCATACCCTCACCAAAGAACATTTTCAGTCTCCATAGGCCCGTATTCTTTGTCCCATTGCCCTGTGTCTTAATGGCGTTCCCCAGGGATCCATTCTGGACCTGATATTTCATTCCATTTCTATGCAGATGACTGTCAACTTTACACCTCAACTAAAATGTAACAATTCCATAAATTCCCTCCTTGACCGCCTCAAGGAAATTAAAAGCTGGATGGCATATAGTTTCCTCCAACTGAATAAAAACAAAGCTGAAGTCATTGTCATCCTGGATAACCCGGACCACCCTCTCCACCCACTCCTGGACAGGCAGCGAAGCTCCTTCTCAAACAGACTGATTCAGCTCCGCTGCCACAAAGACAGATACAGGAAATCTTTGCTGCCCAGTCCAAGAACTCTGTCCAACACCTCCGTCTGACTGAGACTCACAGCCCTGGTGCTGTGATGGGCTCCAGTAGTACTTTCATGTGGCACATTGTCATAATTATTTATTGCATTGTATATGTTGTAAATATGTTAATACTAGCGAGGCTGCTGGGACAAGTCAATTTCCCATGTCTGGGATCAATAAAGTATTTCTATTCTATTCTATTCTATTCTATTCTATTCAACCCCTCAAAATCCATAAAATCCACCCCTTGGTCCACTTACCCCTCATGTCCAACCTCATCCTAGATTCCAGTCCCAAACTGGATAAGTCTGTTCTGTCTTACAATGATCTGGAGAAAGTCATCCATGCCTTCCTAACCTCCCGCCTTGATCATTGTAACTCACTCTACTTTGGTCTCCCTCTGACTCTGGTGGCTCGGCTCCAAATGGTCCAGAATGCTGCTGCTAGTTTGCTCACTAATACAAAAAAACAGTGAGCACATCACACCTGTGCTGGGCCTCTCTGCACTGGCTTCCAGTTTATTCTAGGATCCAATTCAAGGTCCTACTAATGGTGTAGAAAGCTACTCACTCCCTGGCCGCCAGTTACATTGAAGACACGACCCACCAACAGGTTGCTTCTAGGTCTCTTAGATCTACCAGGCAAGGTCTCCTTCGTGTCCCTGGGTCCAGGCTAAATCAAAAAAGTGACAGAGCTTTTGCCACTGGAGGCCCACAGTTATAGAACAACCTGGAAGCCAGTGAAGAGAAGCTGAAACCTGGCTGGAACTCTGGCTGCAGCGTTCTGGATCAGCTGCAGGTTATTAATGGAATCACTTGGACATCCTGGCAGTAATGAGTCGCAGTAGTCCAGTCCATCTGAACCAGGGCCCTTTGTTCGTTCTGTCACCCTTTTTTTTCTTCATTAAAATACTCAGACAACTTTTCCTGCATAACTGAGTTTAATTTCTTCTTCTCCACTGAGGCCTGCAGCTAATTTTCGCAGCTATTAGCTAACGTAAACAGCCTTGAATACGACAGGACAGTGATGTGGCAAACAAACCCTTCAAACAAACAAACATTCAGACGAAAACAGCATTTTTAAAAAAATCTACTGCCCAGACGTTGTTTCTGTGAATATCGGTTTAAACGGACAAGTTTAAACCGAAACAAGTGCTGCTTCTGTGCTGTGATTAAAACCTAAATGAACCATTTTAAAAAGAATGTTTTCCTGCAGGTGGTCCAGTAGCTGAGTCACCACCACCTTCTCAGGAATGATAGAGATGGAAGAGCAAAGGTTAGATGCAGCCCTAGAATTTGCTAACACATCTGGACCATAAACAGTGTTGTAGGTGAGGGCTACATCAGTGTGTTGAGATGAGAAAAGACACATGGCAGACTTAGATCAACTAATCAAAGAGGACATATCATCAAAACAAAGGAACTGAGGTGCTCACTGGGTCCTCAGAATGTTTCTGCAGCCAGTAGCCAGTGTTTTCCTCCCTAATAGTTATGGTCTTATTAGTGCAGATGCGCCTGTGATCTTCATTTCACATCTCATGTGATGAAGGTTCTGGAGAGGCTCGTCTTGGCCCACCTTCGTCCGCAGGTGAGATCTTCTCTGGACCCTCTGCAGTTTGCTTACCAGCCCCGTTTGGGGGTTGAGGATGCCGTCATCTACCTGCTGCAGAGGGCTCACTCACATCTGGATGGTGCTGGCTGCCCAGTGAGAATCACCTTCTTTGATTTCTCCAGTGCTTTCAACACCATCCAGCCACGTTTACTGAGAGAGAAGCTGCAGACGATGATGGTTGACTCCCCCACGGTCTCCTGGGTTACTGACTACCTGACAGACAGGCCGCAGTTTGTCCGTCTTGGCGCTGCTCTGTCTGATGTGGTGGTGAGTGACGTGGGAGCACCGCAGGGAACTGTGCTGTCTCCATTCCTGTTCACCCTGTACACCTCAGACTTTCAGTCCAACTCTGAGTGGGCCCACCTGCAGAAGTTCTCTGATGACTCTGCAGTGGTCGGGTGTATCAGTGGTGGACGGGAGGAGGAGTACAGAACACTGGTGAGTGACTTTGTGGAGTGGTCTGGGAGGAACCACCTGCTGCTGAACAGGACCAGGGAGATGGTGATCGACTTCAGGAAGAAGAGGACGGCCACACAGCCCCTGAGCATCCTGGCAGAGGACATGGAGGTGGTGGAGGACTACAGGTACCTGGGCGTGCACATAGACAGCAGACTGAACTGGAAGACCAACACCGAGGCTGTGTACAAGAAGGGGATGAGCAGACTCTCCTTCCTGAGGAAGCTGAGATCCTTCGGCGTGTGCAGCAAGATGTTGGACATCTTCTACCAGTCTGTTGTCACCAGTGCTCTGTTCTCCGCTGTGGTCTGCTGGGGAGGCAGCATCGGAGCCAGCAACACCAACAGACTGAACAAGCTGATCAGGAAGGCTGGCTCCGTGATTGGCTGCAAACCGGACACCCTGGAAGCTGTGGTGGAGAGGAGGATGCTGAACAAACTGTTAGCTATCCTGGATAACCCGGACCACCCTCTCCACCCACTCCTGGACAGGCAGCGGAGCTCCTTCTCAAAGACTGATTCAGCTCCGCTGCCACAAAGACAGATACAGGAAATCTTTCCTGCCCAGTCCAAGAACTCTGTCCAACACCTCCGTCTGACTGAGACTCACAGCTCTGGTGCTGTGATGGGCTCCATCAGTACTTTCATGTGGCACATTGTCATAATTATTTATTGAATATTGCACAGTCATATCCTCACTGCACTGATATTTACACTATTATACTGTAAATATGTTGTACATATGTTAATACTGACGAGGCTGCTGGGACAAGTCAATTTCCCATGTCTGGGATCAATAAAGTATTTCTATTCTATTCTATTCTATTAGAGTAAAGGAAGTACAACTATTCCGTCTCCAGGCCTTTGTGCTGCACGGACCTCGGCCTCTGACAAACTCAGGGTCCGCTGTCGGCACCTGCCTGTGCTGTTCCCTTTAAACCTGCCTACACCGTTCATCTCTTTATAACCTGCTACGCTGTATTATGTGTATATATATTATGTCTGATATGTTTGTATTTCTATGTTTGTATTTTGTTTTTATTTCTATGGTTCCATGATTGTATCTGTTCTCTCTCTCTCTCTCTTTATTCTCTCTGTCCTGTCTCCCTCTTCTCCTCCTCCTTTACCCAGCTGACTTTCAGCAGGATGGTTCCCCCTTGTAAGCCTGGTCCTGCTCAAGGTTTCTTCCTGTTAAAAGGGAGTTTTTCCTGCCACTGTGCTCACCTGGGGGTTCCGGCTCTGGGTTTCTGCCTCTGTAAAGCACCTAGAGACAATTTTATTGTAAAAGGTGTAATAAAATTGAATTGAATTGAATTGAATTGAACCATAACTCTTAGTCAGTCTGAGTCTGCCTCGTGAGTGGAGCCGTAAACGCCAACAGTGCCGCCGCTGCGTCAAACCAGCGCACGTGCACAATCCAGGCTGAGCGAGTGCGTGTGAAGCACAGAGGCTGCATGAGACCTTTCAGCAGGGAAGCGGCGTCTTTGGCCTTGAACACAGAGCCCAGATCGTATGCTTCAACTGTCGAGTGCGTTAAGGAAAGTTTTGTTATGAAACGCCAAGTCATAACATTGTTGTCTCAGGACACTTCACACATTGAAAAAAGAAGAGAGACAGTGAGAAACAGGTCCCAGGGCAAAACTCCACACTGACTAAGCCTTTGGCCACAGTGGAGAGGAAAAACTTCCTTTTAACAGGCAGAAACCTCAAGTAGAACCAGGCTTAGTGTAGACGGCCATCTGCTGCGGCCTCCTGGGGGGGAGATGGAGGAGAGGAGAGACGGGGAGGATGGAGAGATCAGCCAGTAGAAGCAGCAGGATGCAGGCAGGGCCATGGAGGGGGTTCTGGATCCAGCAGCAGTACCAGGCCTCAGGAGGGTGGGGGTAGGAGATCCAGCGACATACTCCGGAAGGGCTGTGAAAGGTGGAGCACAAGAGCTCCATCCCTGACTCTCCTCACCTCCCTGTCCTCCATGCAGGCTTCAGAGGCGGTGCTTCTTTCCCTAGCAGGGTGCAGGCGTTCAGCAGAGACGGATCCCTACACCGAGGCGCCGCTAGTTTTCATTCTCCGATCACTGCGGCTTTAAGTTGCTGCTGGTTTTCCTCTCATTTCCTCTCCTGCAGCTCACAGCAGGACCTTGCCTCTGCAGCCTTCAGGCAGCTGTGCCAGCCCAGCCTCTCACCTCCGCTGTCAGTCCGGTGAGCTCGAAAGTGAGACGCTGCCTTGTTTCCCGCTGACAATAAACACCTTTGAGAAGTGTCTCTGTCTGACGCCTCTGCTTCCTCAAACTGAGCCCAGACACAACAAATCTAACCCATCTGTCTTTGTTGGCAAAAAAAAGCCTAAAAACGAATGCTGAAACAGTTATTTGCAATCAATTGCACGACTTTTCTGCGATTAATCAGAATTTATTGCATTGCTGTGACGGGAAAACGCAGCACAAACCCAGTCAGCTGACAGCTGTAAAAAGCTCTTTGAATAGAGGCCTTCAGACTGAAAGCCTCTGCTCTGCATGTACTCTTGGGCTAAACCACTTTTACCTGGATTTTGTGCCAAAGATCCCGCGCCAAGATCAAAGGCCAAGAAGCTTTGATCATAAAGCAACCTACTGTTTCGTAACCTTGTATTTCAATGGATTTCAAACACTGTCCCAGTGCTTTTCCACTTATTGTATTTCTACTTTAGTTGGGGCCTAAACACCGGCACGTCATCAGAACCTGATGCCTGCTCATACCTGATCAGCTAATCTGGCTAATCTGGCTAATCTGGCTGCTTCTGAGTCCTCGCCCCACAGCCAATCTCATCCGCAGGGCTCAGCTGGGAGCCAGACCTGTTTAAGGGATGGTTTCCGCCTGCTACTGGGAGCGAGGCCGAAGCCAGTGCTGTGGCATTCGATTAGCTAAAGGAGCTAAACACGCATAAAACATTGTAGAGCTGGTCTTCTGGAAGGTGCTGGTTTACTGCTGAGCAGGATCTATCAAGGAAAATAATATTTTGGGGTATACTATGCAGTTAATGGTCGTGTTTTACTGAAGCATACCGTCCTGAGGCGCTTTTAGAATGAAAATTAGGTGTGTACAGTAATTTCCATCAAACCTTAATAATTTCAAGGTGGTGGCGCTACTCCAGCATTTCCCAGCTGAAGCTCTTTGAAGTGAGCCCCCTCCTTTAGTAATTAGTGTAAGTGCTTCATAAAAGGTCAGAGTTTGGCAGTTGTCTGCGTTGTAAGATTTAGTTTGATTGGATTTAGTTGTGTAGTTGTAGTTGTCTGTAGTTGTGTAGGGGGATGGACCCTCGAGCCGACATCAGGTGCACCAGGTGGTACATATACGTTGTGTGTATGAAGATCGGGGCTCTTCTCTCACAAACTGAGAAACAGTCCTCAGGGACCTGTTGTAAGACCCCAGAAGTTTTTGTAAGTAATTTCACTATTCAGTGTTAATAAAATGGTATCTTATTGATTATTGATATTCTTATTGATTCAGAAGTAATTATAGGTCTATGATTTCCTGAGGAACGCGCAGGTGTTGTCCTCCCACAGCTGTGAAGTCAGATACCACCCCTGGGAAGGTCAGAAACAAGCGGCACACAGGCTGAAACACCACGTCTTATCAAGCGTGTGCCCACTTCCCTACGCAGGAGTGGGCACATACTGCTCAGGATTGAAACAGTCTGGTGTGTTTGCTGTAGTTACAACTGTCGCTCATCCCATCAAGCTCGCTGATGAGGCCACGTTTGTCGGCCTCATTTCAGGGGTGACGACAGAGGAACAGAGGTCCGGAGAACACTCAGCAAACCAAAGACTTTAGGGAGAGTGGTGCTGACCAGCGTCTGCGTGGGTTCCGTTTCTGTGGACCATCTTCTGGGACAGGCGACACCACAGCTGCTGATGGTACTTGCTGATATTCCTCCGAACAACCTGTGTTGGTTCCACCGCAGAGAGCCTCCTGGTGGACTGTGTGATGGTGGAGAACCAAGAACTGCTGGGTGTTCTCTTCCCTCCTGAAAGGAAATTGCCAGCTCTGGTTACTGTCAATTCTTTTGCCTGAAGGGCCACACTGGGTTGTAGATCTTGATGAAGGGGCCGGCCAGGTGGTGCAGGAAGCTAACCCCCCACATGAGGATCAGAGGTTAGCTAAAGATCCTGCTTGATGGACTATTGACTGAGAAAATATGTAGAAGAGTCTGTAAATTGGTCCAACTAGAGATGGATAATGAAGCTCCAAATGATGTTTGGCCCCACCTTCTTGAGAGGACTTGTTAGCATGCTAGCTGAAGGGGGGTCTGGACCTCTTTCTAACCAATCAAGCTGACAACCTTCTTCATTTGGCTGTTGGAGGAATGACTGTGAAGGCTCTGCGGGCCGGATTAATGGGGCCACATGTGGTCCCCGGGCCTCAGTTTGCCCCCCTCTGCTCTAAAGCGACAGAATCCTAGACTGTTCTCGCCTGTCACAGCTGCCAGTCTGCTCCAGCTCTTGCCCTCCCCGCTCCGCTGCACCGGCCCTGCGCTCCTGCTTGTCCGCACCTGTGCTGCGCTGCTGATCAGCCCCACCAGCTGCTCGTCTGCAACCAGCGCAGCTATTTAAGCTGCAGACTCTGAGAGACTCGTTGCCAGATCGTGTGTGCTTTCACGTCGCCAGCATTGAATCTGTGGACTGATTTCTGCGGTTGGACTCTTCACCTGATTCTGCTGCAACATCCTGGCAAACCTGACGGCCTGTTTTGTACCCGACTACGAGATCGCCTGATCCTCTGCTCATCAACTCAGTTTTATTCAACGTTTGTGTCGCTCTTGGGTCCTACGCTGAACCCTGACACTCCCCTGGCTACTTACTCTTTTCTATTCATTTGTTATGTGTGGTGAACTAATGCGTTTTTATGAAGCACCTTCCTAAAATTAATAAAATTAAACATGACACAGCTATTAAGAGCAGCTGGATGAAGCAGGATTCATGTCTGCAGCCACCAGTCGGCCTCCTTATGTAACAGATGAGGCTCAGCTTTTTTCTGCTGAAGAGGAGGATCAACCTGGGATGGATGGTCTCAGCCGGTGAGCTCAACCCCACAGCTGCAGGGCCACAACTCTTCCGGTCCTGGTGAACGCCGTCCGCTCCTCCACAGGAAGGTGCTTATTTTCAGAGGAGCTCCTGAAGGACACTTCTGTATCCTGAGTGTGTGTGTGTGTGTGTGTGTTATGCTACAGGAGGATTAGCATCATACTTTTCTATGCTCCCCTGCTTTGCTGCGTGAGCGGTGCTGCCATGTCTCAGCAGCCAAACGCTCGAGTGGTTTTGACGGTTTCAGATAACTTTATCATTTAATTTAACATGATAAAGTTAAACACAAGATAAGTCAATGCACCCTTTGTTATTTCTCTGTTTATGCAGCGACACATTGTTGAGTTCTGCTGGAGGAATTGTGGGAAATTTAGGAAACTGCACACATATTTTCTGGGACTGGCCAAAAATTCAGAGAAGAAATAAGAATGTGAAAGTATCCTCGGACCCTCTGGTGTGACTGCTGGAGGTTTTACCCAAAGAGACCAAGTATGACAATTATGGATACTCTTCCTGATTGCAAAGATGGTAATTATGACCAAGAGCAGCTCAGTGGAGACGCAGACTTACCCAGGTCTACACAAGGACCGCAGGCCTACAAATCAATACAGACTTCTTCATTAGAAAGTGTCGACAGGGTAACAAATAAATAACTGAACCTCTGCCCATCCTCTGGAGGTGAACTTCCCTGACTTTCACACCCTCCCAGCAATCCACACGTGTTATTTGTCTGTCACATAACTGGTGCTCAGACACATTAGCTAAACCAGAAGCGGAATGTTATCATGAATCATGGTTGAATTAAGAATGTCTTCTCATTTTCTCTCTCTCCGTCACAGTTCAGTCATCCAGCTGGGTATTTTTCTGCCGCTGCCCCAGTGGAGCTGCCCGCCACGCCCACCTCGTCAGTGCTGTTTGCCAGATTGGTACTCTCCCGTCTGGACGTCCTTGTCCGACCTTGTCTGTCCCAGATTCTCCAGCTTCATCAGCCTCCTGGTGATGGTCTTTCTGTCCCTGACCAAGATTTCAACCTGTGCCCTTCTGGTTTCAACCTGCCTCCACTAGCCTTGCGCCACTCCCTTTTTTGGACTGGTTGTCTGTTTTCCCAGAGTTTCGGTAAAGCGTTGGGTAAACTTTCTCCATCGGCGCTGAGTCTTTTGTTCTCACACCACCTGTTACGCGCTCTCACTTGGTTGCCTGACCCCATAACATGCACTCAACAGCCCAGCTAGCTAAGATTAGCCGATCCTGATCCTGAAGGGACAGAGAGAGGAGCATATTTTTAACAAATTTCTTCCAGGAAGTTCAGGTTTTTTTCAGTAATTAAATACCAAACACTAACGACACTAATAACACATTAACACAACTGATCGAATATGTTGTTTATCGAACCAACCTGGACGACAGTTTAACTGTCCAGCAAACACGAAGCCGTGACACAGTTTATGGTCATAAAACAGCGGAACTACCGACTGTTTGGAGAAGTTTAAATACTTCATTTGGTCCTTTGCACACACACAGTTCCAGCTGCTAGAATATCTTGAAACACTGTGTAGATGAAGAGAAATTCAAGTTGCAGTTTACAGACTCTACATTGGCTGTCATTTTTTTAAAAAAGATGTATTATCTGTATTATTTTGTACACAATCTGTCTTAAATAATACATTTCATATAAGAGTATTTTGTTTTTGAACAGTTACTGTAGAATAGAGTGAAATACCCAGCTCAGGTATGTACAGTAACTTTGTTAATGACGTGTATTTAAATGGAAATTAACATGAACTCCTAAAGCCATGTTTTCAACCTCATTAATGGATGGATGGATATAAGCATATAAACCATAATAACAAGGTCAAGTTTATGCTATTACAAGAATGACGTGTTGAAGTATAATAAGAACTTTATTCATTGATTCACTCATTCATTCACTTATTCATTCATTCATTCATTTAAATAAAACTTACGTTGAACTTTGTCGACTACCAGCTTGTGGAAGTGGCAGGGAGAAAAGTGTGAAAAGGCGCAACCTAGCGGCCGAATATAGACTACACCCGTAGTGTTTTAACACCACCATGGATGATTAGCTAAAGAACTGTCCTAAGAAAAGCCCAGGGTTTGATTCCCTGACGGGGAGCTTCTTGAAATCATCTTGTATCACCAAAATGACTCTTTTAATCTTCTCCAGCTCCCTGCCACAGAAAATATACCTACTAACCCTTCTTTCCAATCACAAGTCTGCTCTCGTCAACCACAGATATTAGTCACAAAGCATCCTCGCCCTCATATTCTTTATGACTCTGCAGCAAAATAACCAATCCCCTGTGACTTCCTGATCATGCTCACCATTCGAAAGCGATGAGATGAATCGTGCAAAAGGTAACTTTCGAAATGAACTCATGCAAAGCTGTGGTCTGGTGCAAAGCGGCCGCACCGAGACCACCCTTCAGATCGGTTCGCTGGAGCTCTGGTGCCGTCTGCGTGTTGTGTGAAAGCGGCAGCGCCCCAAGTTTGAGGTAGAAAGACTTGTCGGTACAGTGTCTCCAGCGCAGCAACACATTTTTCCTTATTTGAAGCTGTGATTCACTCAAAGAAATTCATTACAAAATGTATTAATTGCAAAAAGTTATGCGAGGAATTGATATGGAAGGGGCTGCCCAGGCCAACGAGTGACATATCTGGCCTTAATCTCCCAGGTGTGAAGTAAAATCAAAGTACCGCACATCCTTTTCTGTCAGTCGTCATGGAAACATGATGCTCTGCCAGCAGTGCAGCATTTGGACCAGAGTGAATTTTCTTCTTCTGTTGGAAGATGCACATAACTGGTCGAGCTGTGGGGTCTGTGTGTGTGTGTGTGTGTGTGTGTGTGTCCACACTGGGGGGGTGGGGCATGTGAAGGCGTGAAAATGAGAGGCAGCAGCAGGAAATGCAGTCAGATTTAGACCAAACTCAGTGTCAGACATTTCAGCCGATTCCCAGAGCAAGCGTGGAGGCTCCCCAACAAGCTGCAGAGGAGAGCGGTTCCATCAGGAATCTGCTGTTTTTGGAGGTGCCAGCGTGTCTTGTGGAACTGCTGTTGCAGCTTTAACGTCTGCAGCATCACAGAATTCGCCGTAACCCCAGCAACACAGAGCCGCAGCCATGAGGAACTGGCTAACATGGCTGGACGGGATTTTCAGCTCCAGTTGTGGATGCCGAATGATCAGGAGATATTTTCACAAATCCAAATTTAATCTAAAGCCAACGTGTTTTGATCCATGAACATGTTGAAAATATAAAGACATATTAATAAAAATATTTGATATATTAATAACCTATTCTTTATATGAATATAATCTTTATACACAAAATATTCCATTGCATGTAGAGATCATTTAAGCAACATACAAATCTGAGGAGCCATTTGGCTCCTCAATGTCTGTGTAGATTCTCACTCATCCAGGTTGTAGTTATCCAAAGTTAGATCTCTCTGTGTCAACTGGACTGAAAACGTTTGGCCCTCTCTCCAGAGAGCTTCTTCAGTTCTAAGTTTGCTGGGGCAGAGTTGAAAATATAGCCCTGTGGACCATCGGCATGTTAATGGCCTGGGTGGTCACCTGAGAGTCTTTGGCAGGGTCGTTCACCTAGTTTCGGTTGGGGTGCTTCCCCTTTGTCTGTTGGGTCACATGATAATGAGTCACCAGGTCTCGTCAAACGGTGTGAACGTTAATAAACGAATGGCCCAACACAGACGTGCCACTTCTTCAGGACAGGACTCAGCAGGACACCTACACCTAAAAGAAAGCGGACACTCCTTTGAGGACAGTCAAGTACGTGTGCTGGCCAGAGAAGATCGCTGGTTTGAGAGGGGTGTCAAGGAAGCCATCCACGTCAAGTTGGAACAACCATCTTTAAACAGAGGTGGTGGACTAAGGCACTTTCTGTCACCCACGTACAAGCAGTCCTCCACTCTTTTCGTCAGCATTCCAAACATTCACACCGTTTGACGAGACCTGGTGACTCAT